>CM042420.1:14051660-14174160 GCA_023634145.1 Thymallus thymallus
CTACGATGGCCCGAGTGAAATAGAGAAATGTGTTATTTGTGCCGAGCACCACTTTGAAAGCTGTGCTAAGCACTCCTGCCGCCGAGCACCACTTTGAAAGCTGTGCTAAGCACTCCTGCCGCCCCTACTCAGTAAATTGCACCTTATCTAAGGAGAGCAGAGGAGAGCAGGTAGATGTTCTCTTTACTCAGTCATGTACCAGGCAATTTGTAATATGCTGATTCCTGCGACGCCAACTCTTTTAGTGAGAGAGAGAGAACTGATGAACAGTCTATATAAATCTTTATTTCTGTGCGCACACTGCTAATTAATGTAGTTGGGGGGCAGATGGATGGGAGGCCTATGGTGTAGAAAAGAACCAGAGAGGCTACGCTAGAGAGATACCTAACTGTGGAACGGTCCTTCCTGAAGACAGTTCATAGTGTATAAGCTGAGTCTGGCTTGTCAACAGAGCTAAGAGTCTGAATATAGAGAGGGCCTGTTGAGCTGATTAATACATAACTCACACAACATGCTACACACATAAAAACGGACATAAAAACGGACTTCTGAAGTTACAATTCTATTCAGGGAACAGAATACTTCATGAGAGTTCTAAGGCAGAAACAAGTTCCTGAGTGCAGCTAAAATGTCTTCCAACTCGAGACATAGTGGTCAACATGAGGCATATGGAGAAAAGGCATGTAACACATTATGTATGTGCATCATTCAGAGTTAAAGGCCTCAGTGCAGTGAAAGGGCACTTGAATACAGCATTCGAAAACTGAATGGACTGACACAGCATAGGAGACGTGTCCATTGACATCAGTCAATAATCCATTTTGTTCATTCAATGGCGTATCAACACAACAGGTATCAATATGTTCACGTCAGGTTCTTATGCATGAGGTATACATCCACTGAACATAGCTGGGAAAGGAAGGAAACGGTTATGACAAAGACAATAAAACAACAACCAGATTTGACGCCCCATAATCCGGTATCACAACCGGTTATATCTCACAGTCACAGATATAGAAACACACACAAACGAAGGGAGGAAGGTATTGGACATTCCAGGTATAAAAATCAACCCCATTAACGGGTGACGGCAGACATTCTTTATCCAGCCATGGATGCAGCCGCCACTGCACTGAGAGGGAGAAACATTTTATACGGTAAATGAAAAGAGAAATTAAAAGATAGAAAGAATGAAAGGTAGGAAGGAGGAGAGAAAGCTAGAAAGAAAGAAAGTAAGGGGTCATTAACTGCCTTAGAGGACAGAGTGACGTCAGCTTTGGCACCGGCCGTTTGGGAGGGGGACGGGTGGATGGACAGAGAGGTGGACAGAAGGCACGGCGTTGACAATGGAGGTGTCCAGGTGTCACACTGTCACAACTTACCCGCTTCTTTAGTCATATGATGAGAGGGAGGGAGGAAGAGTACAAGGAGAGAGAGAGAGAGAGAGAGAGAGAGAGAGAGAGAGTGACGGGAGACAAAAGGTGCACAAATGTTAATGAGTTAACAGCACCCCCTTACCACCCTGCCCCCAAAACACACGAATGCACAAACACACACACACACACACACTGCCCATACATGCACGGACACATATTCAAACACACACACATGGACGCAGGCACCCACCCACACAGACACTGCAGAATAGAAACAGTCTCTCAAGTAGACGTGACAAGAGCTTTTCCAAAGACTGACACTAGAGCAGTAGAATGACAAGTCAAAGAGTAGTATTGGTTAGCAAAAGAAAGGCCACTTTCTTCTTCTCTTTGGCGGATGCATCTTTTTACCGCATCGCGTGCAGGCGGACGAAAGATAATGCACTTGGGGCAAGACACCTGCAATGCATTGGTTCACATTCTTCACAGGAACAAACCAGCCAAATGCAAAACATTGCCCAACACATCCCACATACACAACACATCAGCAATGAACCAATGAACGATCACGATACAGACCAGGCTGAAAATATCAAAGTGAATTCAGCAGGCAGTTCAATAGCATGCACTGGAAGAGAGCACCAAGATGCAAGGCGGTCCGATTCCTGGAAAACTGGAGAATCAAGCTTGAATAAAAACACACATTCGCCATCATCATAATACCTTCTTTTGATCATCTGAAAGTGTGGGAAAGTTATTTGTCATGACAACTCAATGCTCGCCTGTAGAGAACGCATTTGTCATTTGGCACTGACGGTAGACACATACATCGCCAGTTGAAAGGAGATTAAATTTGCACACGAGGGAAACCCCCTGTTTTGTGTGGGTTTAAAGGAGGACTATATCTGAAAAACAAAACAAAAAAGATTCGTAGGCCTACATGTGTGACATGAATAGACTTCGAACCCAATCAATAGTCTGACTGTGTGTGTTTGGTTAGAGGGGATCCCTCTATTGTATGTCTATTTAGGTTCCTGGTCTGTATTGATCCTCTCTCGGCTGGAGAGTGGGAGTATTGGAGATGCATCTTCTATCCAGCCACATGGGCAACTGCCTACTATACAGAGAATGGACTAATGAAACCCCACAGGGATTCCTCACCAGCCACTGTGTTAGGGGTCAAAGGTTGGAAACAGGATAATGATCTCTATTCAGCTTGACTATAGACAGACACTGTAGGTTCTACAGGTGCTGTCTGGCACATAAAAAGACGTGTGTATCACTTTAATACAATGATGTCATGTACAGTAGATTAACAGGGGGGTGTTAGTGCTGGTGTGGTACATTGCCCACAGTGTTTCTAGTGACACAGGCATGATTTCTCTCCCATTTGCTGTGATGTGAGCCAATAGAGTATTATTGAGCGCTGTGGTGGCAGGTTTGAGGGGCAGGAGGTGTGTGTTGTGAAAGCTTACTTCTTTTTCAGACGGCGGTCTTTCTCTGCCTGAGTCCCCAGCTTCCCCACAGCTATGTCCTGACCCAGGTCTGGATCAGACACTCCTGTGGGAAAGGGAGAATGGGACGTTACCGCACTGCCTGCATGGCTCATAGAAATCATCCAGTGTAGATAGTATCCAGACAGTACTAGCAAGGAGCCACCATTATTTCCTCTGAATCTGTACTCAACAGAGTTTACGCTTTATCACAGTAATATAACACATAATCTACTTCACAGAGATGATGTTTGGGTGGTGAGGTGGCAAGTAATAACTGCTGTGACAAGTATCATCTAACATAATACAGGCACATTAGGGCCCTCAGATCCTCAAAAAGTTCTACAGCTGCACCGTCGAGAGCATCTTGACCTTGAGCGCAAAGCGATACAAAAGGTGCTGCGGCCAGCACAGTACACAACTGGCGCCGAGCTCCCTGCC
Source organism: Thymallus thymallus (assembly GCA_023634145.1). NCBI lineage: Eukaryota > Metazoa > Chordata > Actinopteri > Salmoniformes > Salmonidae > Thymallus > Thymallus thymallus. Next base: position 14,054,971 of record CM042420.1, read on the forward strand.
TTCCAGGACCTCTATGTCAGGTGGTGTCAGAGGAAGGCCTGAAAAAATGCTCCAGCCACCCAAGCCATAGACTCTTCACGCTGCTATGGTCTGGCAAACGGTATCGCAGCATCGGCTCTCGGACCAACAGGATCCGAGACAGCTTCTATCCCGAAGCCATAAGACTGCTAAATAGCTAGACTGTTAAATTGTCAATTAATGGTACCCAAACTATCTGCACTGACTCTATCTTGCACTGAACCTTCGCACACTCACTAGGCTTTATATACACACCATTAACACACTCACTCACACACTACACTGTCAATCCCACACAAATCCCTCAGACATTCAAACAATACACACGTAATACACACATGCATACCGACACAACACAATCAAACATACAATACACACACTCACACTTTTACACACATTTGCTGCTGCTACTCTGTTCTTTATTTTACTCTTATTATTATATATCCTGAAGCCTAGTCACTTTACCCTGCCTTCATGTACATATCTACCTCAAATACCTTATTATTATCTATCCTGATGTCTAGTCACTTTACCCCGCCTTCATGTACATATCTACCTCAAATACCTTATTATTATTTATCCTGATGCCTAGTCACTTTACCCTGCCTTCATATACTGTACATATCTACCTCAAATACCTCGTACCTCTGCACATTGATCTGGTACTGATACTCCCTGTATATAGCTTCATTATTGATCTGGTACTGGTACTCCCTGTATATAGCTCCATTATTGATCTGGTACTGGTACTCCCTGTATATAGCTCCATTATTGATCTGGTACTGATACTCCTTGTATATAGCTTCATTATTGATCTGGTACTGGTACTCCCTGTATATAGCTTCATTATTGATCTGGTACTGGTACTCCCTGTATAAAGCTTCATTATTGATCTGGTACTGGTAATCCCTGTATATAGCTTCATTATTGATTTGGTACTTCCTGTATATAGCTTCATTATTGATCTGGTACTTCCTGTATATAGCTTCATTATTGATCTGGTACTTCCTGTATATAGCTCCATTATTGATCTGGTACTGGTAATCCCTGTATATAGCTTCATTATTGATTTGGTACTTCCTGTATATAGCTTCATTATTGATCTGGTACTTCCTGTATATAGCGTCATTATTGATCTGGTACTGGTACTCCCTGTATATAGCTTCATTATTGATTTGGTACTTCCTGTATATAGCTTCATTATTGATCTGGTACTTCCTGTATATAGCGTCATTATTGATCTGGTACTGGTACTCCCTGTATATAGCTCCATTATTGATCTGGTACTTCCTGTATATAGCTTCATTATTGATCTCGTACTTCCTGTATATTGCTTCATTATTGATCTGGTACTTCCTGTATATAGCTCCATTCTTGTGTATTTTATTTTATTACTCTATTTTATTCTTTATCATCATTTTTTAAACTCTGCATCGTTGGGAAATGTTCTTAAGCAAGCATTTCACTGTAAAGTCTACACCTGTTGTATTTGGCGCATGTGATAAATAACATTAGATTAGAGAAAGTATTAACCCCCTTGCAAGGCACTTAACCCTATTTTCTCCTGTAAGTTGCTCTGAATAAGAGTGTCCTGCTAAATGACTCAAATGTCAATGTAAATGAATAACTAATCATTAACCAAACAGTGTGTAAAACAGGTAAGAGCCGTTCATATCAGAGAGTGTAGACCAGTACCTTGGCTCTGCCCGATGGCCTCCCTGTGGGCTTGCAGCTGCGCCAGTCTGGACTTCTCCTTCTTACCAAACAGGCGTCCGATGGAGGACTTGATGCCCTTCTTCTTGGGCTGCTTGTTGATGGAGTCCTGACTGCTGGCTACGCTGCTCAGAGCACTGGCCTCTGCCTCCAGGCTGGCAGCAATGCTGCAAACATCCACATACACATGCACACACGCACACACGCGCACACACACACACACACACACACACACACACACACACACACACGCACACGGTCAAGGATAAAGATACAACTTGGGTAAGAGACAATTTGTCCTGAATTACCGTCAGGATGAAGAAGGTGGACTTTGTGTGTGTGTGAATGTGTGTGTGAATGTGTGTGTGAGTGTGTATGTGTGTGTGTGTGTGTGTGTATGTATGTGTGTGAGTGAGTGAGTGAGTGTGTGTGTGTGTGTGTGTGCGTTATAAGTGTAACATACCCTCGGGCCTCGTTGTGTGAGGAGGCTGGCAGTGTGCGGGTCATGCGTACGGTCCGTGGAGTGGGGGGAGGGGATGTCTCACACTTGATGGTAGCCTTGTCCTGGCCGTCATCGTCGGTAGCTGCAATCTAACCGTGGAGAGGTGAAGAGACCTGTTATTATCTCTTATTAAACTACTGTAGTAACACCCCACGCATCAATCTCTACTGTTATTACACTATAGTAACACCCCACGCATCAATCTCTACTGTTATTACACTATAGTAACACCCCACGCATCAATCTCTACTGTTATTACACTATAGTAACACCCCACGCATCAATCTCTACTGTTATTACACTATAGTAACACCCCACGCATCAATCTCTACTGTTATTACACTATAGTAACACCCCACGCATCAATCTCTACTGTTATTACACTAGAGTAACACCCCACGCATCAATCTCTACTGTTATTACACTATAGTAACACCCCACGCATCAATCTCTACTGTTATTACACTATAGTAACACCCCACGCATCAATCTCTACTGTTATTACACCATAGTAACACCCCACGCATCATTCTCTACAACACTGTTTGCTTATAGGTCTTCAGAGTCCAATAATGGCAAGGATACACCAGTCCATGACTGTCATCTACAGAAAGACAGAGGTACTAAGAATTTCAAATGTCTAATGTAATAAAATGAACATATCATTGCTACTGTACCTTTCTCCTGTGTTTCCTCAGATCACTGGGCTGCCGGGTGGAGGACAGGAAAGAAAATGAAAACATCCATTTACAATAAATCAGTCAGATTAAACACATGTCCTCTCCCATACAGAAACACCTCAATTATAGTTATATACATATAGCCGATATACCATCAGGTGGTCACATGCCCCGTCAATAACACATTACACCACACAATCAATTGCAGTGATTTGTTAACAAAATAACCTGCTTTGCCACTATTAATTTGAGAGGTCAATAAAATCAAAGGCTCATTCTTTAAAAGCCCCTGGGTATTGGCAACATTCACGCTCTGAGACAGTCTGGCTGACTGGCTGACTGGCTGGCTGGCTGGCTGACTGACTGACTGGCTGACAGGCTGGCTGGCTGACTGGCTGGCTGACTGGATTGTGGGGATTTGAATATTTTTAGCCCAGTGGAGGATAGAAAAAAGAGAAAAACTCCCTGTGATGGGGACATCTGGAGCGCTACAGCCCTGGGTCAGTGTGCTGAGTGTGTGTGTGTGTGAGAGAGAGAGAGACAGACAGACAGACAGACAAATAAATAAAGAGATAGAGAGAGAAAATCCTCTATCAGCGGTACACACAGTCAACTGATCAGTTCATCCTGATCTATTTCTAGCCTGGCATTCAATAATGTCATCTAGGGAAATTTTTCCTATGGTAATATTGTCTACATCAGAAGCTGGAGCAGCCAGAGCTACACACTAGTAAAAACAACCAATGTACTCAGGCTCATGACAGGTAAGTGTTTGAACAGTCTGACCTAATGTAGACAGTACTTTTATTGACCTAACGTAGACAGTACTTTTATTGACCTAACGTAGACAGTACTTTTATTGACCTAACGTAGACAGTACTTTTATTGACCTAACGTAGACAGTACTTTTATTGACCTAACGTAGACAGTACTTTTATTGACCTAACGTAGACAGTACTTTTATTGACCTAACGTAGACAGTACTTTTATTGACCTAACGTAGACAGTACTTTTATTGACCTAATGTAGACAGTACTTTTATTGACCTAATGTAGACTGTTTTTATTGACCTAACTTAGACTGTACTTTTATTAACCTAATGTACAGTACTTTTATTGACCTAACACAGACAGTACTTTTATTGACTTAAGGTAGACAGTTATTTTATTGACCTAACACAATACGGCTTTGGTAGCCTTCGTCAAGACTAGGATACACTCATACATACATATACACATGCATGTACGTACGCACGCACAGACACAACCCCCACCCCCCCACCACCACCACCACCACCACACCACACCCACACCCCGTCCTGACCCCAGCAGCGTACCAGGGTCATGATGCCCATACGCTCCATGTCTGCGGTGCTGCGGTGGTCCAGCTTGGGGGAGGAGTGTCCGCTGGGTGGGGAAGAGGAGGCCAGGGAGGAGGCGGTGGCCGAGGCGGTGATGGAGGCTCCGGGGTGGTGCATGCGGGCCAGGTTGAGACCCTCCAGGCTGACGCTGGCCACACGGTTCTCTATCTCCTCCGCCCGCAGCTCTGTCGACTCTTTCTCCTCCTGGATCAGTCTGGGAGGGAGGTCGAGGGGGAGGCAGAGAGGGAGGGAGGGAGGGATTGATTAGACTTATTTCACAGTTGTATCCCCACTCCACATTCAGCCACTGGACATATAGAAAGAATCCCTTGGTCATGGACATCTCCACTGCAGACCCATAGGGCTCCTTTTAAAGGCAAAGCACGGATAAAAAAAAGCCAGTTAATTACCTATAAACCATAAAGGCGCACAGTCTACCTCACTACACTAATTAGTTTAGAATTTAGTTCCCAGGGCTCCATATTCCTGCCATCAGAGCTGAAATCGTATTCCAACTCAGAATATACTTTCCCAGAAAACACCCTGATGAGGCATGTCTCTATCGATTGTGCTTATAAGCAAAAAAAGCTATAAAGGCCTTTAGTAAATCAACAACACTTTACTTCAAAATGTCCCTTAAGCTTAGGGTTGTGTGTACTAATGCTTGGCTAACCAGCAGACAATAAGATCATTACAATATTAACAAGCAAATAACAGACCTTGTCTTGAATAAGCCCAAACCAGTAAATAATGTTGTTTGATTTCAAACTGTGTCAGGCTCCCAATGTTAACCAAGTGTTAATCATATTAATAAGTTAGATTATTCTGACAGCTGACTGGGTAAATGATCAATACTTGAATAAAACTACAGTATATCAGTGTCAGCTCCTCACTGCTTTTCAAGGTACTGTAACTGCTAGTATTTGAGGTTTGTGTTTAATTAATCTAGACAGGGCATCACACTTAGCAGACAAGAGCCAACAAGCTTCAGCCCTGAAGACAAGTGTGTCCACACACATCTCTGGATAGCCAATCAATTACTGTCTCATGAATTAAATTTAATCGCCACAGAAACCAGAGGCACGGAGCCCACTGATAGGATGAGCCAGCCTTAGGGGTGGAGATAGCTAGGCCGACACCCATAAACTCTCCCTCACGTCAAGCACTAAGAAGCATATTTTATCGATCAACAATGAAGTGACCAACATGGATTAATCAAATCAATGTGTCAGTAATGTTTCCAAAGGAACTTTATCTGCATTACATACATCTTGATTTACATAAAGATCAGTCACTAGGGGTGTTTCCTGGCCAGGAAGCCCATAGTTTTTCTCTGGTCCCTAGCATGGTCTGTCCAATAAGAGCAGGGTTAAAGTCTGGTAAATGTCTGATCCCTAGCATGGTCTGTCCAATAAGAGCAGGGTTAAAGTCTGGTAAATGTCTGGTCCCTAGCATGGTCTGTCCAATAAGAGCAGGGTTAAGGTCCCTTACCGTATCTCTTTGTTAATGGCGTCCAGCTGCTCCTGCAGCATCATGGCCAGGGTCTGGGCGTCTGAGTGACCGCTGGGGGACAGCAGGTCCATGGAGCTGAACATGGTCTCCCGGTCATCGTCATCAATGTCCGACATGTCAGACATCTCACTCTCAAAGGGGTGGCTACCCAGGATGCCTAGCTGCTGAGAACGCCACTCATGCTCCCCAAGTGACTTAGCCTGTAGGGGGGAGGGAGGGTTTTACAGATTCAGAAGTGTGCACTAATCAAGGGAAGTGTGCACTAATCAAGGGAAGGGAGTGTTCTTGAGGTAATCCTGGTAAAACATGGGCAGGATGATATAACTGTAGAGAGATGTGAAAGTTTTATGTAAAGAGACTTGAATATTTTTTTGCACTGCACAAATATTACAGCAGACATTATGATTAATGCATTCAATAATGCATAATACAGTATTTTGTTTTTATAAAATAATTAATTTAATTAATTAATACGCCCAAAGTATCTCAAAAAGCCATTAAATAAATACAAATAAGCCATTACATTTTTTATAAATATAAAAATATGCTAAAACAAGCTTCTCAGATTAATGCTGAATCTCAGTATTTATCTCCAGGTTATTTCAGTCTTCATCGTGATTTATGTTATAATCTTGAGACGCAGTAACATTAACACTTTATAACAATGATCCTCAAAGGCAATGCTTCCCAATCATACCCATCTCCAACAATTTTCCCTCTGTCGTGCTAATGCTAACATTCTGGCTGCATGCAACCATGTATGTAATTCAAACACTTTATATGTACTTGTTTAAGCTTTCCTGGCTTAATGGATCCTGGCTTAATGGAATAGCCCTTGAACTATTCTACTGATAGAATAGTCCTACTACTGATTCTACCTCAGCCAGGGCTGACCAGAGAGAGACTAGTTCCTGACCTTGCTCTCATCCCTGCGGAGACCCATGCGTCCTCTCCTGGGCCTGCGGATGACCTTGGCTGACCGGTAGTGGTCTGACTGGGTCTCAGCCAGGGAGCCCAGGGAGAAGCGGAGCTCCCCCGATGTGTCCAGGTGAGAACTGATAGATAGATAGATAGAAAGATAGATAGACAGACAGACAGACAGACAGACAGACAGACAGACAGACAGACAGACAGACAGACAGACAGACAGACAGACAGACAGACAGACAGACAGACAGACAGACAGACAGACAGACAGACAGACAGACAGACAGACAGACAGACAGACAGACAGACAGACAGACAGACAGACAGACAGACAGAGAGAGAGAGAGAGAGAGAGAGAGAGAGAGAGAGAGAGAGAGAGAGAGAGAGAGAGAGAGAGAGAGAGAGAGAGAGAGAGAGAGAACATGCATATCAGACACCGTAACAACAACTTTGTTCAAACTGAAGGCACCATTGAAATCGCAGATATTGTGCAAAGAACAATACAGCCAATGTAGTCTAACTATCAAAGAAAAATACAGCCAATTTAGTCTAACTATCAAAGAACAATACAGCCAATGTAGTCTAACTATAAAAGAAAAATACAGCCAATGTAGTCTAACTATCAAAGGACAATACAGCCAATGTAGTCTAACTATCAAAATGTCTGCATGACTCTAGACTTACAATGACAGCAGGCTTATAACAGCAGTAAAGAAACCCCTGACAGTAATCTGACCGAACCAAAAGGATCTGCTTGTCTAAAATGGCCTGCTTGTTAATGTAGTATCAAGACAGGCAATTTGCAAGGAATCAACAGTCAGTGCTTGTGTGGTTTTCCACCTGTGGCAAATTGCTTTTCTAATACGTTGTGACTGAAGAGGACAATCAGGAGATGATGACAGCTGCTGTCATCACAGAACTCCAGCCCGGTTATTTGGACTTTATCACACATTTTGTCAGTGGAAAAATATATCTCATTTAAATGTAGGTATTGAGGGAAGCAGAAGGATCTATACAGTATAGTGCTATCCTATATCTAATCATCTGAGAGAAATATAGCTGAATCTAAAGAGAGTTGTTAGGAAATGTTATCAGCTATATTCTGTCACTACTACATCTTGAACAAACCGATACATACCACATTATTTCTGAGGGTTTCTGTAGGATCTCTATATCAAAGGGATCCCCCCAACCAGACACACACACACACTCTACACAGAGTGTACAAAACATTAAGGACACCTGCTCTTTCCATGACATAGACTGACCAGGTGAATCCAGGTGAAAGCTATGATCCTTTATTGATGTCACTTGTTAAATCCACTTCAATCAGTGTAGTTGAAGGGGAGGAGACAGGTTAAAGAAGGATTTTTAAGCCTTGAGACAATTGAGACATGGATTGTGTATGTGTGCCATTCAGAGGGTGAATGGGCAAGACAACATATTTTCTGTGTGTATCAAGAACGATCCACCACGCAAAGGACATCCAGTCAACTTGATTCAACTGTGAGAAGCATTGGAGTCAACATGCGCCAGCATCCCTGTGGAACGCTTTCGACACCTTGTAGAGTCCATGCCCCGACGAATTCAGGCTGTTCTGAGCGCAAAAGGGCAACTCACTATTAGTTCTTAATCTTTTGTACACTCAGTGTATATGCACACACACACACACCGTCCTACAAACTCACCCATACCGTGACAGAGTGGGTTCTGTGAGGGAGCCTGTTCTCAGTCGGAACTGGTCCAGCTCTGATCTCAGCTTGTCTATCTCATCTGCCAGATGAGTCTGGAGGGAAGCCGGGAAACAGGGACAACATGAGGTGTACAGAAAACCTAGTGAAGTTTCTTATTCATTACTGTAAAACCCTGGATTTCAATTTCAATCTCCACAACATGATTGGACAGCACTTGCTAGTCAGTTCTCGTACTCTGCCTGGTTAGGGATTTCTATCTCACTATCTGAACCGAGAGCAATGGTATCTATCAATGGTAACAAATTAAACCCAAGGCCCAACAGCAAGATCATTATTTCTCTATTAAAAAGCACTTTATTAAACCAACCTCGTGTAAAATTCAAAACTGAGGGAGAGAAAAACGTAATAATTTCTGATCCGGGGGGACTTACTTTTTCATGGATTGAATCCTCGTACTGTTTTCTGTAGCCTTCCGAGTCTTGTATTAACACGTTCTGAAATGGAAAGGGAACTATTCCAGTCAATCTACGGCACAATTCCTCAAATTAATCTGAAATAACAACTTAATGACTTGTTGGTATTGACGTGGTCTCCATGTTTAACCTTCTCTTCCAGAGCAGCCATCCTCTCCTTCAGGTGGAGCTGAAGACGTTCGTTGGACTCCGTAAGAAGTCTGTCCACCGTGTCCGACAGACGCTTGTTGTGTTCCTCGTTCATCTTCTCTCTCTGCCGAGCCTGGGGGGGGGGGGGGGGGAGGACAAAAAAGACAAGATGTGTGACTTTCAAAAGCCCAGCTGTACATGCAGAAGCTTGACAGTATGTCTTTCCATATCAGTCCATTTTCAAACCACTCTAACGGTGTAAAATACTGAAACAAGTCACCTGGATAGCGCAAAGTCATTCTCTTAAACGTCTACGAGGAGCAGGTGCAATGAAGCCAGTCTGTGATGTAGCTTAACCTAGCATACTATCCTTATGGCAGCTAGAGCGCTAGGCTGCCCATGGTCAGCGAATAGGTGGCATGTAGCATCATGTAGCATAATCTAGCACGTTAGCAGCTCCCCGGGGGTGACTCACTCTGAGCAGCTCCTGGTGCTTCTCCTCCAGCTGGCCCTCCAGATGCCTCATGCGTTCCTCGATGCTACCGTGGCGCTCCTCTGCCTGCAGGGGCCACCACACAGACAGGGACGGGGGAACGGGAGAGAGAGGGGCAGGGGGCACAGTGACCCGCCAGTTTAGCAGCCATGGAGGGCAACACAGGCACATAATGCAGGGGCAACAAGACAAGACAGAGCCAAAAGCCTCTACTTCTCCAATGTCCGATGGAACAGATAGATCACTAAAGCACAGGTAGAGAGAGGGGTGAAAGGTCACAAGCAGTTGCTGCAGCAGTTTAGTCTACTAGCAATGAGCCCAGCCAGTGACATGCAGCTTTCCCCACAGTTTCAACCCTGCCTACGGACACAAGGAAAAACAAATATCCCCCACAAGCAATCCCAGTACAATGACTCGAAACAACAGAAATAAATAAAACCAGCATGGATTTTTTTTTTTTATGTAGTCTAATAGTTAGTGACAGTACTGTGGCACCCTGTGGGACTACCTTCCTAAGAATGGAGTTCATGTCTTGGAGTTTAGCTTCCATAACAAATTGATAATCATCAGGAGAGGAGGCGGAGCTCGAGTCAGACTATGGGCCAGCAGGAGAGGAGAGGAACACATCACAGGGTCAGAGGTGATGGCATGCATAGCCTGCACATACTAACACATAACAAACAACACATCACTGAAAAGACTCCGGAATATTCTACATGTAGGATGATAATCAGTTATGCGTAACCAGTTTTGAAATGACCTCTCCTAGAATATGATGGAGGGAATAAAGTAACTCTCCAGTGAAAATCTCACTTTTAAAAGTTTATATTCTGTTAACTCATACCCAAATAATTTTGTTGACTCGTCTTATCCTCGTATTTGTGGCCAAAGCATACATTGGAAAGAACACATAAAAAACCACACCTCAAACATGTATCTCAAACAGACTGTTCCAAAAATGCTTGCAATTTCCTCATGGAGGATGAGCTGGCCAATCAGCGGTCTACTTGCATGAATATTTTTAATGACCGCACCATTCTGTTGTTAGTGTACGCCCACACCATTCCAACTCAGAAAATATGCTTTTTAACATAATTAATTATATTTATTTTGGAAGGAAAACTATTTCACTCATATTGTAATTCATTTTAGGTCATATTTCATAGAAATCTGGAAACACTGGAGTTACTTTAATGACGGGAGCAATGTGTGCTGCGTGTGTGTCTGCATGCATACAAGTGTGTTTGTGTGTGTCCTCTCACCTTGGTGAGTGCTGCTATTCTCTGGGCCAGTTCAGCCTCCACCTCTGGCAGGGTCTCAGCCTTTCTCATGGTCTGCTGCAGCTTCTGCTCTGCTAGCTCCAAACGCTCCTGCAGCTGCCTGTTCTTATCCTCCATCTGCACGCACGCACGCACGCACACACACACACACACACACACACACACACACACACACAGGGGGAAACATTGTTACTGATGACCTGGACCCATACGGCACATGAAGTGCATTTGGCTGTAATAACATCACATCACGTACAACTCAATGCCAATCTCAAGAGAGAGTTATCAGAGTATTTCTGGACAGGCTAGGACACAGGTAATAAATATAGAACGGTATACAGTATGTATACAATAAAGTCCTATATCAGAAACACAGACAACACTTCCACTACTTAGAGTATACATTAGGGATGTAACGGTTCACCGATACACACCGGTCCCCTATTCAAATGTTTAAGATACAAGTGCATCATTCCGCGGACCCCAAACCGATCCATGGATGCATGGATTGGTCAGAAAATGTATTCAAACGTTATGAATCACTGGTTCACTTACATTTTTTACTCATATTACATGCTTTCTACCTTCCGAAAATACGTCTCAACTTGTTCCTCTCCTTCAGTGTAGAACTGCATGTAACTGCATGAATATGTAGCACAACTTTAGATTTCACCCCCATCTCAACATTTAGAGATGGGGCTGAAATCTAAAGATGTGCTATATATTCATTGCCCATGTCATAGCTAATTTGTAAACAATACATATTACATTACAAGCTCAAACACTTAATCTGCAAAAAGATAATTAGTGGGTGATGGGGATTTCAGAACCAAAATGTGGTTACAAAAAACATTGCCACCCCTAATCTGACAGTGGGGTGGCTCAGCTCAGGTGCCTATATAGTACATACACTATAGACATACATCATTTACACACACACACACACACACACAGGCCTCTAGGCTTCTCTATGGTTGTCACGGTCAGGGCTTGACAGTAGAGTTCTAGAAGACTCTATGTTTAGTTTTAGGTTTGGTCCCCAATTAGAGGCAGCTGCATTACGTTGTCTCTAATTGGGGATCCTATTTAAGTTCATGATTTTCCCACCTGCGTTGTGGTTCTTTGTTTGTGCTGTTTGCACACTAGTTCGTGGTTGCTGTCTCTCCTTTGTTGTTTTTGAATTACAATAAAGGAATGTCTTTATATTACGGCTCTGCTCCTCGTGTCCTGCCTACGCACCGTGACAGCGCGCGTCAGATCAGACAGACTCAGCTCAGAGAGGCCCAGCTCATGTTTCTGCATCGAATCGAATCGTATCGTATCGCATCAATTAATTCTCTACTCAAACTGAATCGCACAGAATGGTTTTCAAACTTAAACGTATCGTTCCTATATCGTTTCGGAGCACAAGTATCTAGATACGTATCGAATCGTCTTTAAAGGGAAAGATGCACAGCCCACGTATAGATAATTTAAGGTACAGTAGTAGAGACAAAGTGAAACCTCTGTTTCCCTATGGCCCATTCAATCTTCCTCCTGGCTCTGCTCAGTTTTAGGCTGATCCATTTCCAGAGACTATTTAGCAGCTGTCTCCACCAGCGACAGATGCTCCTGCCCCCCCATAGCATTGGCCCTGGCAGCCCATACCCTGTAATTAGACATGAGTGGGCTGGGGGCCGTAAGGGGCCTGGAGGGGCCAGACCATGGCTCTCTGTGTGTCTCTCTCTGCTGTACTGTATGTATACACAGGCCCAGCACCCTACACTTCAATCTCTCCATCTCCCCTCTTCGTCATCTTCAAAAGTCAGTGCCCAGGCTCTGGGGCAGGGCCGTTGGCACGGCATTAAAAAATAAACAGATCAGCAGGGGTGGTGGTATGATGTGAGTGCCGGGTCCAGAGGGGGGGTTGGGGCTTTATTTCTATATACTCTGAAAATGCTGCTGGATGGAGTATCATTCCCTGGTTGGAGATCAGAGTTAGACTTAGCCCAAGTTTCCTAGTGGCAAGGGAATGGGCCATGATGCCATTGGAAAGAACCAAGGGACCGATGCCAGAGACAAACCAAGGCCAAACATTGGATTAGAAATGTACGTTTAGAACATTGCACATGGAAATTGGTTTATTTAAGCAATAAGGCACGAAGGGATGTGGTATATGGCCATTATATACCACAGCTAAGGGCTGTTCTTATGCACGACACATTGCAGAGTGCCTGGACACAGCCTTTAGCCGTGGTATATTGGACATATATCACAAACACCCGAGGTGCCTTATTGCTATTATAACAGTAAAAAATAAATGTTTTGTCATACCCTTGGCATATGGTCTGATATACCACAGCTGTCAGACAATCAGCATTCAGGGCTCGAACCACCCAGTTTATAATTCCTTTTATAAACTGGTTGGTTCGAGCCCTGAATGCTGATTTCAGGAAGTGATGTCACTGATTACTGCCCCTATATATAGGACCTTCCACCCCCACCTGGGATATGGATGCCTGATGAAGACCTAAGGGTCGAAACGTTGTTAATAAGTATCACCTGGGAGCATAGCATGATTAGCAGTGTCCGGCATTTTCCTAACTCCAGCACCTGCGGAAAGTACCTGGAAGTGCGTATGTTCTTCAGCTTTTGTATACCACAAGGATGCAAAACATGAATTTTCACTGCTCTAATTACATGCCTAAGAACAGCAGTTAGCCATGGTATACTGGCCATATACCACACCTCGGGACTTATTGGTTAAATGTGCACGGAGTACTTTCTGTCTAGCAATTTGTGTGTGTGTGTGTGTGTGTGTGTGTGTGTATATGTGTGTGTTCTCTATAGCTTGGCAATAAAAATGTATGAAAATCCATCTGCCTTGAGCTCAGCTGTTGGTGCTGTATCTGTGATTACTCCACCTCCTTCATCATTATTCACAATACCAAATAACTCAGGCACAGATAAGCATCCATGCACATCCACCCACACAGCATCTTCAAGTAACTACATTAAAATTCCTGACCCATACGCAAATTACTCAGCTGGACTTAAACACAATGTCAAGATGTCCTCTCGTTTCAGAATGTTGTTACTAATCAAAGACGAGAGTTATCCTCGATCCACTACTGGTAATGAACAGTGTCTTATTCTCCAGATCGCAGGTGATTTCAGCAAATATGTGTGCTATTGTAACTACGGTTCATTCACGTAGAGAACGATCCGCCTCCTGAGCCCATGGAGATCTCCTTTAAACCAGAGATGTGAGATGGAATTGAGTGAGCATGTTTTTTCAAGGTGGGTGAGACCCACGGTGGGGACACTTCTGATTCATTTTGGGTTGTGACCCTAAAACCAAAGGTCAGTGGGGACCCTCAGATGCTGATCTTAGTTTAGTTTTGTATCCCCCCCAGCTCCCCCACTACTCTAATGGTTAAAGTTAGGAATGGTGGAAGGGGGTAAGTGACCTGTCTGAGGAAGGCTTCCTTATTGGCCAGCTCATTCTCCAGTTTGTCGCTGATGTCGTGCAGGGAGGTGGACTCTCTCTGGGCGCTGAGGTACCGTTTCTCCAGAGTGACGATCCTCTCTTCCATGTCCTCCTTCTGACACATAGCCTGTAAGGACGCGCACGCACACACACACACACACACATACACACACACACACACACGCACACGCACACGCACACACACACACACACAGTTGAGTTAATTTCCCTCTGAACAGTATCTCCCTAAATCTCCTACGGTTAACTTCCTGTATGGAGTCTCAGTCAGTGTGTGTATAGAGGGGAAGGACATGTCCTCCAGCGTTGTCATGGTAAAACACTGTTCTCAGAACAGTCTCCACAGACAGTGGTAATTACTTAAGACAGGGCTGGGCTGATAAAGGATCTGAGATCAGTGTACTAGCTGGGTCTCACTCCCTGAGCCCAGGCTGCCATCATCATTAGTAATCAATAGCAATCTCAACCAGGGCTAGACGTTAGCTAGGCAGACCAAGAGCCAGGTCACATTCTCCTCCAAATAAGAGGAACCAGTGATTGTATGACTATAATGGTCCGCCTTTAGCTCAGGACAGATGAGTAGAGACCATCTCTGAGTACCGATGTGTAGTAAGAAGCCTGGATGCATGACTTTTCCAAGAACCTTCCAGATTGTCATGAGGCAGTAACTCCTCTAGGTTGTCAGAGAGGAGGTTGAGTAAGTGAATGCATATGTCCCTCGTGCATGTTAACGTATGTTCTCAACAACCCTAACTCTCAACTAACAGTGTGTGGGTGTGTGAGTGTCTCTCCTTAGAGAGTGGGTGCATATCCTATGAATGTACCTCTCTCCTCACCTCTTTGATGTCCCTCTGGTACTTAGTGTTCATCTCCTCCGTTTTGATGAGGTCCTTACGGGCGGTGTCCAGCTCCTGCTCCACCTCGGAGACGCGGGAGGACAGGGAGGACATGCGCTCCTTCATCTGGGCCAGCTCATAGTTCTGCTTCTCCAGCAGGTCCTGCAGCTCCACCACCTGGCTGGCCTCGTGGGCCGACTCCATGGAGCCGTTGGAAAGGCGCTGGGGACCAGGAGGAGAGGGGAGGAGAGAGAATGAGACATTTAACCAGACCTTTTGACTCTTACTGGGTGAAGCTGGCAGGATTAGGCTCGACTTTCCACCTTCAGCCTGAACATCATTTCCAGTCAAGCCCTCTGCAGTGATTGCTGAAGTACAGGCTGAGAGGGCCTTGAATCAGACTTGATCCCTCTTCAGACCTCTGCATTTCCCGGTCGAGAGAGATAGCATTAGCGCTCTAATAAATTTAAGAGCTGGAGGTTGTTGGCCCCCTATTCTGGTTTAATTTCAGATGGACACATAGTCAGGGTGACGGAGGCACTATAAAGATTACTCCAGACTGCATTGAAGAGATTGGTTTGGCAATTGCATTAGGAATATGATTTGGTTTGACTCTGGGAGGGAGGGAGGGAGGGAGGGAGGGAGGGAGGGAGGGAGGGAGGGAGGGAGGGAGGGAGGGAGAGAGAGAGAGAGATAGATAGAGAGAGAGAGAGAGAGAGAGAGAGAGAGAGAGAGAGAGAGAGAGACATAGAGAGAGACAGAGAGAGAGAGACAGAGAGAGAGAGAGAGAGAGAGAGAGAGAGAGAGAGAGGGGGCGGGGGGTTCAGTTTCTCTTTTCTTCTCCCTCTCTCTTTCTATACCCCTCTCTCTCTGTCTGTCTGTCTGTCTGTCTGTCTGTCTGTCTGTCTGTCTGTCTGTCTGTCTGTCTGTCTGTCTGTCTGTCTGTCTGTCTCTCCTCTCCCATCTCTCTTTCCCTTCTCTCTTTCTCCTACCCCCACCCCCTCTCCCTCCTCTACCCATCCTCATATACCAGGGCCAGCTGCCCGTCCATACCCATCCATCTGGCCAGACAGCCCTAATTGGGCCTCTCTCCCTACTGCCTGTGATCAATGATTCACAGTGTAAGGCAACAGGACCCACTAAATCAGCCCACTGGTTTTAATACCAACACAACAGCCTACTCTCATAATGGACAAACTTTGGGATTTATCTCCTTAGCTTGGCTTTTAGTGCAGGCTGGTTTGAACTTTTCCCAGGGATAACAAGTTATACGGCCGGTTCTCCAAAATAAAAACGTAATTGTGGAGCGTCGGAGAGTATACTCGTAAAGGGAGTTATCCGGTAGGGGACGAGGCGGACTTGAACCTCGTAACAATGCCTTTAGGAGTGATGGACATTGAGTTAAACATTGTTTCTCCAGCGAGGCAGATTGATCTGGTAGGGAACAAGCTACTGTGTACTGTAGCAGTTTCCTTTTGCTAAATTAGACCCGTTTTATGCATCTAGTTATCTACAAATCACAGCAACTTTACAGCACTACTAAATTGCAGTGGGGGAGCCCAGCACCCATAGCTCAGGCATGTCAGTAAAAGCTAGTCTAGCTAATGTTTTATCGTTATGTTTTGAAATTGCTAACTGTAAAAGATTACCGCTTTGGTTAAATCTTCTTGGTTTTACTAATTCAACAGGAAATAGTCTACGTTTCGATCCCTATATAATATTGAGGCCTTGATGGTTGGAAGTGCAGAAGAGTGGTTGATACTCAGAGTGAACGGAAAGGCCATGGCTGTCTAACTGCATTAGCTGGCTTGTCAGGTTTAGATAGCTCTATGCCTCGGGGTGATGATGTGACCTGATGGTTAATTCAGGCGCAACACGTGCACACACACACACAACACACACAACACACAAAACCCTCCACCTGTCAACCAGACGACGACGTTAGCCTGTGTGTTCACTCCACTCCAACACCTTTCTACCCAGGAGCAGTGAGACGGAGAGTGCTCTGCCCCGCCCCCGAGAGGAAGTTGCCCCGCAGATCATCCGCATCACTACCTCTGGATGGCACCTTAAAGAGGCTGCCATGACTACCTCTTCAAACCTCAACATGGTGACAGTGAGTGACTCCCCTCTCACTTACCCCAAGGAGGGTGTGTGTGACGGGGAGTTTTATCCTTCCAACCATCTTCATCCTCACCCTCACCCCACTACTCTGTAGAATGACAGGCCACAGACAGCTGTCACCCAGTCAGGCTCAACTGAATCGTACACTCCTGACAACCAGTCCCCATCACAAGGTATAGCTCATCCACGAGCCTAGAGATTCAGCTCACAGCCAAACCATGAGACGAGAGCTAGAATTGAATTGTCATTGATGTCTGCTGTTGTTCTGCAGTATCAGCCTCTATGAAATTAAGACACGGTTGCTGTCTGCATTTTAAGTGCTGTATTGATGTCTGGGTGGATGGGGACATTTTCTACGCTTTGATTGCTCAAGGTACTGTGTTTCACTCTGGTCTGACTAATCATGGAAGTGTGGATGCATTATGGGACACTGTATGAATGTGTGATGTATTCAGAAGTATGGGCGCTCCAGTATAATGGAATCTGGTGGGGTCATAGACAGTACATATCACCTGATCGTGGGTGTCCTTCACACTGCCTATCAGGATGCTCAAAGACACTGTGCTGACAGTGAAGGGCTGTATCTATCTAGCTAAAGAAATGATAACATGCTTGATACCACGATGATACTGATAACACAGACTATGAATGGACAACTTTGTCGAAACAACGAAAATGATGGTTGAAAATCTATATCACGTTGATGTGAAAACTGAAATGTTGAGAGTTTTGGCCCCGTCAACGTAATGAATTAGATACATGATCAACCAATCAGAACAATTAAAAGCTGTGGATATCAACAGGAAAAAGTTAACAGTAAATGCAATGGACGCCCACCTTGCTATGTACCTTCTGGCTGGCATCAGTGCCCTCCAGTGTGTCCTCTGACCCGTCCCCTGACGCCACCTTCCTCTGGATGTGGGCATTCTGCTCCCGTAAGGCCACAATCTGCAGAGAGGGACACAGGACAGAGGTTAATACACAGGTCTTGAATGACACTACACAGCAGAGATCAGCCTAGCTGTCAATCACACACACACACACACACACACACACACACACACACACACACACACACACACACACACACACACATAGCACACAGACGTGCACGCGGACACAGACACGCACACACACAGTTGTCAGTTCCAGCCAGGCATGGGGCTGTACTGTCAGTGCCCGAGGGGAATAAAACTGATGCGCCAATGTATTAAGGTCAAGGGTCAGGATCTCACTCAACTTTCCAAAACACAAACAACCTAAATATTTATTCAACGAGCTAACAGGTTATTTCCTACTGTTACAGCTTGTCTGTGTAGGAATTTCGGGAACATTACGCTGCCAGCTAAGTCATGTCAAGTCAAGATATTGACGTGATCACTATGATTATCTTGTTCAGCGAACCGATCTTTCTCTCTCTCTATCACCTGAAGCATCTGGTGTTCACTCTTAATCACGTTGCCAGGGGCTACAACGAGTGACACGACAGGCATAATGTGGGTTTTCCCTGACAGTGACGGCTGATTAGGACTTTTCGCGGGGGAGGAAGAGGGGAATTAGCTAGGTAGAGACACAGCTATAATTGTCCAAATTGTTGGACTATAACCTCTTCTTGGACAGCACAAACAGCATGGTATGATTTCCTTTATGGAGCCCCCTCACTAATGCGATTTTGCACCATCGCTAACGGCAACAGTACCAGGAAGACTACATGATGCCTGTGCGGTCTGCCTTCACAAGTCAGTTTCACAGAAACCTCTCAGACCTTGAAACTAGAAGAAGGTCATTTTTTTTACGATGTGTTAACCATCATTTTCTTTTGCATAACTTTCATATTTTGGTGTGAAAATATTTGTACAAAAGTTATGATTTTACTGTATGACAACTACAGTAGAAAGATGCACCATGTCATTTACATAAATACCTGTAGCCGGTCACTAGGCTTCCCAGAGGCCTCCTCCAGCACACAGTAAAAAATTGTGTGCTTTGAATTAGTGTGCTCACTGTACATTATTATGTAATCATGAGCACAGACATTGACAGAGTTACCATAACGATCAGACCCAGCTGGAGGTAGACAGGGTATGATGGTGTGATTAAAATGACAGCATGCTGCTATTACCACTGATCTCAGGATCCTTTTAGGCTTTAATCTCAGGATTTCATCTGGATTTAGGAAACAAACCAACCTTGTTTCCCTCATAAAGAGACATCAACATTATGACACTTATGAGAGAGAGAATAATCCAGGATGGATAGTGTAGCAGCCTATGACAGTCATGGATCTCCTGTATAATACAGTATTTTGCTAAACATGACAATACATCACACTACAGACTGAGCCAGTGCTGCAAAAGTGGACCTTCCAGTCCTGATTGGTAAAAACCACACAGTATATCTGTATTACTGTTATTGGAATGCCATCTCTGTCTACAATACATAAATTAAGCCTGATTATGTGTTGGGCACTTCCCATTTGTGGGAATCCCGGATCTATCACTGGTCTGTGTCTGCACCCCGGAGAGACCGACAGAATTACATTTGTCAGAAGGAGGCGATGATATCACAATAAAACAACACAGTGAGAGGATCCAATGCGGTTGCCAAGTGTTTCACCGTCTGCTCCAGTGGAACTGTGTTCAAGACTTAGAGGGCATTCAATGACATCTCCGTCAATAAACAATGATTGATGTGAAAATGCAACACATAACTGACTCTGCCACTGTGTGTCAGAAATAGCCTTAAAGCTATAAAACACTACTTTTTACAGCACAGCACTCACCAGATGCAAGTATTACATTGGGCAAAGGTCAGGGAGGGATTATTCCACAATTACAATGGAGGATTCCCTTTACATTAAGCCTCGACAATGTCCCAGCACAGGGTTTAAGATTTCATCCACAGACAGTGGATTTGCTTGCTGTTGCATATTGCTGCCTCTCTCTCTCACACTCTCTCTCTCTCTCTCTCTCTCTCTCTCTCTCTCTCTCTCTCTCTCTCTCTCTCTCTCTTCATTATTTTAATGAGGGGTGCAATTACACCTCATTATGTTTTGGCGGGTGTGTCTGTCATTTTTCAGGTACAGAGATCAAACGGTCGGCTCTCGGCACACACACACACACCTCCTCCCGGCAGACACCCAGCATAACAAATGAGAGACTGAGCCCTACTGCTGCTGAGGTTGCTCTCAAGTTAGAACAATTAGACGTTTACAGAATCCAATTGAAAGTGGCCATCTTTCCCTTTTGATGTAGCATTAGATTATCTCAACTCATCAAAACCCAGGAGACATAAGAGACACCAGGAGACATCAGGGACACCAGAGACACCAGGAGACACCAGAGACACCAGGAGACATCAGAGACACCAGGAGACATCAGGGACACTAGGAGACACCAGGAGCACCAGGAGACATCAGTGACACCCGGAGACATCAGAGATACCAGGAGACACCAGGATACATCAGAGACACCAGGAGACACCAGGAGACATCAAAGACACCAGGAGACATCAAAGACACCAGGAGACATCAGAGACACCAGGAGACATCAGGAGACAGTGCCACAGCTAAACAGAAAGGCGCTGTCTTTCAAACTCCTCTCCCTCACAATACCTTCCCTGACTCCCTTCGTCTCTACCTCTCCGAGAAGTAATGGTCTGTTTTAGTGTGAAGGAGCGAAAGGAGATTGGACAGGAGGTTGACGTGAAACCTCTCAGGGTGGCTTGCACCAACATGGTTTAAATTAATCTAGGATTAGAGCTAATCTAGGTTTTGTAAATCTAGGTTTATAATTAACCAGAGATGTTTTGCACCACTTAATTTTAAATCTGGATCAGTAAATCTACGATTAACAGTTTTAAACTATTATTAGTGACATTTTACAATGTAACGTTAGAACTACTTCAGCATATCATAAACCCCAATTCAATTGTTGCACAAAATGACCATAGCTTACTATTAATGAGTTAATTTTCTTTATTTTCTTTCCTTTAGTTGAGCTGACACCCTGTGCCGTGAAGAAACAGCAGTGCTGGATCTTGCAAAAACACCAGACAGGCCAAGCAAACGCCCCAGAATTGACATGAACCAAACTCATATTGATGTTTTGGAGCTGGAGAGAGAAAAATCTACTGCAGATTGAGGTCCTGAATTTACAAAAAGAGCTACTGCAAATTCAGAAACAGAAACTCCTTCAAGGAAACAAATGCTGATCTTTTTATATAGTAAAACAATTGTTTATTATTATTTATTGGTGTCCTCCAGTCTTGTCCCCACTCGTGTGTTCTGCTGCTTCCAGTTCCACACTGTATGGTATTGAGAATAACAAAGTCTTTATATATATTTTTTAATACAGATAGCCTAATTAGGAATTGTACGTGTCGATCAAAATATAATGTTGCTTTTTACATGTTACCAATGTTACATTATACACACCTTAGGGTCACCAAGAGCTGAAGTAGTGGGGGTACAGTAACTTTCCTATCACTCCCATGCTTAAAGGGGAATGGAAGCACTAGGATTTAGAACTGTAAATCGCCATATTGGCATTGTTGCGTCACTGGCAGGAGAGAAAATGTTGGAACTCCCAAAAATTGCTGAATTTGCAGAGTAGCTCCTACTATCTGAGGTGGAAGCTAACTACAGTAACTACCTAATAACAGGGGTACACGGAAAAAACTGTTGCAATTTTAGTTGCAGTTGAGTTGCTTACTAGCGTTAGTTGCTGAGAGGTGTTACACAAAACACTTCAGACGCAATTATCTTGTTAACTTCAACTAGAGTTGCAACAAAGTTGTCCAGTGTCTAACGCTAGCCTAGTCAACAACAGTCATGACCGGTTGACGTTACCTCAGGATGCATTGACTCGCGTCGCCTCCTCCGTGCAGTCTGGCTTTTCCTTCATGTGATGGTCGGTCGGTAACCCCTACACCATAACCCTAGAAATGTAAAATGGAGGCGCAAGCAGAGGGCTTCAACATAGGCCACATCGAAAGTGCCCTTCATCGTGAAGTCTGCCTCAGTGAAGTGCTGTCTGCAGATCCTGCTAGCTCGAGCTGGCACATCCTTCCTCTTCAGGACATGGAGCCACTTCTTCAAAGGTTGTGGGTCCTTGGGCAGCCGATGGTAGTTTAAATAGTGTTTGTTTTGGAGCCAGTTCATACAGCCTGGCGCTATACAGTTAATGTTTGAATTACTACTTATGTTGCCATCTTCGTTGTCCGCACCTAACCTCACTCTCTTCGGACGTTGATTTTACCCAGTTTAAGTTAATCCATGTTGGTTCAACCCACCCTTAGTGTACAAGATTGATTTGGTGGATCCTAGGGCCTGGAGTAGGTTGCTATATGCGGCAAGATCAGTCACACACTTACACATGCACACACACACACACACACACTGGGAACCTGTTGGCTTGACTCTTAAAGCACTGGTTTATTTCTCCCTGTATAGAGTGGGTGTCACCTTGGGGATTCCCTCTAGAATTGCAACCAGGAAATGAATAAGAGAGACCGGACAACATAGAGTAACAGAGTTTCATACACCCTCAGTCTCTGTCTCTCACAACAGCCTTTATAGGATCTTATGCAGACTGGATTGGTCCCTTGGTGGGAAAAAGAGGCATGTAGGCCCTTCAGACTGGGAGCTGGATTAAATTCAGAAGCCCAGAGGCCCCAGAGGATTTGCGGGAAATTGATCAACCTCCTGACACATTCTACAGAATCTACTCCCATTCCATTTATGTGACTGTATAAAAAAAAATCCACCATTTATTTAATTCTAAATTGAAACATCGTAAAGAAATAAACTCTGAGAGAGTATGCACAATGGAAATCAAATCTGGATCACTTAAACACCTGAGACTGGGAGGTCAAATGTGGACCACTTAAACACTTGAGACTGGCAAGTCGAAGGTCATCAGGCAGTGCAGCTCTCTATGGGAGACTCCAGGATTTCAGGTGGTGTTATCTGCAGACTGGAGCCCCAGAGGAGAGCGACTCAAGGCAGATCTCCATTCCAAATCAATTAACAGTCTGGAGCTGGGGCAGGCAGCCACTGGGACCCAACGTCCTCCCCGGAGGCTCTGACGTGTGGATGTGGAAGTGTGGATGTTTCTATTCAGCAGTGCGTTTTTAACCACAGCCTCCATCACCGGGCCTCAACACCCACTCACTCAGATGACCGTCTCACCATGACACAGCAGAAAGTTAACCATGTAGCCACTGTATTCAAATGAAGTATAGTCACTATCTTATAGTGGCTGTGTAATGAATGTGTACTCTATTTCACCATGGCAACTATTTAATCTAATAATGACCTCAGTCTCGACTCAGTAAAATAACAGTTGAGGCGTAACACTGTACTTGGTTAAGCGAATTAGATGCACTTTGCACTGCATGTCTATGGCTCAAACTTAGCCTCATACAACCAGCCTGGTCGCGCAAGCTTACATAAATGATTTGCTGCACAGACACCGGAGCGGTCATCAGTCTGGTAATACTAGGCTAACTCAAAGTGAAAGATATGGCCCTCTCACAGAGGCCTCCTCCTCCTGAAATCTGTGAATGTTTTGTAATGTTTTTAAAATTGTATAAACTGCCTTAATTATGCTGGACCCCAGGAAGAGTAGCTGCTGCCAATACAAATACAAATATAACCCCCCTCACTCCATCCCTAGCTTTACTTTACACAGGGCAGATCAGTCTTTGACCAGGATTTCCTCTCACCGCCTAAGGCCTCTCTCTCTCTCTCTCTCTCTCTCTCTCTGAGCTTTGATCAGCAGCCCCCTGTGCACAGCTCATTACCTACAGAACGGAAGCAGTACTAATGCAGATAGAGCAGCCGTTTTATCACAGGGCATGGGAGCGCCCGGGCAGGGGACACTATCATTAAAATGATCCTTCCATGCTCTCTCTCCTCCTGTCTCTATCTTTTACCACCTGAAAATGTTCTCTCCCTTTTGCACCCTACCTCTCACTCACTGCCCATTCTCTCACCCTACCTCTCACTCCCTCGCTGCCCATGTCTTCCACCATTCTTTTTCTCTCTCTTCCTCTTTTTCACTACTGTACCTCTCATGCTCCTTCTTTCGTCTCATTTCCTCACTCATTTCCTGACTCTCACCTCTCTCTCTCTCTCTCTCTCTCTCTCTTTCTCTCCCCTTCTCACCCCCCCCTCTCTCTCTCTCTCTCTCTCTCTTCCTCTCTCCCTCTCTCCCTCCCTGAGGAAGAATGAGGATTGCAGTGCAGAATGGTTAATTTGGCTCCTGTAGAGCGCCAGCCTGAGAGCTCCTCTCAGCTGGAACATGACCATCTGCCCTGGCAGAGACTGGCAGAGAGAGGCTGAGAGGCTGGGCAGAGGGGCCGGTTCGGCTCATCTTCACCCCATCGCACTCCATCTTAAGACAGAATGACTACCCCCTAAAGAGGAGTACTCCTCAGTAGAACTGTCAACATCAAAATATTTTGAAAGTCGACTAAAACATGGACAAATTCCTGACTAAGACCGAAAAAGTGAACAGAACTGAAGTGAACTGACGTGTCAGTCAAAGCCCCTGTGGACCTAATGCTGTGGCACGTTTCTCACCTCCTGGTTGGCTGATGTTAGCTCCTCCTCCAATGCCGTGACCCTCTCTAGCGACACCCGCAGTCTCTCCCTCACCTGAGGAAAACAAACACACAACAACCAGCCATGAGTCAGTTACTATACACAGCCTCTGGTAGGACCTTACAATGGAGCTCTGTTCTAATAGTTCATGGCAGTAGATAGCATGGACAGTGTTGGAGACAACAGTGAGATATGTCTATTTATCTCTCCCCACTGACCCACCATCCACCCCAGCCCGGGGTGAACATGATACACTGTGTTCCCGCGAGAGACCAAGCCACTCTTCCCTCTCTCCCTCAGTCTTCAGTCCAACAATAATACTTTGTCTTGGCTTTGAAGCCGGGCCTGAGCTTCTGTCTAGGGGTATCCCCTTCTATTGCTTTTTAGCGTGGGTTGCTGGGAGCAGCTATCCCTCCTCCCCTTCCTACTCCTCCTCCTCCTCCTCTCCCCTCCTCTAGCCTCCTACCCCTCTCCTCAAAGGGGGGGAATGTATGACTTACTCTGCCTTCTTCTATGTACAGTCGTGGTCAAAAGTTTTGAGAATTACACAAGTATTGGTCTCCACAAAGTTGGATGAGGCAATTTGCATATACTCCAGAATGTCATGAAGAGTGATCAGATGAATTGCAATTAATTTGCCATGAAAATGAACTTAATCCCCAAAAAACATTTCCACTGCATTTCAGCCCTGCCACAAAAGGACCAGCTGCCGTCATGTCAGTGATTGTCTCGTTAACTCAGGTGAGAGTGTTGACGAGGACTGGAAATCACTCTGTCATGCTGATTGAGTCAGAATAACAGACTGGAAGCTTAAAAAGGAGGGTGGTGCTTGAAATCATTGTTCTTCCTCTGTCAACCATGGTTACCTGCAAGGAAACACGTGCCGTCATCATTGCTTTGCACAAAAAGGGCTTCACAGGCAAGGATATTGCTGCTGGTAAGATTGCACCACCAGTGCAGAGCTTGCTCAGGAATGGCAGCAGGCAGGTGTGAGTGCATCTGCACGCACAGTGAAACAAATACTTTTGGAGGATGGCCTGGTGTCAAGAAGGGCAGAAAAGAAGCCACTTCTCTCCAGGAAAAACATCGGGGACAGACTGATATTCTGCAAAAGGTACAGGGATTGGACTGCTGAGGACTGGGGTAGAGTCATTTTCTCTGATGAATCCTCTTTCCGATTGTTTAGGCCATCCTGAAAACACCTTGTCCGGAGAAGACAAGGTGAGCACTACCATCAGTCCTGTGTCATGCCAACAGTAAAGCATCCTCAGACCATTCACGTGTGGGGTTGCTTCTCAGCCAAGGGAGTGGGCTCACTCACAATTTTGCCTAAGAACACAGCCATGAATAAATAATGGTACCAACACATCCTCTGAGAGCAACTTCTCCCAACCATCCAAGAGCAGTTTGGTGACAACCAATGCCTTTTCCAGCATGATGGAGCACCTTGCCATAAGTCAAAAGTGATAACTATGTGGCTCGGGGAACAAAACATCAACATTTTGGGTCCATGGTCAGGAAACTCCCCAGACCTTAATCCCATTGAGAACTTGTGGTCGATCCTCAAGAGGCGGGTGGACAAACAAAAACCCACAACTTCTGACAAACTCCAAGCATTTGTTATGCAAGAATGGCCTGCCATCAGTCAGGATGTGGCCCAGAAGTTAATTGACAGCATGCCAGGGCAGATTGCAGAGGTCTTGAAAAAGAACACTGCAAATATTGACTCTTTGCATAAACTGAATGTCATTGTCAATGAAAACCATTGACACTTATGGAATACTTGTAATTATACTTCAGTGTACCATAGTAACTACTGACATAAAGATCTAAGAACACTGAAGCAGCAAACTTTGTGGAGACCAATACTTGTGTCATTCTCAAAACTTTTGACCACGACTGTACAGTACTATGTTCAGGTATTTGTCATGCTGAGGAGCAATTACTGGTGAGCTCTGTGGTGCTCCAAGGCCTCTCTGAGGAGGCTGAGCCTGGATTACAGGGAAGTCATCCCACCTCCCTCCCCTCCCCTCCTCGGGACAGCCCAGCAACCCACGGACAGATCGACGCAGGGCATGAAACATCCTGTGAATCAAAAAAGCCTTTTATTCCCTAGTCCAGTGACCAGAAGAGACGCGTTATAAATGATAGGGTCTGTTGTGGTGGGTTGAAATAGATTACAGAGGCCGGCGTGACATCTTACAGAGGGCTGAGACCATCAGTCAATAGGTCTGAGGCCGAGCAGAGGCTGGGGCTGGGCCAATGGGAGGGAGGGGGGGTTGGTGTGGTGGTGACTTATGCCAAAACAAAGGATATTTAATACCAGGATGGCCTAATGCATGGTTTTACCTTCTCGTCTAGAGCTTTGTGGTGCTCGAACAGGGACTTGAGCGCTTTGAGGACCTCCACCTCACTGGACACGCCGGAGGGGGACTGGGCCTGCCGCTTGACCACGGTCATACGTAGTGACCGCTCATGTCTGGACACCAGGCACTCCAGATGCTCCAGAAGCAACTGTAGAGTAAAGACATAGGGAGAAAAATTAGTGCTAATATAATTAACATCATCTGCATCATCATCATGAAGGCTATCTGCATCATCATCATGAAGGCTATCTGCATCATGTGCATAAATTGACATCATCATCAACGCTAATACCGTTATCGTCTGCATCATCAATTATCCCGGCACCAGAGAAGATGTAGTGATATGATTCTATATGTCAACATGTAGTGGCCTGACTACTGGACTGTATTGTTCCAACCACACAAGGTTACTGGTCTTCATGTGATTCTTTTTTATATCAACCTTGATTAACCGCAATGAAAATAAATCTAATTAATCAATCTTCTGAACTTGGTCACTTCATTTAATTTTCTTACTTTTGGTTCGGGGGGAGAAGGAGAAGAATAAACGGGTAATAACATGAGACATACGGAAATCAATTACGGCACTCGGAACAAATTGAAACTCTCTGGACTGCACACAAAATGTATTATGCTAATGTGGTTACTGTGCTCGGCGTGCCGAATCAATTCTCAGTGGAAAGTGTCCCAAGGACAGGAAGAGTTGGGGGAGTCAACTTCCAGCAACACAAAGGGATGATATGAGTACATAAAGGTGAACACTGTCCTCTGATCTCTGTCATACAGGTACAGTGAAGGAATAGGCGCCTGAGGGAAATCTGGGTGTGCTAGTCTGAATAGGGGGTCTAGATTTGGCCCATAACCTGGTCCTATGAAGGCCTAGTGTTTTGGAGGGAATGCAAATGGCTAACAGACAAGCAACTAATCGATCAAGCTAATTGCTAATGATGATGCTATCTGCCCTGTTAGGAATACACGCTGAGATAGTGATCTGAGGAGAGGTTCATGTAGTATCTTCAGCTTTGTTGTCTTGTCATTCCGAGAAACATTGACCGTTTTCTTCATCTCCACATCCCAAATGCCTTGTTACTAACCCTGACTGTGCTTCACTCGGCCAAACAACGCCTTCTCGACGTCGCCACGCTCTGTGGCCGGATAATAACATAACGGTGTGGTGCACCAATGGTTTGGGAGAGTTTTCACACTGACGTCGCCACAGTACGTAACCAAGGAAGTAATTTACTACGAAACCCGTCTTTAAGCAGGGCTCTGGTGGTGTTGGAGTCCATCCAAGCATTGTGCTTAACCCATAGACTGTAATCCCTTAATCATCCAGGCATTGAGAACTATTAGACATACAGACATCATAAACACATATTCACTTAACCTGGTAAAACTTCACTAGAACTTCAGTGTTGCACTACACTACCCATCAGGCACTGCAGAGAGATGTTGGGTGGGGCCTAAATGGTAAACATAGGCTCTGTTTCAATATCCACATATCATTTAAAATCCATGCTGAATACATTGGTCCATTCTAAATGCTATAATCAATTGTCTCTGTTGCTGTCTTCTAGTTCTGGAGGGCTTTGAGAGGGCTGTCCGTCCTTCCTTCTCGCCGTCCCTCCTTGAGCGTCTGAAGGCCTGCCAGCTGAGATCCCCCCGCCTCCACCCCACCTTCCCTCCCTACATCCAAACCCCCGTCATTTAATCAATCAGAGTCTGAACGCTGGCCCCAGCACTACCTCTGCCGTCGCCCCGCCAGAATAATAACAAGCAACCTAGACCTATACACGCCCTCTCCTCCTCCTCCTCCTCTTCCTCCTCCTCCTCCTCCTCCTCTCTCTATGGCCAATCATTTCTCTCTTATCATGCTTCTACGCTGCATGGCTTTGAATGCAAGTCATTTGGCACAAACTCTTATCCAGTGTTTAGGTCTAATATCTAGAGGTACACCATCATCTATTCTGTTGTCAGCCCTCCAACCCACTGATTGTATGCACCTGGCTTCAAAGATTTAATTATGAACTTTAAAACCTTTACAACAAAAAAAGCAGATATATTAAAAGTCTGCCTCATAATCGCTCGGCAGAGGATTCGATGTGATAATGAAGAGTGAGAGAGCCAAAATTAATTTTCTCTCTCCCTTTCACTCCCTCTCCCTCTCCCTCTCCCTCTCCCTCTCCCTCTCCCTCTCCCTCTGTCTGTCACTCTCTCTCTCTCTCTCTCTCTCTTTGGCGAGATGGCAGAACAGTGACAGGCCTACTAAAATGGCAGTGCTAAAATCCTCTCTGGCAGACTGGTGGTGTGCAGTCAGTCAGTGTGACTCTGTGAGTCCCTCATTATACAGGCTGGTGGGAAAAGAGCAGCCTTATCTGTCAATAGCAGAGTTTGAAATTCAGAGTTAGCTCTAATGTACATGGGGTCCAAATCTATCCCCAGGGGAAGTGGAGGCTACCGGTTCCATTGACCTATGTTACAGATGACCAGTCAACCGCGTCAACAGATGAAAACATTGTTGATCCGTTGTGGTTCAGGTCAATGTGTGTGTGTGTGTGTGTGTGTGTGTGTGTGTGTCTGTGCATGCGTGCATTCTTGTGTCTGCTCGTGCGCATGAGTGAGTGTGTGTCTCCTCTCCACGTACCCTGGTGTTGTTCCTCTCGGCCTTGAGCTCGGAGATCTCCTCCTCCTTCTCCAGAAGGTTCTCTCTGCATACGTTCAGCTCCTTGGTCAGGGCTGCAAACTCCTGTACAGCAACAACACAGAACGCAGAGGTCAGCATCACAGCAGCATCCATAACATACAATAACCGTCATCTCCATCATCATCGCCATCATCATCACCATAGCCCACAAAAAAGTTTGCGCAGAAGAGATATGAGACAGTCATTAAACAAGTCCCCCCACCCCATCACTCCCATGTCCTACTCAATGGACTAGCCCACAGTTCACAGACATAGGACTAGCCCACAGTTCACAGACATAGTTCAACAACTCTGTTAATCATGCCCAAAACAAAGGAAAGAGAAAAGGTAGGATACTAGTCAGTTGTACAACTGAATGCATTCAACTGAAATGTGTCTTCCGCATTTAACCCAACCAGAGAGCCTTTTATAATTCTCCCTTTATGTTACTGATGGTACACTGGTTTACTGACGTTTCTTTTCCCAATTGGGTTGCACTGTAGGCAAAATTAGATACAATTACTCCCTGATCTTACTGCAGATATCCCAGACTTTAGCGATGTGTTTCCAGATGACTACCACCACAGGAAAACCTGTGGGTTCTGGGAAAAGTGTAAATTCGGTTCGGCACATACATATAATGTGTATGTGCTAATGGTATCTCTACACACAGGCTGTAAGAGGATTGGTCCCTGAAGAGACTAGTGGGCACCGGGCCAGCCATAGTGGACTTAAATATGACTATTGTACTGTACTGTACTGTCAGCACTAAGCGGAAAGAAGTGTGGTGGCAGAATCACTGTAGTAGTCAGCTTAGCATTACAAGCCACACATGGAAGGCAGGCACTGTCCACTGGTCAGTGTAGGACCCTACACTGTTTAAGTTGATCAATAAATGAACAATGATGCTACTGTACAGCTACATTGGCCACACACTAACTTCTCTAACTAATCCTTAGTGGGATGTTGTCATAGAACAACAACCACACAGCAACAACACAGCAGGTATCCAGACTGCTGAGGCAAGAATCTCTCCTGCCTCAGTAGTCTGGATGCCTGCTGTGTTGTTGCTGTGTGGTTGTTGCCTAAACTCTAACTTTACTGACTCAGAATATATATGCTTGTTATCTGACAGTTTTAACTCTGCATGCTGTCTCTCTCCACTAACTGCCTGTGCCCGTCTATCCGTCTCTCAGCAGATGGATAATTGACGTCTGGATTTAAATGCCAAAAAACCAAATGGGCCAATTACCACCGCAGGGCCGAGCTCCACAGGTACCCTATCCCAAAAACATGCTCTCTGGCTGGGGAGACTGAGGGGGAGGTGTGGGCTGCTCTAACCATTTTACTGTGCTACTGTGTTACTCACTTACTCACCCTAAGTGTTGTCTAGACTCTACTGTATTATCTGGTGTTGGTACATTTAAGCAAACAGCCTTGACAGAATGATTGACATCGACATGACTTCAAACCTTCAGCATGTCATAAATGAAACGCATTGGGAGCCGACAGGTCTTGAAGAGGGGCACAGTGGCCAGGTAGAGGAGATAAAACATGCAAATGAGTGTCTGCTGTGGGCCTTCTGAGTGGCAGGAGGGGTTGAAGTTTTGATTTAATTCCAAGGTGAGTTGAGAAGTCAATAACAAGTGGGCCTAGCTACGTGAACGATCAACAAACATGAGGCTGGGCTCAGAGGCCAGTGATGAAGAAGTGGAAGGTGTGTGTGTGTGTGTGTGTGTGTGTGTGTGTGTGTGTGTGTGTGTGTGTGTGTGTGTGTGTGTGTGTGTGTGTGTGTGTGTGTGTGTGCGTGCGTGCGTGCGTACGTGTGTGTGTTTAGAGATGGGGGAATTGGGCGCATGTAACTTGCCCTTCAATGACAATGAGACCACATTAAGATGCATAGATTTTTCTTCCTCCTGTGCTGCAACGGCCCTCTAATTATTGCTGGGTATTGCATTGGGCTCTATAAAGTCCTTCAGATATGAAATTGCATGTTGCCATATTGGTATTGATGTTATAGGGTCATTTTCCAAAATCTTTTTCTTGATATAACAGCACAGTATTTAGTTTATGTTGCAATTACGTTGTTACTCCAAGTTGTTCTTCAGGGTCAATGAAATAGACCGGCTCAAGGGCCAGAGAGACCACCACATGACCATATCCCTCTTAGTACAGCCACTGTCATAGAAACATGTATTTTTGACTAGCCTAAATGTTACCATGTTTCCCCAAGTGCAACTGAGAGAGCAGAGAGAGGTAGCAGTATCATGTGTATGTCTGTCTAATCCCCTGCTTCATGCCTCTCAAAGCCCTGTGAAATCCCAGAGATGGAGGCTGTGGCCATGCTATTCTTTTCCAGACCCCATCTTATCTCTGTGGGACATCCTGGGTTCACACAGGTCACTGCCCAGCAGTGGGAAAAAGCATTGACTGACAAGGGGTTTCCAACCCAGTGCTGCAGGGGTCTGAATGAGAGAGGGACTCACACCGGGCCCTCCTGCCATCAGGGCTTTCAGCTTCATGTCCGATCTTTTAAATCAACTACTAGATTAAGTTAACTACTAGCTCAGAGATCGGGTCACCTGTTGAGTCCCTCAGTTATTATGAAACCGTCCGACTTGATGGACACACACACACACACACACACACACACACACACACACACACACACATACGCACACACACACTCTCTCTATCTCTCGCTCCAATACTAACTGGCTGAGCTTTTAAACCAGCTGTCTCGCCAAAATCCCTCTTTCAAAATGAAGCTAGAGTGAAATGATCTGTTCCACAGGGTCCTGACATGCTTTTATTAAACACGGCCTCTCCTTAAAGGCCAACACTACGAGCCCGGAAAAGGGTTGCTATGGGGAGCACTAAAGAAAAGCAACATTAAAAAAGAGCCGACTTCAAAAACATCCAATAATTTGGCCGTCCACACAACCTCAATCTGTAATACACTCTTCAGTCACTCTGAAGGAAGACGATCGAACAGGAATCCAAAACAGCAGTGCATTGTGGGTCTGCCGGCCTGAATGTGTGTTTGCTCGCCTTGCCTCGCGCCTCGGGTCTGATCACGCCCTCACACTCTTTAATTAAATGACATGGTCTCGCACCCGAACCATCACACGGATTGCAAGGAAAGCGAAAAGGCAGGGGAAAGTCACACGGCTTGCACAGGCAATGCTCATCACACTACCAAGATAACACTTCAGGACAAAACTAACTGATGTTTTATATGGTTATATCTAACGATCGTGATGTAGGTCACGGCTGTAGATGGTGACATAGTTATAGAGGTGTAATACCGAGTCATGTCAACAAGTTATTCTGCTAACGCCGTTTACGTTTATATTCAAATATGCTGGAGTTGTTTTCCACATATTGTGACTCACCGTGTCATCAATTGTGAAGATTACAATGTTTCGTTTTTCGTTTGGTGATATTAACATGGTCGTCTCCATTACACAAGTCAGGCAGAGCGTAACACGGTATTTCACTTATCAGAAAGCAAAAACTATTTCTAATGTTCCTACCCTTCAAAATGATTAATATCCACAAACAATGTGTCTCAATCCACTCCAGTATATATCTTTTATTGTGCTCTCTTAAGTAAAACACAACAGTGGTATTCAATTCCTAGGAAAAGGACTTGGACTTATAAATAACATATAACTGCTAGGTGAAGTGGAGGGCTGAATGAATGGGCATGTGAAGGATAACCACTGGGTTGAGAGAGAGAGAGAGAGAGAGAGAGAGAGAGAGAGAGAGAGAGAGAGAGAGAGAGAGAGAGAGAGAGCATAGGGGGTGTTAAGACAATAATGAGCTTCTTAATTGGAAGCAACTCATCCAGAAATGTCCAGATACCAAAGTAGCCCATTGGCAGAGAGCGATGTAGATGGATAGAGAAGAGAGATAGGTGAAAGAGAGTGCAAAGCCCCTGAGTGTACAGGGATGCACACGCTTGCGTGATAACCCAATCTTTCTGCTTCACTTACAGAGACCTTCAACATCTGCTGTGGTTATACAAGCACATATCCAGTGGGAACCTCGAAGAACCTTTTAGGGTTCAAAGGATTGCCACTGTACGGGTCCCTCTGAAAAGGTTATTTGAAGAACCCCTGTGTAAAGGTTCCACCTTTTTGGGAGTGGTTCAATTTCGAACTTTTTAAAAATCTATTGTAGCAGCAGCAGCCTATCAGAAGATAGGGGGTGTGGCTTATTGGAGGCGTGGCTTTCAAGCTGCAATCTATCCCATAAAGCCATCGCCGAAAACCACATATCTTCTGAGTCTGGCAGAGCAACAAATCCAATGGCAATATAAATTCAAAGTGCTCCGCACGAGCCACATTGAAATATTCAAAGGTTCCTCCAAGAACTCTCAACTAACCAAAGATGCAAATATGAACACACTGACAGCAATGGTTTCTTTGAGGAACTCCAGGGTTCCTTGAGAATCTCCAGGGTTCCTCGAATCACCCTTAATTCTAAGAGTGTACAGTACAAT
Organism: Thymallus thymallus; assembly: GCA_023634145.1. Classification (NCBI taxonomy): domain Eukaryota; kingdom Metazoa; phylum Chordata; class Actinopteri; order Salmoniformes; family Salmonidae; genus Thymallus; species Thymallus thymallus. Next base: position 14,089,361 of record CM042420.1, read on the forward strand.
GGGGGCCAAAACCAGGGGTATAGGTGGCCCAGTAAGCAAGAGAGAGGTGTGCTGGTTAGGGGGCTCTGTGTGCTGGTAAACGCAGCTCAAAGGCTGCTCGGCTGTTCTCCTGCGGATACCCAAGGCCCCGACAAGCTGGTGTAAGTGATAATTGGGAGGTGTTGATCAGAACGAACGCTGTCTCAGTCTGTACTTCAGAGGTGTGAGTCTGTTGGAGACCAGATTAGCATCAGGACAGCATGAGCCTTGTTGTTCTAAATTAGGCTGTGGGGGTGGGGGGGTTAAGGTAGAGGGTTTATGCCCCTCAATAGAACTATCTCAACTCTACTCTTACTCTTTCCAGGAAGTGGTGCCGTGGCCCTGCTCCCTCTCCTCACATTACCTGAGCACCGAGCCTATAATGACTGAAGTATGTCAGGCCCATCCCTTGGAGGTGAAGCTCTAATTGAAACGACTGGAGGAGATGAGGAGCACATCAGTACAGACAGGAAACGGAGGAACACTGGGAGTTGCCTCACAAGGTGTGTGTGATCCAAAGACAGCCTATGTGTGTCTGTGAGTGGGTTTGACATTCAGAAGGAGGCTTATGCTACTAGACTAAAACAAGGCCCAAAGTATACGGGCATCAGTCATTTGGAGAGGCACCAGTGGATCATGATTTACTGGCTTCAATACAATGCAATGTATGATGTGGAATATGGAGAGATGTGCTGGAGGCGAGAATAGGACTGGGAAATACTTCAATACCCCCATGGGCACGCCAGTAGGAGTCTTCAAGAAGAGAGAGAGGGTGATGAAAAATCAAGTTACTACAGGTAACTTCCAAACCCTAGCAGAATCTTAAAGGCTTAGATGAGACAAACAGATTAAATAACCTCCAGACGCCCTTTTCTCCGAAAAAAACAAAAACAAATCATGCAAGCTGTAGCAACAACAAACTGAGTTGAGAAGGGAGATATTGTTATACGCACCACGACTCTAATCATGTCAATCAGAGAGGATTGTGGGATCCACCCAGGCGTTGAACAAGACATTAAGACAAAATCCCTAACCCTTGGTTGTGCGCTCTCAAAGATGTGTACATATACTTTAGTTCTCAGGAACTCCATATAGTACAGCTGGTTTTATCACATTGCTCGACTATCTCTTCAATATTTAAACATCTCTGCTGTTAGATGTACCGTACCTACTCTACTATGAGAGCAGGGAGAGGACAGGACAGCGCATGAATTATAGATTGACTGTTGAAGATGCATCATGGTTTTCAAACTCAATTTGCTACTGCCATGGTAAAACGGGTTTCATGAGAATCACCCAGTTTATACTGTAAATATACGATGAAGACAATGTTCTCACTATCATCCTTCCAGAGACAGCTCGGAGAGAAAGAGGCACATCTATCCACCCGGTACAGTGCTTGTACTATACAGTACATCTCCTATTATCTGCTCCTTTACTAGACAACAGAGTCTAATAAAAACCCTATTGTATGAGATGAGACAAACAGATTAGACAAATCTGCGTATTTCTCCAAAGCTCAGTTGTCCTGAGTCGGCACAGAACTGCCAGAACCTAGGATCAACGGAGACATATTTTTTAATCCTGTATCTCTTGACACATTCATGAAAATAGTAATGGTCTCTAAACAGTCAAGATCCATACTGCGCCCCCTCGGGCTCATGCGTTGGAGGAGATCTTCGTGGGCTATACTCTGCCTTGTCTCAGGGTAGTAAGTTGGTGGTCTGTTGAGATCCCTCTAGTGGTGTGGGGGCTGTGCTTTGGCAAAGTGGGTGGGGTTATATCCTGCCTCGTTGGCCCTGTCTGTGGGTATCGTCGGACGGGGTCACAGTGTCCACCCGTCTCAGTCTCCAGTATCTATGCTGCAATAGTCTATGTGCTGGGGGGCTAGGGTCAGTCTGTTATATCTGGGGTAATTCTCCTGTCTTATCTGGTGTCCTGTGTGAATTTAAGTATGCTCCCTCTAATTCTCTCTCTCTCCCTCTCTCCCTCTCTCCCTCCCCTTCCTGCTGGTCGTCTATGAACGTTTGAACATCTTGAAGAACAATCTGGCCTTAATTGGCCATGTACTCTTATAATCTCCACCCGGTACAGGTTCCTCTCTAGGTTTCTTCCTAGGTTCCTGCCTTTCTAGGGAGTTAGCCACCGTGCTTCTACATTTGCATTGCTTGCTGTTTGGGGTTTGAGTCTGGGTTTCTGTATAGCACTTTGTGACAGCTGCTTTTGTTAAAAGGGCTTCATAAATACATTTGATTTAATGATTGATTGATTGATATTGTAATCTGTAACTCTGTATGGGTATATCAATATAGATATTCCCATGGGCAAATATCAAAGTTTCCTAGACTAAGGCTTACAGCTACTGTTGAAACAGTAGGGATGCACAGGTTATTCTATAAGGGCAGCCCTGGGTCAATGAGAAGCCACTTAAGTGGACACCTGGACCAGCATCGGTTGACCAGCCAGCCAGGCAGGCAGCCAGAGAGAATACCCAGGCAAGTCCAAGAGGATGCCCCACATCACAATGAGTTTCAACCCAGCGAGCAGGCTCATTTCAGGCTCATTTCCTCACCTTTAAATATTCAAGAAGGTCATCTGTATAATCACTGAGCAGTTCATGAACCCTCACCAGTTTACGGCTACAGTGTTCATAGGAGACCAGCATAACAATAGAACAACTACCATTCACTTGTGATTTTCAAAATGGGTTTTTCAACCATTTCTGCATCTCTTCTGCTCCTGTAACAACAAATGGAATCTGAGAAACGGCCACTGTATGAACCTAAACGATTGTACTACACGGTATATAACAAGGCTAAACCACTACGTTTCACAACAGCATGATTATTTTGGGATTGTGGGCTCATAATTTGAACTGATTCCCAGAAAGGTAATGTGTAGAATAGACAATAGCCTGGTACAAAGGCTACTTCAACATATCAACTGATCAACCAGATAACATTGCAATAAGAAGACTACTCCATTTCCTTATAGGTGGTAAATTGTTCAATCTGTTCTAGATGAACGACTACATTGCTCATAATTCACCAACAGAATTCATGGTGAACAAAAGATTTGCATTGACTAACTAATTATGCATACAGTAGATTGTGGTTCACTGCTTCCTGTACAAACATAACAACAGAGCACCATAAAGAAAACACATTATGCTATGGTACTAAAGAGACAGTTCCTTCTGTTGTGCTGCTCAGAATTATACACTACATGTCCTTTATTCAGATCCCCTATACATCGTATAAAGGGTCAAATCAAATCAAATGTATTACCCCCAAAAAGTATATGTGACAAATACATTTTATTTGATTTGATTACATGCATCGCTATACATCGTTAATGACAATAATGCCCTTAGGGCCAGTCATTAGTGCATAACCAGCTCACCACCAATTAGTAATTCACAATTAACTAGTGACTTAATGAACCAGGCCATGAAAAAAGGGAATTGCTGGAATTCACTCAGCTATGTGGTGTATTGATTTTATGCAGCTAGATTGACCGTGATGAGATTCGTAATGGGATACTCTCTGAGCAGCTTTCAAACAGCATGACTTACAATATGAGCAGCACCATTTTGATTTCACACAAAGATCCAGTCCTTCTGGGACTCAATAAGACTCTCATATAAATAGAATACCTAGAATGGGAATTCCCTTTCAAGTTAAAGGATTACATTTCAATGTCTCTGTTGTGTTTGGCAGGATGCCTCAGCACTACAGATTAGAAGATATGTTGATAGACGCGTCCCAGTGGACCAGTCATTCCCAGTCGTTCCCATGTTCCCAGGCCTGCTACATGTGAAGCAGGCCCACCTGAGTGAGGAATGACTGTTAAAGGATGGAGATGGACACGTTAGCGAGAGAGACAAGCTGACACATCAATCACCAGCCACAGAGACCTGACAAAGGCCTGCAATGTCAACCCCTCCACCCCCACCTCAGTCCTATTCTCCCAATGTCAGAAGCCAGAGGCCTGGGTCTGAGCAGGCCAACATAGGGGGCTGGGTGGCTGGGGAGTGTGTGTGTGATTTACAATTACCTTTGGTTGGCGAGCTAAGAGGGGTCATCGCTGTACTGTAGAGGCCCCCTGGGGGCCTGGCTATAAATCTGAGTGGAGGAAATTACAGCCTTGCGATTTACTGCCTATCACATCCCTAATAACTAATTCTGATCTCCTCAGACCAAACCCCCCCTGCCTGGCTGACCAGAGAGCCACTGTCATGGGCCTCCAGGGTATGGACTCCCCTGTATAACATGTACTCTACTGTAATGTAACCAGCATGTCTGGAAGGCCCAACATAATACACAAGGATTTCACATCGAATGTTGCTGTCTCTCCCTCCTACTAAGCCCCAGAGACGGGGTGATACCTGTTAGAACAGACTGTACCACAGCACAGACAAAGAGCAACATATGCTGTCAGCAATGGCCAGGCAAAGCCTGCTCCCCTTCCACATTAGATGAGAGGGGAGCTTCGGAGGAGGCCAAGGTCAGGGCAGACAAGTCTTTCACGAGGAGAATGAAAATGACGCTCCAAGACCGGCAGCTCATCCATAAGGCATACATAGTCTACTTCTACAGTCGTGGCCAAAGGTTTTGAGAATGACACAAGTATTGGTCTCCACAAAGTTTGCTGCTTCAGTGTTCTTAGATCTTTATGTCAGTAGTTACTATGGTACACTGAAGTATAATTACAAGTATTCCATAAGTGTCAAAGGCTTTAATTGACAATGACATTTAGTGTATGCAAAGAGTCAATATTTGCAGTGTTCTTTTTCAAGACCTCTGCAATCTGCCCTGGCATGCTGTCAATTAACTTCTGGGCCACATCCTGACTGATGGCAGGCCATTCTTGCATAACAAATGCTTGGAGTTTGTCAGAAGTTGTGGGTTTTTGTTTGTCCACCCGCCTCTTGAGGATCGACCACAAGTTCTCAATGGGATTAAGGTCTGGGGAGTTTCCTGACCATGGACCCAAAATGTTGATGTTTTGTTCCCCGAGCCACATAGTTATCACTTTTGCCTTATGGCAAGGTGCTCCATCATGCTGGAAAAGGCATTGGTTGTCACCAAACTGTTCTTGGATGGTTGGGAGAAGTTGCTCTCAGAGGATGTGTTGGTACCATTCTTTATTCATGGCTGTGTTCTTAGGCAAAATTGTGAGTGAGCCCACTCCCTTGGCTGAGAAGCAACCCCACACATGAATGTTCTGAGGATGCTTTACTGTTGGCATGACACAGGACTGATGGTAGCGCTCACCTTGTCTTCTCTGGACAAGGTGTTTTCCGGATGGCCCAAACAATCGGAAAGGGGATTTATCAGAGAAAATGACTCTACCCCAGTCCTCAGCAGTCCAATCCCTGTACCTTGTGCAGAATATCAGTCTGTCCCTGATGTTTTTCCTGGAGAGAAGTGGCTTCTTTGCTGCCCTTCTTGACACCAGGCCATCCTCCAAAAGTCTTTGTTTCACTGTGCGTGCAGATGCACTCACACCTGCCTGCTGCCATTCCTTCTCATTTTCTCCCCAATTTCGCCATATCCAATTGGTAGTTACAGTCTTGTCCAATCGCTACAACTCCCGTACGGACTCGGGAGAGGCGAAGGTTGAGAGCCGTGCGTCCTCCGAAACACAACCCACCAAGCCGCACTGCTTCTTGACACAATGAACGCTTAACCCGGAAGCCAGCCGCACCAATGTGTCGGAGGAACCACCGTAAACCTGGCGACTGAGTCAACGTGCATGCGCCACAGGAGATGCTAGAGCGCGATGGGACAAGGACAACCCGGCCGGCCAAACCCTCCCTAACCCGGACGACGCTGGGCCAATTGTGCGTCGCCTCATGGGTCTCCCGGTCGCGGCCGGCTGTGACACTGCTGCCATTCCTGAGAAAGCTCTGCACTGGTGGTGTACCGATTCCACAGCTGAATCAACTTTAGGAGACGGTCCTCGCGCTTGCTGGACTTTCTTGGGCGCCCTGACACCTTCTTCACAACAATTGAACCTCTCTCCTTGAAGTTCTTGATGATCTGATAAATGGATGATTTAGGTGCAATCTTACCAGCAGCAATATCCTTGCCTGTGAAGCCCATTTTGTGCAAAGCAATGATGACGGCACATGTTTCCTTGCAGGTAACCATGGTTGACAGAGGAAGAACAATGATTTCAAGCACCACCCTCCTTTTAAAGCTTCCAGTCTGTTATTCTGACTCAATCAGCATGACAGAGTGATTTCCAGTCCTCGTCAACACTCTCACCTGTGTTAACGAGACAATCACTGACATGATGGCAGCTGGTCCTTTTGTGGCAGGGCTGAAACCCGGTGGAAATGTTTTTGGGGGATTAAGTTCATTTTCATGGCAAAGAGAGACTTTGCAATTAAATGCAATTCATCTGATCACTCTTCATGACATTCTGGAGTATATGCAAATTGCCATCATCAACACTGAGGCAGCAACTTTGTGGAGACCAATACTTGTGTCATTCTCAAAACTTTTGGCCACGACTGTAGAAACTCAATATGTGTGTATTACGTTTGCTCTCAATCACTCAACGAATATTCCCACTAGAATCGTCCTATTCGTCACGTTGATAGGTCTTTAAAAGGTCAGAGAGAAAATGGGAAGTAAAAAAAAATCACATCCATTGGTGTCGACACAAATTCCTAACCACATCACAACTTTATAGGCCAGTGAGGACAGAAGATATTTCCTCTCTTTCCCAGACGTAATGTGTCATGTGCTTCTTGTTTAGACCAGATACGTGTGAGCAGCCAGCGAGGAAGTGGGAAGCATGGTCGACATTTGCTATAAAACAACTTAACAAGCGGCGGCTACAAACCCAACCCACTCATCATCCATTACCGATGGAGAGACAGTGCACTGGAGGAGACACACAACAACCAAGGCACAGGGGCCATAGCTCTCCAAGGGACATACCAGGGCCATACTCCCCTTGCATGACACCTGAAGAGGGAAGAGGTGGATGATAGATAGAATGATGTTCATAGCTGAGAGCTCCCTGTCTTCTCACCCTCAGCTCACTCTCTCTCTCTCTCTCTCTCTCTCTCTCTCGCTCTCTCTTTCCCTCTCGTCTTTCTGTCTCTCATTGCCTCCTGGGCGCCCCTCCATCTCTCCCTGGATTTCACCGTCTCTACTCTCACATCAAATGGAAATATGTACAGGTCTGCCTGGCTTGTCAGCGATGCTCTAGCCTGGGCTTTCATATCAACATGTGGGGAGTGTCTCTCTGTTGCTCGATGGGAACCCGTCTCAGTATGGAGAGAGAGGGTTTGTATTCTGAGTACACTCAGCCAGCTGGTGTCTATATGTTCTGGGGCTGGATGGTGGTGGCATCTCGGCCGTACCTTTCTCCACGGGGGACAAGAAAACAAAAGTGTGAAATCCTCCGTCTGGATAGCGATCAATCTGTTCCGCAAACACGGCTGGAGTAGCTGTCAGGGAAGTGGGAAGCGCTGGGCAGAAGGCAGGACTGTGTTGGCTGATGAATGTGGGCCGTGGAGCTCTGCTTCAAAGTAGACCTTAATCAGGACTGAGTCCGCCGAGCCAGATAGTTTGGGCTCTGATAACAAGGCAACAGAGACGTGGGCGAGTTTCCACAATCTACAATCATCATACAACCTGTGGGATTTGAGCGGTGCTCGTTGAAATAGATTAGAGAGAGGGATTCTGGGCAAGCATTGATGATTCCATTACCTTATTCCACAGATAACATTCTTGGGAACTAGCCATGGACATCCAAACACTGACGTGCTGTTTCTACATCTGAGAACACACTGAGACTTCACAACAAGAAAAGTGCAAATTGCAAGCCAATTGAGGACATACAGCGGGAGAACAGACTGCCCAAAATGCCCTCTCCAAATAACTCAAGGGACCTTTTGGCCGTTAGAAAGGATATCATACTCATCATTAGCACATTAAAATGTTTTTAAAACGTCCATATTCCTTCCTTTTCAACTGGGATCATTTCACCTGCAATGAGTCTATGAGATGATAGCTCTGTGTGAGTCTCTCTCGCTCTTCTAGCCTAGACAGTATAAGTGGTAATTCCTTGTCCTGATGTGGCTGCGGTTTGGGACGATTGACTGAATAAAGAAGCAGAAATGAAACAAGGGATTTGTACTCTCTGAACCCTTTGCCCCTCTCTTATGTCTAGCCTCTCCCTCTCTCCTGCACCAGGTACCTGGGTCTAAGAGGCTGCTGAAAACCCATCTCTCAACTTCATTGAGTTCTGGATGGCTGGCCAAAGGAGCGATCAGAGCGACGCCCTTTCTTATTGCATTCCACTGGGGAAAGTGCTCTGAAACTCAACAGATTGAACTGAAGAATCATCGGAGTTCGGGAGCACAGAGAAAGTCAACTGAAAGTAATGGTTATAGGCGTAGGAAAACGAAACTGCCTCCGTGAAACGAAAGAAAAAACCCAGACAATTGATTTCTCTGAGTGGATTCTACCATGGGGAGTAGGGATATGGTCTTGTAGCAGGCTGTGGCGAGAGAGAGGCACTCAAACGCCACATGATTCACTGTCCCAAAATCAAGTCATCAGGTGGTTTTCTTCTCCAAGAGAATTTTGAAAATACTCCACAACATCGTGTAACAAAGTTATCTATCCATGTGTTTTCCATCATATCCCAACATAGCCAACATTATACACAACCCGTTTCAATCAGAAAATTATTCAGTTAATTATTATGTGGGCTACAGTATTTTGCCCTAAATCCAAACAGTGTAACAAAGTCAGCCACCCGTTTATTACTCATAGCCCAACATGTGGACCCATAATCAAAATGTGTGTATAATCCATTGTAATACACTATGTTCCCTACATACTGGCTAGCTGGCCTGACTTACTGTTAGGGACCACTGTAGCAAGTGTTGATTGTAGTATTAAGCTGTTCAGGTGCCCAGGTTCCCTGAGCTGTTGAGGGTAACCACTAGAGCAAGCAACAGTTAATGGGTGGCATGTAGCCTAGCGGTTAAGAGCGTTGGGCCATTAACCAAAAGGTTGCTGGTTTGAATCCCAGAGCCGACTAGTTGAAATATCTGCCGGTGTGCCCTTGAGCAAGGCATTTAACCCTATTTGCGCCTGTAAGTCGCTCTGGATAAGAGTGTCGGCTAAAATGTCAATGTAATACTGGTTGCGTCTGTTGTTCTAATGAGACACTATTAAACATTACATATGCAGTTGGACCACGCTCCTCAAGTAATGTCAAGATCCATTTCTAAAGTATGCATGGTAAGAGCCATCTATAAATGTTTATTACCAGTACATTACACCACAGAGCACCTTACACAGACTAACCAGTACCATGGCGAGACTGCTCAAGTCATCAAGGTGAACGTATAATGGCTGAACATTAAACACTGTATATGAATGCAGCGTAATGGTCTATTCGTTTAGCCCTGGACATCCTATTAAAAGTTAAATGGCTTGTAAATATCCGACGGAACAAATGAACAATTCCAATATCAGCATGTTGGAGAGACTATAAGACAGGGCTGTGTGTCAGAGAGTGAGAAAGTGGACCAGAGGCAAGGCAACACATCTACCTGTTACAGATTACATTTGATAGCAATACATTGCAGTATCACCTATTTACACAGGTATTAAAAATAACATGTTAAACCACTTTGAAGGAAATTTGAGAGGGGACCATGATTTAACATTATTAAGCCATTTAAATGTGGTTAGTGTACATGTATGATTTCAGTGCTGGACTATCAAACACTTAGATATGAGAGTGACTATATTGGGCGGAAACGGCTTTTGGCAGTCTGGGAACATTTGGGTAATAAGGCTCCTGAGAGGTGGACGGCTGTGGGGAGATGTGAGGTCACTATTAAAGAAGAATGATTTACCCCAACACACACACACACACACACACACACACACACACACACACACACACACACACACACACACACACACACACACACACACACACACACACACACACACACACACACACACACACACACACACACACACACACACACACACCTCCTAGCCCTCATCCTGTGGCTGAGCGGTCTTTGTGCTCAGGCCTTATCTCCATCCTCCAGCCTGTCCTCCTGGACACTTTTAGTGGCCACTTGGCTCGTCTGCATCACAAGATTCTAACATGAATTATATGGGCTCAAATTGAATCAATCAACAGGCCCATTTGAGGATGATAGTATCTGTGGTTCCCTGGGGAGTTTTGACGAGCCGTCACATGGGACTGGTTTAAAGGCTGTCCAGAAATAAAAGTCCCATGCTGTATCATCATGCTGTCTGACTGGGCTGGGATGCCTGTATCATAGTGGACCACAGAATGAACAGATGCTTGACCAGGTTACGTTATTACTACTGGTCCGGAATGGAACACGGCCAAAAGATAGCACTAATAACATGGAAGCATATTCATATACACACATAGGCCAAGTTTGCACACACACACACAGCCAGGTAAACATGGAAAGTCAAATGGCCTCCAGCGCAACTCAAGCTGAATTAGTGTAGCAGGCCCAATGCTGTGAATCCATGGCATTTTCCAAAAGGTCTCGTACATGGGAGGGAACCACCTGGGACTCAGCAGGCTTTCATATCTCCTCAGAGACAGCAAACCCAATGGACGCTGACCAAAACAACACCCAACTCTGTAGCTTATAGGATTCACATTACATTCCCATTAGCCACGTGTAATGCTTATTGCTACAACCGAGAAATCCTAGACTCTAGACTAGAGTATGTTACCGATCATTATAATGTTTTCAGAACGCAATCCTGCTGCGGAAGGGACTGTGCAGCGGAGCAGAAATCAATGACGGCCAAACATTAACACAGACACAGCCCTACTGGAATGACAACGTCTTCTCCATTGTCACTCAGGGACACTGTGATGAGACAATACGGAGGAAGGAAACTGCCGGGTTTGGGGATTTAAACTAATACGACACTATAGAAACAGAGCATTAATAACAATATCCGCTAACTCCTCAGAATCAATAGGACTAAATTGATTAGGCCTGGTTATTCTTATTAAAGCAGAAGGTATATCTAGTATGGAGCAGAGGGAAGGGACAATTGCTGCTCATAGTTCTGTTATTGTCAGCAGTTTTCTGTTGGACCCCGTGAGGCGGGAGCTCTGCCAGTGGGCTACTTTGGTCTCTGGACACTTCTGGATGAGTTGCTTCCAATGAGAGGTGAAATCACAGAGTGAAGATGAGTTGCTTCCAATGAGAGGTGAAATCACCGAGTGAAGATGAGTTGCTTCCAATGAGAGGTGAAATCACTGAGTGAAGATGAGTTACTTCCAATGAGAGGTGAAATCACCGAGTGAAGAAATGCATTATTGTCTTAACACTCCCTAAAAATGGACACTTTCTAGTTCTCTTTCTCTCAACAAGAAATCACCATACACAATAATATCACATGATCTCTCTCTCTCTCTCTCTCTCTCTCTGTGTGTTTCTGGCAGGGTGAAGGGGGTGAAGGGGTGGCTGTACTTAGTGTCCCTGAGATGCTCTGGGGCCGTGGTTGCCAGATGGGTGTAGAGCTGCTAACACAGCCCAATAAACCATGGCTTCATTTACATGCCAAGGTAGCTTTCGTGTCTCGCAACGTGTCAGCGCCCCTGTGTGTAAGGGAGTGATGGATGCTGCCCACGATGGGACACGCACACACCTTTATTGTAGCCCATCCAGCTTGACCAGCCACACATGCTCTACATCCACACTGCTCTACATCCACACTGCTCTACATCCACACTGCTCTACATCCACACATGCTCTACATCCACACTGTTCTACATCCACACTGCTCTACATCCACACTGCTCTACATCCACACTGCTCTACATATTCTTTCAGCACCAGCACAAAACGGCTGAGATTGTCGGCCTGTCACCCAACACTCCCTGGCATTCTGACGAATGGGTTTTTGAACTCAACTGTGAAGCTTTTTGGGGGAGATAAGCCCTTCCATACCCCCACTGTCACACAGAGCCGGAATTCTGGGTAAAAAAAGGTTGAGGAAAGAACTAAAGAGGGTGGTTTAAAATGAATGGCAGATGGATAGTATAGTACACTGTATACACCAAGGGCCATGTTAAAAGCGTAACTGAGTACTGATTTAGAATCAGGTCCTCCATGTTCATATAATCTTATTATCTTATTAGTGGCGACTGGTCATTCAGGGCAGGTAGGTCTCTTTTAAATTGTTTAACACTGTTTTGGTTACTACATGATTCCATATGTGTTACTTCATAGTTTTGATGTCTTCACTAATATTCTACAATGTAGAAAATAGTAAAAATAAAGAAAAACCCTTGAATGAGTAGGTGTGTCCAAACTTTTGACTGGTACTGTATATATATATATATTATGTTTTTGTTTGTTGGCTATTCTGCATGTTATTTTGGTTATTTTGGCTAAATAACAACACAGGGCTGAGCCACATGCTCAAACGGACATGTTAAACCATCCTCTCTGGGGCTAGCTTAACTGGGTTCATAGTTGACTGACACAATTGTATAAATCACTGAGGTATTAATTTATCTCACAGGTTTTTATTTGTTATAAAATAAATGTTTCAGCATTTGAAATTAAAGTAAACTTGGATCGAATTAACACAAAACTATACTTTACAGGGTGGCAGGTAGCCTAGCGGTTAAGAGCGTTGGGACAGTGACCGAAAGGTCGCTGGTTCGAACCCAGGTAAGCTGTTTCGAACCCCCCGAGCTGACTAGGTGAAACATCTGTCAATGTGCCCTTGAGTAAGGCACTTAACCCTAATTGCTCCTCTATGTCGCTCTAGATAAAAGCGTCTGCTGAAGGACTAATGTAACTGTAAACATGTCCTTTTGCTACCTGACTAGCTGTTAAAGGTGGCTCTGGTTAGATGGACGTTTCAGCCCAGTGGACGGTGGGGATGCCTCTGAGATTGTAGGCCTGCCTCCCACACAGGAGCAACAGGAAAATCACACTCCCTGGCATTCTGACTAATGGGTTTTTGAACTCAACTGTGAAGCTTTTTGGGGGAGCTAAGCTCTTCCATACCTCACTGTGACACAGAGCCGCAGGGACCTGGAATTATGGGTACAAAAAGGTTGAGGAAAGAACTAAAGAGGGTGGTTTAAAATGAATGGCAGATGGAGAGCATAGTACACTGTATACGCCAAGGGCCATATTAAAAGTGTCTCGGAATATGAGTACTGATCTAGGATCATTATTATGATCATTCATTATGATTAGCATGTATTATGATCTAAAAGGCAGCTAATCAATTAATCCTGTTCTTTCAGGGCCAGTCCCTATGGAACAGGAAGTGGGTCATTGTGTTCCATATAGGAGCCATTCTTCCCCTCTGACAACTAGTCATACATTTTTAATGATGCTGTGATGTGATGTGGTGTATAGGAACAGGTTGAAATTTGGTCAGGCAGAGGATAGGGGATTGGTTCAGTAAAGGCATCTCTGCTATATGCCTCAAAGCAACCTGTGACAGAGTTTATCTCTCTCTCTCTCTCTCTCTCTCTCTCTCTCTCTCTCTCTCTCTCTCTCTCTCTCTCTCTCTCTCTCTCTCTCTCTCTCTCTCTCTCTCTCTCTCTCTCTCTCTCCTCTGCTCTCCCTCTACTTCCCTTCTCTCCTCCCCTCTCCTCCTTACCTCTCGTTTCCACCATCTCCCCTCCCCTCCACTCTCCGCCCTCCCTCACCCCTCTCTCTTTCTCATTCTGTCGACCCCCGGAGATGTCCCCACATTTGGCTCCCTGTAATGCACCAGGCATATATGATGGCGCAGTACTACAACAGAGCATAGCAGCCTAATGGGATGGCCAGGTCATCTGAAGGTGAACGGCAGCAGAGCTACAGCATCCTGAAGAGCTGTGTGGTGACAAAACAAGAGCACGACCACCTCTATAATACATGCAGTGACGATGTCTACAGAGACGTGTGAACCTGGAAATGTTTCACAGCAAATGTCAGCAACCTGCAGGAACTATTCAGGATCACAGTGAGCATCTTTTAATCATTATTCATAGAACGTTTAGAATTTTCAGGCATCAACGCCTTTCCTCGCGTGACCTCCCATGGTAGTAATACTACCTTTCATTGGAGTGACAACCGAAGAAATGCCTAAACATTCCACCCGTCAGCACTTTCAGTGTGCCATCTATTCAGCTTGATCCTGAGAGTCTTCCCATTGTCTTCTCTTTGTCCCCTCACACCACTGTTATTACTGAGGAGGCTCTGAGAGTCAGGCATGCATGGTTGGTCAAGGACACACACACACACACACGCCGTCTTTCTCAAACAACCCTGACCTTTTTACCCCGGCGCAATTATGAAGCAGCAAAAACAACAATTATCAAATCAAATCAAATTGTATTGGTCACATGGTATTGCGGTTGTAGTGAAATGCCTACCATACACCATTTTGGTTTTAATTATTATTTCATCAAACACCAATGGGAACAAAAGGACGCCAGTGAGGTTGATTAACTCTCTGGGCAGGCTGTCGTCTCGCCCAGGGGGAACATGTGAAGGGGATGACGTTGTTGTGATAGCTGGCGTGGGCAGGAGTCAGGACATCGATTGGCTTATCCTGGGAGAGTTGCCAGACAGTGCCAGTCAGCTCTCTCCAGGGCTGTTGGCTGTTGGGTTTCTAGATAATGTGCCATAGGCCCTTGTAGGTGGTTGGGTTGCCAGATATGCACCATATGCCCATGTGGGCTGCTGGGTTGCTAGGTAATGTGCCACAGGCCCTTGAGGGTGGTTGGGTTGACTGATACAGTTGAAGTCGGAAGTTTACATACATTTAAACTCAGTTTTTCACAATTCCTGACATTTAATCCAAGCAAAAATTCCCTGTCTTAGGTCAATTAGGATCACCACTTTATTATAAGAATGTAAAATGTCAGAATAATAGTAGAGAGAATTAATTATTTCAGCTTTTATTTCTTTCATCACATTCCCAGTGGTTCAGAAGTTTACATACACTCAATTAGTATTTGGTAGTATTGCCTTTAAATTGTTTAACTTGGGTCAAATGTTTCAGGTAGCCTTACACAAGCTTCCCACAATAAGTTGGGTGTATTTTGGCCCATTCCTCCTGACAGAACTGGTGTAACTGAGTCAGGTTTGTAGGCTTCCTTGCTCGTACACGCTTTTTCAGTTCTGCCCACAAATGTTCTATAGGATTGAGGTCAGGGCTTTGTGATGGCCACTCCAATAGCTTGACTTTGTTGTCCTTAAGCCATTTTGCCACAACGTTGGAAGTATGCTTGGGGTCATTGTCCATTTGGAAGACTCATTTGCGACCAAGCTTTAACTTCCTGACTGATGTCTTGAGATGTTACTTCAATATATCCACATAATTTCCCTTCCTCATAATGCCATCTATTTTGTGAAGTGCACCAGTCCTTCCTGCAGCAAAGCACCCCCACAACATGATGCTGCCACCCCCGTGCTTCACGGTTGGGATGGTGTTCTTCGGCTTGCAAGCATCCCCCTTTTTCCTCCAAACATAACGATGGTCATTATGGCCAAACAGTTCTATTTTTGTTTCATCAGACCAAAGGACATTTCTCCAAAAAGTACGATCTTTGTCCCCGTGTGCAGTTGCAAACCGTAGTCTGGCTTTTTTATGGCGGTTTTGGAGCAGTGGCTTCTTCCTTGCTGAGCAGCCTTTCAGGTTATGTCGATATAGGACTCGTTTTACTGTGGATATGGATACTTTTGTACCTGTTTCCTCCAGCATCTTCACAAGGTCCTTTGCTGTTGTTCTGGGATTGATTTGCACTTTTCGCACCAAAGTACGTTCATCTCTAGGAGACAGAACGCATCTTTTTCCTGAGCGGTATGACGGCTGTGTGGTCCCATGGTGTTTATACTGCGTACTATTGTTTGTTTCAGATGAACGTGGTACCTTCAAGCGTTTGGAAATTGCTCCCAACGATGAACCTAGACTTGTGGAGGTCTACACTTTAGATTTTCCCATGATGTCGAGCAAAAGAGAAGGTAGGCCTTGAAATACATCCACAGGTACACCTCCAATTGACTCAAATGATGGCTTCTAAAGCCATAACATAATCTGTCTGTAAACAATTGCTGGAAGAATTACTTGTGTCATGCACAAAGTAGATGTCCTAACCGACTTGCCAAAACTATAGTTTGTTAACATTAAATCTGTGGAGTGGTTGAAAAATGAGTTTTAAGGACTTCAACCTAAGTGTATGTAAACTTCCGACTTCAACTGTATGTCCCGCAGTGGGACATGCCTGTGCCCGTGACATAGCCACATACTGTGAACTCCCACTGACTCCATGCTGGCAGTGAGAGGGCACACTGACTGTACACATTGCTGAGTGTGCTCGCCCACAGAGACACACCGTTTTGAAGCAAGTTTCTAGTTTCCAACTGTCTTGGTGGGTGGAAACAGTGTTAAAATCTAATGCTTCAAAGTTGAAGAGGAAGGTAGCTATCTCCTCTAAAACCTGCCAAACGCTTAGTGAAAGAGGGAAGACATCAGTGAACTGGTATTACTTTGTTGGAGAAATCTAAAACAAGGTAGGAGAAAATGGCTTTGTGTCAAACATGTCAATCAACTGCCACTTCTGAGAACTAGTCATGTATAATTACAAAAAAACTGAATGAAATTCTGTGATTACTCAAAGTCTGTTTATGCAACACTGTTGTGATACCATGGTAAATTGTGGCTTCAAAGCTGCATCCAGCAACGTTTAAAAGTACAGTCTTTCTTAATTTACAAAGGCTTTAACTTCCACAAAAAAATCACTGAGAACCATTTTATTTTTTGAGCCGGTAATTAGCTCTCTTCACAAGGTCTAATTGCTGTGATGAATCCTGCCTTTGGCTTAATGAGAAGGTGTTGATTGACTACATAAATCATTACAATGTCTTCTTCTTCCACATCAAATTCAATTGGGACGGCTTTGTTTATTCAGCAAGCAGACCTAACACTAGGATATGAGTGTGTGATGCTTAGCAGGCACTTTTCCTATAGAATATGATTAACATGAGACTAGCCTACCAAGCTAGACCCAGAAACATACCATAGCTTGTAACACACATGGTTCCATTGTTCCTTAGAATGTGTGTAGGCTGTTGGCCCCACTTCGCCCTAGCCATTAAATGCAAGCTATATACATACACTGAGTGCACAAAACATTAGGAACAACTTCCAAATATTGAGTTGCACATCCCCTTTTGCCCTCAGAACAGCCTCAATTCATCAAACGTGTTCAACAGGGATGCTGGCCCATGTTGACTCCAATGCTTCCAACAGTGTCAAGTTGTCTTGATGTCCTTTGGGTGGTGGACCATTTTTGATACACACTGTTGAGCGTGAAAAACCCAACATTGTTGCAGTTCTTGACACAAATCAGTGCGCCTAGCACCTACTACCATACCCTGTTCAAAGGCACTTAAATCTTTTGTCTTGCCCATCACCTTCTGAATGGCACACATATACAATCCATGTCTCAATTGTCTCAAGGCTTAAAAATACTTATTTAACCTGTCTGTCTCCTCTCCTTCATCTCCACTGATTGAAGTGGATTTAACAAGTGACATCAATAAAGGATCATAGCTTTCACCTGGATTCACCTGGTCATGGAAAGAGCAGCTGTTTTTAATGTTTAAGAATACTTAGTCTATATATACACTATATATACACACTCACACACACAGACACACACATTACACTGACACTCTCACACAAAACCCACACACATAACACACACACACATACCAACACGCACACGCACACACGCCTACACACTTTCACACTCATCAAATGCCTATGCTACTCTGTTCTTTGTTTTACTCTTATTATAATCTATCCTGATGTCTAGTCACTTTACCCTGCCTTCATGTACATATCTACCTCAAATACCTTATTATTATCTATCCTGATGCCTAGTCACTTTACCCTGCCTTCATGTACATATCTACCTCAAATACCTTATTATTATCTATCCTGATGCCTAGTCACTTTACCCTGCCTTCATGTACATATCTACCTCAAATACCTTATTATTATCTATCCTGATGTCTAGTCACTTTACCCTGCCTTCATGTACATATCTACCTCAAATACCTTATTATGATCTATCCTGATGCCTAGTCACTTTACTCTGCCTTCATGTACTGTACATATCTACCTCAAATACCTTATTATTATCTATCCTGATGCCTAGTCACTTTACTCTGCCTTCATGTACTGTATATATCTACCTCAAATACCGTATTATTATCTATCCTGAAGCCTAGTCACTTTACCCTGCCTTCATGTACTACTGTACATTTCTACCTCAAATACCTCGTACCTCTGCACATTGATCTGGTACTGGTACTCCCTGTATATAGCTCCATTATTGATCTGGTACTTCCTGTATATAGCTTCATTATTGATCTGGTACTGGTACTCCCTGTATATAGCTTCATTATTGATCTGGTACTGGTACTCCCTGTATATAGCTCCAATATTGATCTGGTACTCCCTGTATATAGCTTCATTATTGATCTGGTACTCCCTGTATATAGCTTCATTATTGATCTGGTACTCCCTGTATATAGCTTCATTATTAATCTGGTACTCCCTGTATATAGCTCCATTATTGATCTGGTACTCCTTGTATATAACTCCATTATTGATCTGGTACTGGTACTCCCTGTATATAGCTCCATTACTGATCTGGTACTCCCTGTACATAGATTCATTATTGATCTGGTACACCCTGTATATAGGTCCATTATTGATCTGGTACTCCCTGTATATAGCTCCATTATTGATCTGGTACTGGTACTCCCTGTATATAGCTCCATTATTGATCTGGTACTCCCTGTATATAGCTTCATTATTGATCTGGTACTCCCTGTATATAGCTCCATTATTGATCTGGTACTGGTACTCCCTGTATATAGCTCCATTATTGATCTGGTACTCCCTGTATATAGCTCCATTATTGATCTGGTACTGGTACTCCTTGTATATAGCTCCATTATTGATCTGGTACTGGTACTCCTGTATATAGCTCCATTATTGATCTGGTACTGGTACTCCCTGTATATAGCTCCATTATTGATCTGGTACTCCCTGTATATAGCTCCATTATTGATCTGGTACTGGTACTCCTTGTATATAGCTCCATTATTGATCTGGTACTGGTACTCCTGTATATAGCTCCATTATTGATCTGGTACTCCCTGTATATAGCTCCATTATTGATCTGGTACTCCCTGTATATAGCTCCATTATTGATCTGGTACTCCCTGTATATAGCTCCATTATTGATCTGGTACTGGTACTCCCTGTATATAGCTCCATTATTGATCTGGTACTCCCTGTATATAGCTCCATTATTGATCTGGTACTGGTACTCCCTGTATATAGCTCCATTATTGATCTGGTACTCCCTGTATATAGCTCCATTATTGATCTGGTACTGGTACTCCCTATATATAGCTCCATTAGATAGATAGATAGATAGATAGATAGATAGATAGATAGATAGATAGATAGATAGATAGATAGATAGATAGATAGATAGATAGATAGATAGATAGATAGATAGATAGATAGATAGATAGATAGATGGATAGATGGATAGATGGATAGATGGATAGATGGATAGATAGATAGATAGATAGATAGATAGATAGATAGATAGATAGATAGATAGATAGATAGATAGATAGATAGATAGATAGATAGATAGATAGATAGATAGATAGGTACTTTATTGATCCCCCGGGGGGGAAATTTCATTATCAAGCAGCTACAACAAAAACACAGGGCAGGTGCAAAATGCCACAACGAAAGTACACAAAAGACAGATACACGGTACATGATACATAGAGCGGCAGTATGAAAAAGTATAGAAATACAGGATATCTGGAGTGCAAAAAAAAAAAAATAAAAAAAAAAAAAAGCTATAAAAGGACATTGCATAGTATGAGTGGTTGGCTGAATATGTACACTATACATTGGTGGATGTTGGATGGTTAACTATACTATACAGGTTGATGGCAGAGAAATACTTCAGTAGCTAATGCGTATGATATGAGCGAGGGTAATAATAGTTTACTTAATAGACAGACTGGGTAAATGAACAGGTAAGTGAAAATTTTGCATGGTTAAATTAGCTGTACAGTTAGGTATACAGTTATATTTACAGATAAGTGAATACTTGCATGTTTACACAAACTGTACAGGTAAATGACAGGAAGAGATACTTTAATAGCTAAATGTGTGTATGATATCATTGGGGTAATAATAGTAATTCCCTTAAAATACAGTCCTTAGTGCGCAGGGTTTAATTACAGATAACTGCATGTATTGCACATTTGATATACTAAAAGCAATGAGAAAAGGTGCAACTGGCAGGATACTAATAATATGCATTCCTGAGTGAATGCCTACGTCCAATAATTACTTACAATATTGCATGTGATATAATATAACAACTGTACATGAGTATGTATATACAGACCTGTATGAATAAATAGGTCCTGAGTGGATGAGTGCTGACGGAACAGAGTTACTCACGGATGGATGCATAATTGTTAAACTAGGTCCTAGCACCCCAACAGTTCCAGATCTATGTTGCCGACGGCACGGCACCCCGGTGAGGCATTATATAGTCTCATAGCCGCCGGCAGGAAGGACCTCCTGTAGCGCTCTCTGGCACACCGTGGTGGGATCAGTCTGTGACTGAAAGAGCTCCTCTGCGTCATAACCATAGCGTGCAGAGGGTGGGTGACGTTGTCCATGATGGCCAGCAGTTTGGCCAGGATCCGTCTCTCCGCCACCTCCTCTAGAGTGTCAAGGCTCATCCCCAGGACAGAGCTAGCCTTCCTGATCAGCTTATTTACCCGAGAAGCATCACCGGCTTTGATGTTTGCTCCCCAGCACACCACTGCAAAAAAGATGGCACTGGCCACCACAGACTGGTAGAAGGTATGCAGTAGTTTACTGCACACGTTGAAGGACCTGAGCCTCCTCAGAAAGTAGAGTCGGCTCTGGCCCTTTTTGTACAGGGCCCCGGTGTTACCAGCCCATTCCAGTCTGTTGTCCATATGGACACCCAGGAACTTGTATGACTCAACCATTTCCACATCCATCCCCTTTATAGTGACTGCAGTCAGTTGTGCCTTGGTTCTCCTGAAGTCCACCACCATCTCCTTAGTTTTGCTGATGTTGAGCTGAAGGTGGTTCTGCTCACACCACAACACAAAGTCACTGATTGTGCTCCTGTACTCCTCCTCCTGCCCACCCCTGATGCACCCTACAATAGCAGAGTCATCCGAGAACTTCTGTAGGTGGCATGTTTCAGAGTTATATCTGAAGTCTGAGGTGTAGAGGGTGAACAGGAAGGGGGACAGGACCGTACCCTGGGGGGCCCCTGTGTTGCTAACTGCCCGTTCTGACACACAGCTCTGTAGTCGCACAAATTGTGGCCTACCGGTCAGGTAGTCCGTGACCCAGGAGACTAAGGGTGCTTCCACTTTCATCCTCCTCATCTTCTCACCCAGTAGCAGGGGCTGAATGGTATTGAAGGCACTGGAGAAGTCAAAAAACATGACCCTCACAGTGCAACCTGCGTTGTCCAGGTGAGAGTAGGCCCTCTGCAGAAGGTAGATGATTGCATCATCCACCCCGATGTTGCGCTGGTATGCAAACTGCAGGGGGTCCATTGATGAACACACCAGGGGTCTGAGGTGAGCGAGGACTAACCTTTCCAGGGTCTTCATGATGTGGGATGTTAGCGCTACAGGTCTGAAGTCATTCAGGACAGTGGGGTGTGCCTTCTTGGGCACTGGGACGAGGCAGGATGTTTTCCACAGCACAGGGACCCTTTCTAGGCTCAGGCTAAGGTTGAAAAGATGCTGGAGTATTCCACACAGTTGGTCAGCACAGACCCTCAGCACCCTTGGGCTGATGCCATCAGGGCCCGCCGCTTTCCACTGGTGTAGTCTCTCCAGCTCTCTCTTCACTTGGTTGGTGGTGAAAGCCAGCCCAGGTAGGGAGGTGGGGGGAAGGGGGGTGTTGAGGATCAGTCCAGGGGGGGCAGGGGTGGAGGTGGGGTCACTGATTGTCTCAGCAGAGGTGCTGTGAGCAAAGTGGGGGTGGGATAGCCGTGAGGGTGTGTGGTCTGGGGAGCTGGAGGGGAGGTGGACAGGGCCAGTATCGAACCTGTTAAAAAATTGGTTCAGCTCATTGGCTCTGTCCTGGGTCCCCTCCGTCTGCCCACTGTTTGACTTTTTGAAGCCAGTGATATTTCTCATACCCTTCCACACCTCTCTCACCTGGCTCTGCCTCAGCTTGTCCTCCATCTTCTCCTTATACACTCAATTCTGATCTGGTACTCCCTGTATATAGCTCCATTATTGATCTGGTACTGGTACTCCCTGTATATAGCTTCATTATTGATCTGGTACTCCCTGTATATAGCTCCATTATTGATCTGGTACTCCCTGTATATAGCTCCATTATTGATCTGGTACTCCCTGTATATAGCTTCATTATTGATCTGGTACTCCCTGTATATAGCTCCATTATTGATCTGGTACTCCCTGTATATAGCTCCATTATTGATCTGGTACTCCCTGTATATAGCTCCATTATTGATCTGGTACTCCCTGTATATAGCTCCATTATTTGTGTATTTTATTTCTCTTGTATTACTATATTTATTTTTTTAACTCGTAGGGAAAGGTTCTTAAGTAAGCATTTCACGTCATAGTCTACACCCGTTGTATGTGCATGTGACAACTAAAATTAGATTAGATTTGATTTAAAGCTAACTAATCTATGGACAGGATGGAGTCTGTTGTGTGTTTTGTGATATGTCATATGACATTGTGGAGGAAGGGTGTTGCATCTGAAGACAGGCAATCAATAAGTGAAAGAGGTACACATAGCAGCTACTTTGAAGTGTTAACCTGTACACCTTCTGTAAACCAACTTATGAACCGACAGCATCAGCCACACGCACGCAGGTCAGCCAGCACGCGCACACACATGTACCCAGGCACGCACACACACCATTTTGTTCCAACCCCATACTGTGTGGCACACAGCAACAGCAGGTGTCTGATGGTGAAGGCTAGAGGCATCATTGGATGAATCATAGAACAGATACATCATCAAGAGCACTGGGATGGTCTGAGCAGGGGAGGGGGACCTTGAACTGGGACAACAACCCACACAGCTATAGTGTTCATCACCATTTCTGGAGTACTCCACACAGAGAGGAGTACTCCACACAGAGAAGAGTACAAAAATGCAGTACATCTATTTCAAGTGGGTCTTTGTCAAGTGCAGCTACCTCGAGACAAAACAAACATATAGTGTGTGTACACACTATGCCCAAAACAGGCCATTTTTATTAGTAATTGTAGTGACACGTCAGGCTACAAAAATAGTGCAGTGACAACCTGGACTAAAGCCCCTACTGTACTAATATCCCTGTGTGTTGGTTCTTAGCAGCTTCCTGGTTTGACAGCGCAGGACTTCTTCAGTCAACCTGCTCTGGTGTGCTTTACACTAAATGCTCTTTAGGAGGGTAACAACATTGTAGCCTTTCAAACGCTCTGCCTTAAACTGTTAGGTTGAATTGTTAATGAGAGCTTTGGCTCTCTACACGGACGCTCTCAGTGTGTCCTGTCGACTGGAGCGCTAAAACATTACAATGGTGTGTGTGTGTGTGTGTGTGTGCGTGTGTGCGTGTGTGTGTGTATGTGTGTGTGTCATCTGACACCCATGTGCAACAATAGCCTTCTATGTTAATCAGTGAGTGTGATATACCACAAACTCGTCGCTAACCCAACAGGGAATCCTAGCCTACAAAAGCATCTATTTATATCGCTTAGAAGTTCTCCTTTGCTTGTCCCTTTCATTAATGGCGGTGCCGGCTCCCCCAGACACAAGTCTTTAATTAGAACAAGGATCGCAGAAGCTGAGCGCCATGGGAAATTATTATGAGGGCTTGGATCCTGCAATCTGAATAGAGGGGAAAGAGAGGAGGAAGAGAGGAGGAAGGGAGGAGGAAGGGAGGGGCCAGCTCAACTGGCTTTGACCCACAGGACACGAGGAGACCCTTCTGCTATTAATGATTAAATCAGACCGGCGCTATTAAAGGAGAAAGGCATTTTAAATTATGCCTTTTTCCTTTAATTACAAAATTCAATAAGTAATTGGACGTCCTTTGAGTTTAAATTTGATTTAGTTCTTGGAAGTTAGATTTGTTGGGATGTGGTTACAAAAACGAGTCGAATTCGAAAGCTTACAACCTTACAGTCCATAGTCATAGATATGAATGAGAACTACACTGACGCATAATTAAAACGATATTTGAGTAATTGAATATTTAATGTTAATTAAACATGGTCCAATTTCAAATACCTAAATAATGAATCGACGTAGGGACAGATTGAGGTTTCATTTGCTGCTGATGAACGCTAAAGAGGGATACGGTAACTACTTCTCTGTCCTCTGATTGTTTGTGGTAGTACAGCATTTCATCATCCGTCCGTAGCTACCTCGAGGTGATGTGGCCACCATATGGTTTAACCTACCGTCTGCACCACGGCAACATCATCACCTTGGAAACCAGCATTCCTCTTGTTCCGCCTGGCGTTGTTACCATAGCGAACCATGTGACCTCTCTCCTCCTGTTTATTGCAAACTGTTTTCCTCCGGAGCAGAAATAACCTGTGATTAACCTCTACATGGCCAGTGGGTTTTGTTTACTTCCCTCAGTACTGTCATTGTTGGCCTGTTATAATCTAGTGACATCTAGATACAGTATTTCTACAGGTGTAAGCAGAATAGATTTGTGCTTCCACCTGTTCATCAATAGGAGATACTGTTGTGGCAAGACTGCCAGAAGGAAAGATTTCTAAATGGTTTCAGTTTCCTTTATGTTCCGTAAATCTCTGTTTGGCTCAAATAGCTAAAATAAAGACTACACCACTTCTGTTTTTATTGTGCTGGAAAATTACACTTGTTTGGCCTTCATAGAGCAATTTGTTGCCGGAGGAAAATATTGGATGGGCCCCAAAAAATTCTAGACTTGTAGTAAATAAACAGTGTATCATTCAAAAAGACCACAACTATAATTAGCTTGCAATTATACCACATTACCAGCAACAGCAACAAAAAAGCTTTCTCTTCTCTCACCCCATAGATGATGCGTTATCATGCGTACATTCATTACACGCTGCAAAACTAATTATCTAACTTCAAGCATCAAATGTGTGTTTGGTTTCCATGGCGACAGGCTTTTCTTAGCCACCCACGTCACATAAAGAACAATGCGAAAGATATTTCACCTGATGTATAAATGTGAAGCATCCATTTGGTGTTTTTAAATATGGTAGTGAGAGTAAGCACAATGGCCGACATTCTGCACATTTTTGGCGGACATTCTGCTAATTTTCTCATCAATTAAACAGTTGATCTCAATACAGTTTTCTGTTCCCAAAACTCGAATCTGTTACAAACAGAGTGGACTACGTTTTGTAGACTTTTAAATAATTGCGTTGCTTCGAAGGAGTGCGAAGGCGAATTTAGTTATTGCACATCACACAGTAGGCTAGGCATGCTAGAACGCGCCAATAGGATCTTGCTAGCTCGTGCTAGGCTCCACCTCCATGCTTGTTCTGCCCACTATGACTCATTTGTTCCCATTTGAAACGACGAGCTGTGGTCTATCTTGGTTTACTTTAAAAAATATTTGCCTACGTGGTGTCACGTTCCACTTTGTGTCTAAACTTGCAACACACAACACACTTATTTGTCAAAGTCAGAAATAGTTTCAGCTTTTCTGCACATGAAACGTGAAAAGCAATGAATCATATAGAGAAGATGAGTATTAACCCTGTTGATAGCGGTTGGTATGAATCTACCAGTGTAAAAAAACTCACTAACACACTGCGGATAAAAACATGTCTCTCCCTGTCGATGAAATAGGACAAGGCAGCCAACGGACTGTGGGCTGAGATACTGGGGGTCATCTGTTTGAATAATGCATGACAGTATTATCTCTGAATAACCACATTCTAAAAATGACTGGTTACCCTGGGCTCTTTCCTTTACTATCTCTGTGAAAGGGTACTTTAGATGTGGGGACTGGCTTCCTGGCTAGATTCAGGAGCATTTACATGGGAATTCCACAAATTCATGTATAGTATATGCACAATATTTAGTACACAATGTATGGAAATTGAAAGCTAGATCTTGGTAATCAGGTCAAATTAATTTGAAATCTTTAAGGTTAAGAATGTGGCATTGAAACCAATCAAGGGAAACATCTAAGTTGAATTACCTAAACTGGGCATGTTGTTTTCACAGGGGAAATGTATATAGTTGACCTAACATCGGTCCAATCAAACCCTGAGTGTGTAAAAGGACAATCCATTCTACAGATATCACCAGACACCACATTGGCACCAAATGACAGTCACGCTGTGAAGACACAGCATCCATCGTAGGTTTGTCATCATTAGTCTGTGTGTGTGTGTGTGTGTGTGTGTGTGTGTGTGTGTGTGTGTGTGTGTGTGTGTGTGTGTGTGTGTGTGTGTGTGTGTGTGTGTGTGTGTGTGTGTGTGTGTGTGTAGGGACAATAACAGACCCATTTGCTGCTAGCCCTCCCCAAAGGTTAAAATCGATCATTTGGGGATAATAAGAGTTAGGTAGCCTAGTGGTTAAGAGCATTGGGCCAGTAACCGAAAAGTTGCTGGTTCAAATCCCCAAGCCGACTAGGTGAAAAATCTGTTGATGTGCCCTTGAGCAAGGCACTTAACCCTAACTGCTCCTGTAAGTCGCTCTGGATAAGAGCGTCTGCTAAATTACTCAAATGTTACTGCCCACTGAATCAATGGCACATTGATATAATTTGACTAATACAAATGTAACTATAATGAGATATAAACATACGCCTTACTATGTAGGTTATTGAGGTACAACGTTTTACTGTAGATAGGCTAGTGAAACAATACTAACCACACTTTACCTAGAGTGTGTCTGTGCTCCTTCCCCCCTCACTGGGACTGGAAAGGTCATGATCAGCCTCAGAGCTAGTTATAAGAAGGGGGGTGAAAGGTCATGATCAGCCTCAGAGCTAGTTATAAGATTGGAGGGTGAAGGTGGAGACGGTTTCACACACTTCTGTATCACAGTTGGCTTTTCCGTTCCCTTCCAAAAACCAATGCAAACAAGGTCGTGGGTTTGTATGACAAATATTTAAAGCTTGAACATTTCAGATTTAAAACCCTCTTCCAATTACTATTACTATAAACAAGAGATGACTATGTATAGAACAATACAGGAAATTACTATTACTATAAGCAAGAGATGACTATGTATATAACAATACAGGAAATTACTATTACTATAAGCAAGAGATGACTATGTATAGAACAATACAGGATATTACTATTACTATAAACAAGAGATGACTATGTATATAACAATACAGGAAATTACTATTACTATAAGCAAGAGATGACTATGTATAGAACAATACAGGAAATTACTATTACTATAAGCAAGAGATGACTATGTATATAACAATACAGGAAATTACTATTACTATAAGCAAGAGATGACTATGTATAGAACAATACAGGAAATTACTATTACTATAAGCAAGAGATGACTATGTATAGAACAATACAGGAAATTACTATTACTATAAACAAGAGATGACTATGTATATAACAATACAGGAAATTACTATTACTATAAGCAAGAGATGACTATGTATAGAACAATACAGGAAATTACTATTACTATAAGCAAGAGATGACTATGTATAGAACAATACAGGAAATTAATTGAATGTTTTATGTTTTATTGTTATCCCAATCCCCAACAATTGAAATCTTCATAAAACGTATAGCCAGAGTCAAGTATGATTCCCTAATTCTAGTCACATTTGCTCATACGTCGACTGAAAAACACAGTCTTTCCCGCTCAATCTTTTTTCCACCGCTCAGTGTCCATTGTCAAAACTGACCTCAGAAGAACAACTCCTATCTGACATTTTTGACATTTCCTAACATGCCTCTTTAGTTTCTCCTTCTCCATTTGTAGGTGTTTGAAGTGTGCTGTATTGACCAGATAGTATCCTATTGTAGCCTATATGTACAACATAAGGGCGAAACACACAGATGGACTTCTGGTTGGACAGAACAACAACACATTTTCTTTAGCCATTGCTTAGAATGAAATGAAAGGAGAGTCCATCTTTGGATAAATTGACAGCTCAGTAAAAACAGATCAGTAGATAGAGAAGAACTACAGAACTACAGTCTTCCTCCAGGTCACCCTGTAAGTAGTTCAGAACTACAGTGTTCCTCCGGGTCACCCTGTAAGTAGTTCAGAACTACAGTCTTCCTCCAGGTCACCCTGTAAGTAGTTCAGAACTACAGTCTTCCTCCAGGTCACCCTGTAAGTAGTTCAGAACTACAGTCTTCCTCCAGGTCACACTTTAAGTAGTTCAGAACTACAGTCTTCCTCCAGGTCACCCTGTAAGTAGTTCAGAACTACAGTCTTCCTCCATGTCACACAGTCAGTGGTTCAGTCAAGCAGAACAAGTTCCAAATTCAATATTCCAATATATCCTCCTCCATCAAAACACCACCTTTTCCTTGACAAACATATTGGAGCATCACTCGATTTTTACCGCGCTAAGGTTAAAGGTAAAGTGGCTTGGACAGAACATCGAATCAAGCCTCTAATAAATAGTGTAAGCAAAATTTAAACATTTTTTTTTACCTTTATTTTACTAGGCAAGTCAGTTAAGAACAAATTCTTATTTTCAATGACGGCCTAGGAACAGTGGGTTAACTGCCTTGTTAAGGGGCAGAACGACAGATCTTTACCTTGTCAGCTCAGGGATTCGATCCAGCAACCTTTCAGTTACGGGCCCAACACTCTAACCACTGGGCTACCTGACGCCCATGCCGAGAAACTTGTATTGGAAAGGCTCTACCCAGGATATACTTTTGTGTGTCATTTCCCAGGGTTCTACTGTAAGTAATTCAACTGGAGAAAATAATGATGTGTGCTCTTGGAATTGATTGAGTCATGAGCATGCCGTAAACAACAACAACAACAACAAGAGCACTACAAACAAATAGGCCTAATACTCAATTAAAGAGGATAAGACACTGAACAACAACCACTCAGCTACCAATCCACAGTCAACACACATTTTGGTCCATTAATACTCAAATTGTTGTGTCGGGATGCAGCAGTAACACTAACGAAGCACCCAATTACACTTTAAGACTGTGATGCCATTTAGAGTGTGATTCATCTGTCCCCATTCAGAACAGGGCTCACCTACTGTTTGAACCCATGACGCTTCCATCCATCAACAGAGAGCCACCGTCGCTGACAATTAGCATGTGGTTAGTGACAGATTATAGGCCTCAGCACTCATAGCCTCACTACCCAGCGTTAACAGTCAGCTATCAACAAAAACAACCAAGGCCGACTGTAAGCCCGACATATCACAGACATCTATTGTACTCCCCTAATTGATCGGCTGGGTTTTAAAATGGGCTCTCTGTGCACTGGTTGCCTTTCACTAGTCTTAGATCAATAGTCAGTGTCTCTGCATGTGGCTGACATTGATCCATTGACTCAGCCTAACGCATCTGCATGTCTCAGTGACATTTGCTGCATGAGAAAATGATCAGTAATCACTCCAAGGCCAATTTACAGTGACAAAACAGAGTGTGCTGGCGGGCGGTGGCATCTCATTGGTGGGTGTTTTGATTCTTTATTTATCAGTGGGCCGACTCCCTCCTGCCTCTGTCGCTGGAGAGTTCTGACTGACATTGAGAGTGTACACGTGCACACAGCAGGGATCCTCCCCATTCCCCTGTCACTCTCTCTGTGTCTCTTTCCCATTTCTCTCTCTCTGGCAGGCAGATATGTGGGCCACTGGGACCACCGAGCATCACAAGGGGGCCTTATCTTCACGACAGACGAGAAACCCAACTTAGATCCAACATGAAAGCCGGAAGGAGAGAAACTTCAGACGCATGTCTGACTGACCAATAGAGCCAGTAGCAGAAGTTCAACATTTGGCTGCAGAACATCCACAAGACATGCTAGTTAAAGATTAGGCCTACCAGACATAAGATACTCGCTTCTCCAATAGTTCCAGAGAGACGATAACTAGAAATTGTTTATGTAACTTTCCCAAGATATCTGGTTCACTGCAATAATTACAACCAACACAACAATGGAAACCTATCAATGTGCACCCAGAAATGTGGAATGATTGAATGATGCATTGATGGAATCAGGGTCGCTCAATCTGCTTATGGAACCGGGCACAGCCAGGAACATGATCATTTCATAGCTGCTGATTATTAATAAGGGCTTGGCTGCAATCACTTCACATCAGATATCTGCTCGACCTGGCCACCGGCTATTGGGCCGCCAGTTGGGGAACCCTGCCATAGAGCGCGGGAGAGAGAGAGAGAGAGAGACTTCAGTTCAGAGAGCGAGGTAGTGAGAGACCAACTCAGAAAGACTCACTCTTACCCCTAGAGATACCTTCCTTGACATCATGAAGGGGCCACTTCACACACTAACTCTTCCGCCAGATAATGAATGTGCAACCTGTGAAAAACCGGCAGGCAGAGCCACTTTTGACTCTGAAGCATTGAGTTTTCATTGAATTACGATGAACAGTGCTAGGATTTATGCACCTCTGCGTCATTATTCATGACAAGTCAACTGTGTAAAGCAATAGCTAAGCACATTTGACAAAGGGGATATGTGTCATGCTAAGTAAATATTAGCTAGCACAGTTATCAAACTCAAGCACAGTCATCAAACCCAAGCATATGCAACACATATCAAGCCAAGCGCTAGACAGTGAGTCCCTCCATAACAAATACTGTAACAGACAGAATTACACATGATCAAAAATACAAGCAGGCGTTAAGTTGCTCAAACAAGGAGTAAGACGGATCAGATTGTGATGACCATGTCGACACGGGGGTGATTGACCGGGAGATAGTGACATGTCATTTTCTGTCTGTCGGCTTGTATTATGGAGTGTCCTGGGGGACGGGGAGGAAGAGGACGGCCCAGGGAACGAGGGAGGAAATTAACAAAAGCAACACCGCCTGTAGCCATTTACGACCATTAGCCACCTGTCGCACATCCATACCTTCCATCTCCCTGGATGTACTGCATACTGCATATGGGTAAAAGGGTATATGTGATGTGAATAGTACCTCAGTGAAGACGAGAACCAGTCAAGCGTGATTAGATAAGAGGAGTGTATGGAGCCGTCTTCACAGTTAAATTGTATGAAGTTATTAAAATTAGGTTATTAAAATTAACTGGTGAACCTTTCATATGATTAAAGACGATGAGGGCCTTAGTAAACAATGGAGAGGATTGTATGGGGAGAACAGAGTATCTGTGTACGGCCATTTCCAAGAGAGACTTGCCTTACCTATTAGGGCTAACCAATTTGATTGCGGAGTGAAAATAACACCCACTCCTCATGTGTACATTGTGCATTTCCCTGAAAAGTGGCCGCGAAGTGAACACAATAAAACCTATTGGTCAGATGTCTTTGTTATCAGTATCTTAATATGGCTCCAGTAAACTCCATTCTCAGTGAGTTATATGAATAGTACCGAAGCCAATTAAATCAGGTTCAGGTTGATCATGGTTGACGTAAACGTTTAAAAAATCACATGGTAGGGCCTATAGGGCTCTGGCCAAAAGGAGTGCACTATATAGGGAATAGGTTTCCATTTTGGGAATAGGTTTCCATTTTGGACGCAGACCATGTTGTATTTGTTTTCCATGATGTCATGCAAATTAATTATTTAAGCAATAAGGCCCGAGGGGGTGTGGCCAACATGGAGTGCCTGGATACAGCTCTTAGCCGTGGTATATTGGCCATATACCACAAACCCCAGAGGTGCCTTATTGCTATTATAAACTGGTTACCAACGTAATTAGAGGAGTAAAAATTATTGTTTTGTCATACCTGTGGTATACGGTCTGATATACCACGGCTGTCAGCCAATCAGCATTCAGGGCTCGACCACCCAGTTTATAATGAAGAACAAACATATGGGCTAGAGAGAGTATGTTAGATAATGAGCGGGCCTTGGGCGCATGGTGGACCTGGTTCACTTCTTTACACACTCACCCTGTGTTACAGCATCTCAAACCAGACTTCTATGGTTGGCTGGCAGGATATATTACCAGCTACAGTAAAACCGCTTCCCCTTATGTTAGAATGTGATAATGGGATTATGTTGCCAACTGAGCCTGCTGGAGCCAGAAGGTATAGAAGGCAGTGGTGGAATGTGTGCAGGAATTTCTCCTACTGTGCAGGAGTTGCTACTATTGACCCATATTGGAGCACCCACTGAATCACTGGACAAAGCAGCATCCATTACAACAGCACTATGAGATCAGTGACTTCTCACCAGTAGAAATCAGGAAAATAAATCTCCAAATAGACCTTTTTAATTCCTTATTGCGACGCTACTGTATGGTATGGTCATACCGTATGTATGTATGTAATTATGATGAGGCACAGCAGTGGTCAGCCCAACCTCTCCCACCAGGGCCCGTATTCACCAAGAGTCTCAGAGTAGGAGTGCTGATATAAGATCAGTTTTTAATTTTAGATCGGAATGAATATGATTATATGGACTGTGGGCAGTGCTTGACTTGGGCAGGAGCTGGCACCTCAAATGTTCTACTGCTTGAACTTCTGCACCTCTTATAGAATATTAGCTCAAAAGTATGGAGTTCCTGCACCTAAAAATAAACAGTACCGGCACCCAAAATGAGTACCGGCACCTATTTCAGTCCAAATCAAACACTGACTGGGGAACTTGATCCTAGATCAGCACTTAGAGAGCTTGGGTGTAACTGTATTTTTGTCAAAATGTAGCTATTGACTTAGCCTTGTTCTGTTCAATGGTCTCTAACTATATAGTACTCTAAATACCCCCAATTTATGTTGTTAAGTTCAATATAATTACACCAATCAAACCAATGAGAGTTCGGAACTTTAAAGCCAATTAACTCAGAATCATCTTTTTGCTGCTATAACCTTATAGTCCCAAGCTCTGGACTTTTTCTCTAAGATCATTTATGAACACTGACCCACGGGCCTTTCACATCAAAGAGATTGAACCTTTCTGAGAGAAAATAATTAAAACCTGGAACCAAAATAACAAACATGCAAAAATGAATGTATGATTGTATGATTTAATGTGCAAATGTATCAATTAATGTACAGTAACATACAGAAGAAAACCGGTAACATTTCAAAACCTTGTAAAAGAGTGTGATGGAAGGGGAAAATAGAGATGGATGCTGTTGTTATGGCGACTGGACTGTCAATCACGGATGACCTTCAGAGATTTGACGGGAAAATAGGCACTGTTAGCAAATCTACTTAGATACAGAGGGAGGATACTAGGCTTTCGTTTACAAAGCTAAAATAAGTCACGCTGATATTTACCCTCAAAACCGAACGTTCAAAGGGACTCTGAAATGAGACATGATGTGTTTAAAGGATGGAGTGGTGTGAGAGAAAGCAGGAGTACTTCTCTGGAAAATGTCAGGAGTGCCGAGATCAAAGTAGAACACCTGAGTGCCATGAAATCTACAGTGAACACATCTAGCATTAGTAATGTATTCTAATGTATTCCATGAGTGCATTTTCCTTCACACTATCCGCGTCTGGAAGACCACCAAGACAAGTTTAGTCCAGTATAGTGACTCCTTTCTGTCTCCCCTGAGAATATGCAGAATCTGTCACGTATAAACCTAATTTGATAACATACTGTATCAATCATCTTTCTGGGGATATTTGTGAAAATTAACAAAAGAGAACCGATAACAAATCAGAAACACATTGAAATGGATGAAGGGCTAGGTTTAGTCCATTAAGAAATGAATTTGGCACTGATAGACTAGGTGCAGTCAGAGGATTGACTGTGAGGATGCAGATGAAATAGGTCTTACACAAGCATAAAATAATTGCCTCTGCCACAAAACTGGCAAGGAATAGGGCGGATAATTCACACTCTAAACGAGTAATAATAATGACAGAGACAACAGGTTCAGTAAGCAAACGCCTCATAGGCCAGGACAGGAATACTGATAGCATTTAACTATGTCATTGATACAGACACACTTCACTGACTTTCTCTGGGGCTCAATCACAGCCTACTCAGCAGACAAAACATGTTGAAATGACGTCATTACAACCATATTACAGCCAACCATATTACAACCAACCATATTACAACCATCTTGCTGGTTATAGACCAGTATAGCCAAAAGAACAGAGGGACCGACACTTGTTAGACACTTGTTAGCTCCAGCCTGCTCCGTCAAGCCTTGCCAGGCACATTCTCGGACAGCAACGCTCAGTGGAGCGTGCAACGTGTTAAGTGGACCAGCGGTGCTCCCAGGCTTATCATGGGGGGGATTCCAAGCAGAGCGGAGGGCCCAGCTGATGGAAAATCAAATAAAGGAATGAGATGTTTTAAGTACTGTCATGCTTTAAGGGCTTATAGGAAAACCTCATGACCGCCTGTCGTTATGCATGACATGCCAAATGGGTGTCGTCATGGTGATTCCACGGCCACTACCCAGGGCACTGGGACTTCACCATTCTGGACCTGTGAGGATGCATGGCTTGGGTTTGGACGTAGGAGTCAGGGTTTCGAGGAATGTGACTTGCCTACTGAGTCATCAGAGGTGGGACCCTGGGCTGGCTACTCATGAATATTAATGCTCTTTCAACATTATGCTAATGTAAAGCCTACAGAGAATGTAAATATCATCCATTTACATTGATGTACAAATCATGCTGGGGGCAGAGTCAGCTGCATTGTTAACGCCTCTGCTATGATGGTATAGATAGATAGATAGATAGATAGATAGATAGATAGATAGATAGATAGATAGATAGATAGATAGATAGATAGATAGATAGATAGATAGATAGATAGATAGATAGATAGATAGATAGATAGATAGATAGATAGATAGATAGATAGATAGATAGATAGATAGATAGATAGATAGATAGATAGATAGATAGATAGATAGATAGATAGATAGATAGCACAACACAGCAAAAAAGATGGCACTGGCCACCACAGACTGGTAGAAGGTATGCAGTAGTTTACTGCACACGTTGAGGGACCTGAGCCTACTCAGAAAGTAGAGTCGGCTCTGGCCCTTTTTGTACAGGGCCCCGGTGTTACCAGCCCACTCCAGCCTGGAACTTGTATGACCCAACCATTTCCACATCCATCCCCTGTATAGGGACTGCAGTCAGTTGTGCCTTGGTTCTCCTGAAGTCCACCACCATCTCCTTTGTTTTGCTGATGTTGAGCTGAAGGTATTTCTGCTCACACCACAACACAAAGTCACTGATTGTGCTCCTGTACTCCTCCTCCTGCCCACGCCTGATGCACCCTACAATTGCGGAGTCATCCGTAAACTTCTGTAGGTGGCATGTTTCAGAGTTATATCTGAAGTCTGAGGTGTAGAGGGTGAACAGGAAGGGGGACAGGACCGTTCCCTGGGGGGCCCCTGTGTTGCTCACTGTCCGTTCTGACAAACAGCTCTGTAGTCGCACAAATTGTGGCCTACCGGTCAGGTAGTCCGTAACCCAGGAGACTAAGGGTGCTTCCACTTTCATCCTCTTCATCTTCTCACCCAGTAGCAGGGGCTGAATAGCACAGTGTTGAAGGCACTGGAGAAGTCAAAAAACATAACCCTCACAGTGCAACCTGCGTTGTCCAGGTGAGAATAGGCCCTCTGCTAGCATCATCCACCCCGATGTTGTGCTGGTATGCAAACTGCAGGGGGTCTAGTGATGTACACACCAGGGGTCTGAGGTGAGCGAGGACTAACCTTTCCAGGGTCTTCATGATGTGGGATGTTAGCGCTACAGGTCTGAAGTCATTCAGGACAGTGCGGTGTGCCTTCTTGGGCACTGAGACGAGGCAGGATGTTTTCCACAGCACAGGGACCCTTTCTAGGCTCAGGCTAAGGTTGAAGGGACACTGGAGTATTCCACACAGTTGGTCAGCACAGACCCTAAGCACACTTGGGCTGATGCCATCAGGGCCCGCCGCTTTCCACTGATGTAGTCTCTGCAGCTGTCACGATCGGTTGTTAAAGCAGACCAAGGTGCAGCGCAGGGATAGTAGTTCGACATTCTTTTATTATTTTATACTATGTATAATCATGAATCTTATACTGTGTATAAAACAAAACCCGAACTACTACATAAACAATCCAACATGAATGAACAAAAGTAATGGGAATGTACACCAATCAAAACGAAACACACTACCTTACCCGTGACTGGAGGAATAACGACCCACACAAAAGTGAAGGACATAAAAACATATACAGTGGGGAGAACAAGTATTTGATACACTGCCGATTTTGCAGGTTTTCCTACTTACAAAGCATGTAGAGGTCTGTAATTTTTATCATAGGTACACTTCAACTGTGAGAGACGGAATCTAAAAAAAATCCAGAAAATCACATTGTATGGTCTTTAAATAATTAATTTGCATTTTATTGCATGACATAAGTATTTGATCACCTACAAACCAGTAAGAATTCCGTCTCTCACAGACCTGTTAGTTTTTCTTTAAGAAGCCCTCCTATTCTCCACTCATTAACTGTATTAACTGCACCTGTTTGAACTCGTTACCTGTATAAAAGGCACCTGTCCACACACTAAATCAAACAGACTCCAACCTCTCCACAATGGCCAAGACCAGGGAGCTGTGTAAGGACATCAGGAATAAAATTGTAGATGTGCACAAGGCTGGGATGGGCTACAGGACAATAGGCAAGCAGCTTGGTGAGAAGGCAACAACTGTTGGCGCAATTATTAGAAAATGGAAGAAGTTTAAGATGACGGTCAATCTCCCTCGGTCTGGGGCACCATGCAAGATCTCACCTCGTGGGGCATCAATGATCATGAGGAAGGTGAGGGATCAGCGCAGAACTACAAGGCAGGACCTGGTCAATGACCTGAAGAGAGCTGGGACCACAGTCTCAAAGAAAACCATTAGTAACACACTATGCCGTCATGGATTAATATCCTGCAGCGCACGCAAGGTCCCCCTGCTCAAGCCAGCGCATGTCCAGACCCGTCTGAAGTTTGCCAATGACCATCTGGATGATCCAGAGGAGGAATGGGAGAAGGTCATGTGGTCTGATGAGACAAAAATAGAGCTTTTTGGTCTAAACTCCACTCGCCGTGTTTGGAGGAAGAAGAAGGATGAGTACAACCGTGAAGCATGGAGGTGGAAACATCATTCTTTGGGGATGCTTTTCTGCAAAGGGGACAGGACGACTGCACCGTATTGAGGGGAGGATGGATGGGGCCATGTATCGTGAGATCTTGGCCAACAACCTCCTTCCCTCAGTAAGAGCATTGAAGATGGGTCGTGGCTGGGTCTTCCAGCATGACAACGACCCGAAACACACAGCCAGGGCAACTAAGGAGTGGCTCCGTAAGAAGCATCTCAAGGTCCTGGAGTGGCCTAGCCAGTCTCCAGACCTGAACCCAATAGAAAATCTTTGGAGGGAGCTGAAAGTCCGTATTGCCCACTGTATAGGATCCCTAATTAGAGACAATGCGGTGCAGCTGCCTCTAATTAGGGATCCAGCCCAAAACCCATACAGAAACAGAAAGAATGGACACTGTCAGACTCTGACCCTAGCTACATAGAGAAGCAAATAGGCTTCTCTATGGCCACATCCTGACAGGACTCCCGGACGCCAACTACAACCACACAACTACATGGGGGGGGGTCAGGGAGGGACTCCGGCCATGGAGCGGGGCAAACAACTGGGCCTGGACTGGGCACCGGTGGGGCGGACTGCTCTGGCACTGGAGCGGAGCAGACGGCTGGACCCGGATTGGGCACCGGTAGGGCGGACTGCTCTGGCACTTGAGCGGAGCAGACGGCTGGACCCGGAATGTGCATCGGTGGAGCGGACTGCTCTGGCACTGGAGCGGAGCAGACGGCTGGACCCGGATTGGGTACCAGTGGAGCGGACTGCTCTGGCACTGGAGCGGTGCAGACGGCTGAACCCGGAATGGGTACCGGCGGAGCGAACTGCTCTGGCACTGGGGCGGAGCAGACGGCTGGACCCGGATTGGGCACCGGTAGGGCGGACCGCTCAGGCACTGGGGCGGAGCAGACGGCCGGACCCGGAATGGGCACCGGTGGAGCGAACTGCTCTGGCACTGGGGCGGAGCAGACGGCTGGACCCGGATTGGGCACCGGTAGGGCGGACCGCTCAGGCACTGGGGCGGAGCAGACGGCCGGACCCGGAATGGGCACCGGTGGAGCGGACTGCTCTGGCACTGGAGCGGAGCAGCCGGCTGGACCCGGATTGGGTACCAGTGGAGCGGACTGCTCTGGCACTGGAGCGGAGCAGACGGCTGAACCCGGAATGGGTACCGGCGGAGCGAACTGCTCTGGCACTGGGGCGGAGCAGACGGCTGGACCCGGATTGGGCACCGGTAGGGCGGAACGCTCAGGCACTGGGGTGGAGCAGACGGCCGGACCCGGAATGGGCACCGGTGGAGTGGACTGCTCTGGCACTGGAGCGGAGCAGCCGGCTGGACCCAGATTGGGTACCGGTGGAGCGGACTGCTCGGGCACTGGAGCAGAGCAGACGGCTGGACCCGGATTGGGCACCGGTAGGGTGGACTGCTCTGGTACTGGAGCGGAGCAGACGGCTGGACCCGGATTGGGTACCAGTGGAGCGGACTGCTCTGGCACTGGAGCGGAGCAGACGGCTGAACCCGGAATGGGTACCGGCGGAGCGAACTGCTCTGGCACTGGGGCGGAGCAGACGGCTGGACCCGGATTGGGCACCGGTAGGGCGGACCGCTCAGGCACTGGGGCGGAGCAGACGGCCGGACCCGGAATGGGCACCGGTGGAGCGAACTGCTCTGGCACTGGGGCGGAGCAGACGGCTGGACCCGGATTGGGCACCGGTAGGGCGGACCGCTCAGGCACTGGGGCGGAGCAGACGGCCGGACCCGGAATGGGCACCGGTGGAGCGGACTGCTCTGGCACTGGAGCGGAGCAGCCGGCTGGACCCGGATTGGGTACCAGTGGAGCGGACTGCTCTGGCACTGGAGCGGAGCAGACGGCTGAACCCGGAATGGGTACCGGCGGAGCGAACTGCTCTGGCACTGTGGCGGAGCAGACGGCTGGACCCGGATTGGGCACCGGTAGGGCGGACCGCTCAGGCACTGGGGTGGAGCAGACGGCCGGACCCGGAATGGGCACCGGTGGAGCGGACTGCTCTGGCACTGGAGCGGAGCAGCCGGCTGGACCCAGATTGGGTACCGGTGGAGCGGACTGCTCGGGCACTGGAGCAGAGCAGACGGCTGGACCCGGATTGGGTACCGGTGGAGCGGACTGCTCTGGCACTGGAGCGGAGCAGACGGCTGGACCCGGATTGGGCACCGGTAGGGTGGACTGCTCTGGCACTGGAGCGGAGCAGACGGCTGGACCCGGAATGGGCACCGGTGTAGTGGACTGCTCAGGCTCTGGAGCGGAGCAGACGGCTGAACCCGGAATGGGTACCGGTGGAGCGGACTGCTCTGGCACTGGAGCGGAGCAGACGGCTTGACCCGGAATGGGCACCGGTGGAGCGGAATGCTCTGACTCTGGAGCGGAGCAGATGGCTGGACCCGGATTGGGTACCGGTGGAGCGGACTGCTCAGGCTCTGGAGCGGAGCAGACGGCTGAACCCGGATTGGGTACCGGTGGAGCGGACTGCTCTGGCACTGGGGCAGAGCAGATGGCTGGACCCGGATTGGGTACCAGTGGAGCGGACTGCTCTGGCACTGGAGCGGAGCAGACGGCTGAACCCGGAATGGGTACCGGCGGAGCGAACTGCTCTGGCACTGGGGCGGAGCAGACGGCTGGACCCGGATTGGGCACCGGTAGGGCGGACCGCTCAGGCACTGGGGTGGAGCAGACGGCCGGACCCGGAATGGGCACCGGTGGAGCGGACTGCTCTGGCACTGGAGCGGAGCAGCCGGCTGGACCCAGATTGGGTACCGGTGGAGCGGACTGCTCGGGCACTGGAGCAGAGCAGACGGCTGGACCCGGATTGGGTACCGGTGGAGCGGACTGCTCTGGCACTGGAGCGGAGCAGACGGCTGGACCCGGATTGGGCACTGGTAGGGTGGACTGCTCTGGCACTGGAGCGGAGCAGACGGCTGGACCCGGAATGGGCACCGGTGTAGTGGACTGCTCAGGCTCTGGAGCGGAGCAGACGGCTGAACCCGGAATGGGTACCGGTGGAGCGGACTGCTCTGGCACTGGAGCGGAGCGGACTGCTCTGGCACTGGAGCGGAGCGGACTGCTCTGGCACTGGAGCGGAGCAGACGGCTTGACCCGGAATGGGCACCGGTGGAGCGGAATGCTCTGACTCTGGAGCGGAGCAGATGGCTGGACCCGGATTGGGTACCGGTGGAGCGGACTGCTCAGGCTCTGGAGCGGAGCAGACGGCTGAACCCGGATTGGGTACCGGTGGAGCGGACTGCTCTGGCACTGGGGCAGAGCAGATGGCTGGACCCGGATTGGGTACCGGTGGAGAGGACTGCTCTGGCACTGGAGCGGAGCAGACGGCTGGACCCGGAATGGGCACCGGTGGAGCGGACTGCTCAGGCTCTGGAGTGGAGCAGAAGGCTGAACCTGGAATGGGTACCGGTGGAGCGGACTGCTCTGGCTCTGGGGCGAAGCAGACGGCCGGACCCGGACTGGGCACCGGTGGAATACGAGGTTCCTGCTCCACTGGGGTGGTTGGTTCGCTGGAGGTTCCGGGCTACGGACCGTAGTTTGAGGTTCCGGGCTGTGGACCGTAGCTGGAGGTTCCAGGCGTTGGGCCGTGGATGAAGGCTCAGGGCTGCGGACCTTCGCTGGAGGTTCTGGGCTGCGGACCTTCCCTGGAGGTTCTGGGCTACGGACCTTCGCTGGCAGTTCCCGGCTGCGGACCTTCGCCGGAGGTTTCGGGTTGCTGACCTTCGTAGGAGGCTCAGGGTTGCGGACCTTCGCTGGAGATTCCGGGTTGCTGACCTTCGTAGGAGGCTCAGGGTTGTGGACCTTCGCTGGAGGTACCGGGCTGCGGACCCTTGTTGGAGGTTCAGGGTTGCTGACCTTCGCTGGAGGTTTTGGGCTACGAACCTTCGCTGGGGGTTCCGGGCTACGGACCTTCGCAGGAGGTTCCGGGCTAAGGACCTTTGCTGGAGGTTCCGGGCTACGGACCTTCGCTGGAGGTTCTGGGCTGCGGACCTTTGCTGGAGGTTCCGGGCTGCGGACCTTCACTGTAGGCTCAGGGTTGTTGGCCTTCGCTGGAGATGCTCGTCTGTCCCATAGACTCTATCTCCCGTAGGAATGGGTCCTTCTGCACCTCCAGCGGAAGCGCAGCCCAGGCTCTCCACCACCTCGCCTGCTCCTCTTCCGCGTATTTATGAAACCCCTCTTGCTTCTCCCGATCATGAATCGTGGGCAGACGAAGTGGTGTGCGATCCCCCTCCTTCAGCCTCTCCGGTCTCTGGCTGCGCACCGATGGTGTGGTGCTCGAAGCCACGACGGACCTACGTTGGCTCCGGGCCGGCTCTGGACGTACCGGACTGAGGAGGCGCACCGGTGGAGTGGACTGCTCCGGTACGGGAGTAGAGTAGACGGCCGGACCCGGACTGGGGATGCTCACCATGGGCCCCTTTAACGCCAGCTCCGTCCTTTCCTTCTCCATTCTCTTCCATTGTTCCATAAACCTCCCACGGTCCTCTGGCTTCACCCTAGGCCACGTGGGAAATGGTACTGGCGCTACCTCCTCCTCCTCCTCTGAGTCCATCTCGAACCCCCCGAGGAGTTCCGTGTCCGTATACCGACGCGGGGCAATCGCTCTCTCCGTCTCTCGCCAGTTGCACTGCTTGGTCTCAAGGTGGTGGGTCGTTCTGTCACGATCGGTTGTTAAAGCAGACCAAGGTGCAGCGCAGGGATAGTAGTTCGACATTCTTTTATTATTTTATACTATGTATAATCATGAATCTTATACTGTGTATAAAACAAAACCCGAACTACTACATAAACAATCCAACATGAATGAACAAACGTAATGGGAATGTACACCAATCAAAATGAAACACACTACCTTACCCGTGACTGGAGGAATAACGACCCACACAAATGTGAAGGACATACAAACATATATAGGATCCCTAATTAGAGACAATGTGGTGCAGCTGCCTCTAATTAGGGATCCAGCCCAAAACCCACACAGAAACAGAAAGAATGGACACTGTCAGACTCTGACCCTACCTACATAGAGAAGCAAATAGGCTTCTCTATGGCCAGAGCCTGACAGCAGCTCTCTCTTCACTTGGTTGGTGGTGAAA
Organism: Thymallus thymallus; assembly: GCA_023634145.1. Taxonomy (NCBI): domain Eukaryota; kingdom Metazoa; phylum Chordata; class Actinopteri; order Salmoniformes; family Salmonidae; genus Thymallus; species Thymallus thymallus. Next base: position 14,131,919 of record CM042420.1, read on the forward strand.
GTCAGCCCAGGTGGGGAGGTGGGGGGAAGGGGGGTGTTGAGGATCAGTCCAGAGGGAGCAGGGTTGGAGGTGGGGTCGCTGATTGTCTCAGAGGTGTTGTGAGCATAACGGACTATATACAAAAATGTATATAGTCCGTTATGCAGTCAGTAAGTCCATCGATGTCCTCCCCATGAGCCTCACAGAGCACATCCCAGTCTGTTGTTTCAAAGCAGTCCTGTAGGGCCTCATTCGCCTCCGTGGACCATCTCCTAATGGTCCTAGTGGTCGCAGGCTGCTGTTGGACCAAAGGCCTGTAGAGTGGAGTGAGGTGGACAAGGTTGTGATCCGATCTACCGAGGGGATGGAGTGCAGTGGAGTCCTTCACATTAGCATATAACAAGTCCAGAGTTTTATTATTCCTGGTTGGGCACTTCACAAACTGTTTGAACGTAGGCAGCGTTGAAGAGAGAGATGCATGGTTAAAATCCCCCAAAATGGCAAAGAAAGCACTGGGATGCGCTGTCTGTAACCTCGCGATAACAGAGTGGATGACGTCACACGCTGTGTTTGCGTCAGCGGAGGGCGGGATGTAAACAATAACAGCAATGGCCGCCATAAATTCCCTCAGCAAATAGTAGGGTCTCAGGCTAACGGCTAACAGCACAATGTCCGGGCTACAAAACTCTTCCTTAAGAGTAATATGGCTCGGATTACACCATCTTTTGTTAACTAATAAAGCCAGCCCACCACCCTTGCTCTTACCGGAAGACACGTTATCCTTGTCTGCTCTGATGGTCCGGAACCCGCCGATAGTGACGTTCTCTATGGGATGTTATCGTTCAGCCAAGTCTCAGTAAAAAACATTAGGCTTGCTTCCCGATAGACCCTTTGCCCACGGACAAGACCCTCAAGTTCGTCCATCTTGTTATGCAGCGATCTTACGTCGCCCATAATGATAGACGGTATAGCCAGCTGGTACTTCCTCAGCCTTGCCTTACACTTCAATCCCGCCCCCAGTCCACGCCGTCGCCTTTTCAACTCGTCCAGAATATCGAACCTTTCCCTGGGGTGCAGTAGCGCTGCGTGGGCTAAATATAGGAGCTGGGCTCTGTTGTAAATAATAATAATGGACGATTCCTGTAGACGTTCAGCTGTGAGAAAAATAAAAAGTCCCTCAGTGATAAAAAGGACCTGGAATTTGTCCTTCGAAGAAGCCGTCTTGAACAGACCTGCCATTCACTCAGTGTAATTATTGACAGTCAAAGCCATCAAAAGTCAATCCTTTCTCACGATGAGCAGTGATGTCTGCCTTCCAGTCTGTGTAAATACATTCCATTACAGTGTAAGGAAGCTACAGTTGGTATGGGGGATGTATGGTGTAATGCAACAGATGGATGTATCGAAGAGAGAGAGAGTGAGAGAGAGAGAGAGAGAGAGAGAGAGATAAACTCTGTCACAGGTTGCTTTGAGAGATCATGTGATATTATTGTGTATGGTGATGAGAGAGAGAGAGAAAGAGAGAGATTGTGTGTGAAGAGGCTTTGGAGCAGGCTGGATTTAGATCCACTCCTTGCAGGGAGGTGAAGCGGACAAATTTGCTCTCCATCCATCCATCCATCCATCCATCCATTCATCATGTCCCGACACACCTCTATCCCTCCTAAAGCTTTCACTGTGTACACTCAGATAACCACCCACACACTGTACTGACCCACTGGCTAGACACACACCCTTCATCCTAAGAGGATGTTTCCCTGATGACATCAGAGCAGTAGGAGCTGCCTCTGGTGCATTGACTCAAGCAGATTCATGGTCTGGGAAGCTTGGGATAGATCAGAACTGTTAGCGAGGCAGCACTGGTTAGCATGGGGCCTTAGGCAGATCACAGGGCTGCTGCCTGGCCCAGGGTGATGCAACAGCTGGCTCTGTTAGATGTGGGGCACGGATGTCCCTGGCTGGAGACCGCACACACATAAACACACACACACAAACACACACCCACACACATGCACACACACACACAGATACACCGGCAAAGAGGCTGATGTCAGAGGAATATAATTAAAGCTGTCTTATTCCTCAGACTGGGAGCCGAGTCCTCCCACACACACACACACACACACACGCACGTGCAGTCCTTCAACCACTGCAGAGGTCTTTTGGATACTGGTGCTGTATAGCTGTGTTCAAGATGGCACCGACAGACATGGAAGCTCTGCTTCTAGCTCCTAAGTGTGTGTTTGAAAAATGAAAAAACTAATTCATCGCTACACCCGCAATAACATCTGCTAATATGCATGTGACCAATACAATTTGATTTGATTTGATGTATGACTGGAATTAGTGGGATGACTGGTTGGGTTCAAAACAATATACTGTCTCATTTCCTGTGTACATACACACATGAATAATACATAGAGCTCCAACAGACTCTGATATGTCTGAGTGTCTGGGGCAGGTCCCCAATTAGTCTGCCCTAACATGCTGAACACGCTACCTTGGGAGAGAAATATCTCTTACACAGGCAAATATCTGGATTCAGATCATGTGTGTGTTGCTCATTCACACAAAGACACTTTCTTTATCTTGGGCAGTAGAGCACTCACGATGTGCTCCCACACAGCATCAGGTTATCAAAGAAAATATCAAGAGAACATTGTGTGAGGGAATCATTTACTAAGAGAGAGTCAACAGATTCTAATTCTATTTCCCTACGAGACCAAAACTGCATGTACCTGTTTCCTAAAAGCCTTTTGATATAGATGAAGGCTCAACCGAATGGGTTTGACATAGAACAGGCTCTAGAAGTGCTTTTAAAAAGAGTATACTTGGAACATTGTGCGAAGACACAAATCAATGCTATTAATCTCTAGGCAAACAAATGTCAACGTTCTCAATATTTAACCTTGAAATCCCACAGATAAAACATATTTGTACCATTCCAATAAGAAATATACTGCAAAATTGCTGCCATTGTGTAATGCTACGACAAGGAAGGAGCATTCCAATGTTGACACAATGATTGAGTTAAATAATGTATTGATTTCCATGCTGTACTGATCGGAATATCAATATTAGCAAAGGTATTCAGAGGATAGAGAGAAAGCGGTTAATGCTAAATTATACATCAATTTCCATTTCGGTCTTCAGGCACTTCAGTGGTCACCAAGGACACGGCAGAACAGTTACAAAGGGTTAGTATTGAGGAGCAAATCACACATACTAAATGTATCATGAGATGTTCACATGACCGCACCATCTCAGCGAACAATGCATGTATAATTAAAGATAACAACAACAGAATGCTCTGACCTAGCATGTCAGTGGAACAGAAAGCCACGCACTGTCTGACAATCACGGCGCATTCACTGAACCAAAAATACACTGACGTTCTCTGAAATGGACTGGCCTACAGCACGCAAGGATTTAATCTGAATAAATGTTATTATCGTATGTCTGACAATGACAGAAATCACTAACAAATTGCTGTTGTGACAATTTGAAACTGCAGCTGTCTCCATGCTGTTCTTCAACCAACATTGTTAAAGGTTTTAAATATGCATAAATGCAGAGCACACATATCTCCTAAAGAAATTGGAGCACTTGCCTTTGAAGGGCACATTACTGTGGGTCTGAAAGCACAAGTGCTCCTCTACAGAGTAGCAGGCTACAAGGCATCATTTCAAAGCACAAATAACTAGAGCACAATTTTACACAGAGCAATCCTTCATTTTCTCTTCACACGGTCCTTACTCCCTATCTATCTAATTCCAATGCAAAGTTGATCTGCCGCCGCTAGCTACCATTAGCATCGGAGAGCTAGTCTCCCTATTCCCAGTGCTGGCAGGCCCTTCTGGCTTTGTGAATAATGAACAGACAAATCCTGCTTGTAATAATTTGTGGCCGTAGGATTTGATAAATTGTCTATCTACGTGTGTTTACTTTGGCACTAGGGGAAATCTGTGTGATGTTGTAGCTACACAGTGCAGAACATGTCCATGCCAGTGGCATGACTCAACGACATTTACCAAGATTAATTTCCAGGCTGGGGATTCAAATCTCTGTGTAGCAGTGCTGTATCTGCCTGCTCTGAGAGAAACAACAAACCTCTGAGAAACCTCAACGTTGGCCCAACATATGGTCTTAGACATGATAAGAGGGAGACAGTGCTGTTGGGTTATTGGAGGGACTACGATTCTTTACTTCAACTCACAGCAGATAAAGAGACTATCCACTGTGTCTGCATTCAAGGCATATTTTGCATCTAACGGTAAATGTGTTGAAACACTCACAATGCTCACCATAGAAATATTCCTTAGCATATGAAAATATGGTTACAGTACGGATGTATGGAGAGACATATGTTCCTAGAGAGCGGTATAGCCGTCTGTAGAATGCGAACTCAACACGGGGGAACACATCAGCCTTTTGTTGTCTACACACAGATTCTCAGCCCACGTTTCCTGTACTGCTTAATGCTCTCTGATGATGAGCGGTGGGGGACTCCTCCTCCTCTCCTCCTCATGGGCGTGGCACAGCCGAGCCTCCAGCGTGAGACAAGGCAACAAGACAAGGAGAGGCTGAGCGACGCTCAACGCGAGCATGCAAGCCGCCACTGTCTCCGCCGAGATCCCCCACGGCGACGCACCGGCCGCCATTGAGTTTGGACGCCCGTGGTGTTAGTCGTGCTGTAGGGAGCAGTCTCACTGTGGCCGGTAGTGCTTTGTGCTCTCTCTGTCTCTGTGCTCTCCACTGGGGGAGTATCACGGATGTGTGTGTATGTGCATGTACGCAAGTATGCACGCCCTGCAGAGCCCTGTATGCTTGCAATGCTATCCGTCGGTCTGTCTGTCTGTCAGCTCACGTTACCCAGGTTGCAGTGCTCACACTGTGAGGAGGGGAAAGAGACAGTCCTGCTTTTTGTCAGCATCAAGCCTCTTACTGGGAGAAAATACCATTTCACACATCTGATCCTATGACTCAGGTTTTCTAAGGCAAGCAGTGCATGGGGATGTTTGCGCTATACCTGCAGTGGTATGGCATGACTGTTTCACACTGGCAGACATTCAGACATTCACAGAGCTGCAATTAATGCCCTCTGGTACGTGAATAGCAAAACAGCGTCGTATCGCATACATTAAAGGTGCTTGGTTTGAAAACAATAGGAGTGTACTGAAGCCTACTTAAACACGCCCCAGCACTTCATCTTTAAGAGTGCTTAGGCTATTTCCTAAGCAAGGCTGCCGACCCCTCTCACACACACAGCCCTGGGGACATCAGGGAGTGGCACTACGGTATGTGGAGCTATATTATCCTCCTCCACACTTCTGTTTCCTCTCAGCCTCCCCTGTGGGGCTACGGCGGGTCATCGTCCTCTCTGTTCTTTACAGGCCTGGCAGACAGAGATAATGGCTGTGTCAGTGTCTGAAATGGGTTCCTATTCCCTACATTGCCATTTAGCTCCGATCAAAAATAGTGCACTGTGCTATATAGGGAATATGGTGTAATTTCGGACACACTCAGTCTCTCTGTCTTTGTTCTCTGCCTCTGGCCAGCTACCTCTATGAGCACTGACTAGACTGTCAGGACGATGAACTGTCTTTCTATCCACCAATGGGCACACAGAAAGACCGGAGGGAGGGGTGTTGGAGCCTGATAGTTAGAGGCTGGGCTCCACCCACTGGAAGGATGCCAACGTCTGTCGTTACTGTACCTGCAAAAACTGTCTGGAAGTAAGTAAGCAGACAAAGGAAAAATGGAGTTCCAAATCCTCTGCAAATCTTCAGCTTAACATAAGCATGACGCCCATGGGGCACAGTATAATGACTACATCTCCCACAAGCTGAGGTAATTGACTACAACAGGTATTTACCATGCTAAAACCATCCCAGCAAGCTTAAACAATCAGCGTGTCAGGTTGATGGGTACCCCTGAGAGCGCTGGAGACGCGACACATCCCTTTCGCTGCTCCTCCATATTAATTGAATCTTTCGAGAGAAAATAAAACTATATATTTTTTTTAAAAGAGGTCCGTTCTCATCTTTTAATGAGTGGAAAGAGAAAAGGTACGATATGTGAAATGAATCCAATCTCTCTTTATCGCTCTCTTTCTCTCGCACAGTGTTAATTGCTTTGCCCCTGGTAAGCGGGCCCTAGCACTCCCCTGTGCCCTGTCAGATAGACCCTGGCAGCTCCAGAGTCGGCTGTGGCAGCATTATACTCATCATTAAAACCATCCAGGATTCTACTTAAAGATCACCTGGAGGGCGCGTGGCATACATTATCGCAGGAAAACGGGCGAAATGTTCTCGGTACTATCCCACTGTTTTGGGCCAAAATGCCGATTGGTTTATATGGAAGCCATATTGTTGTTGAATCCAATTGAAAACAGCAATTGACTTAACCAAACAGATTGTGGATGGATATCTTGAGGATGGGTGCTACTGTATGTAGAGGTATTGTAGTCACTGCAGGAGCTGTGTGAGGAAATGTACACTGGAGGGAAGGAACAGAACAGCTCCCGTTTAGCACATCTGCTCTGGTGAGACTTTTATTGATTTCTGGGGTGTCATTCTACTGAACGTCAGGGAATCCAGAGGCAAGGCACTGACACACATTATGTTGCTACAGACACAGACAACACTCTACTCTCACACAGTAGCAGTCTGGGTTTTACAACGCATTTATCGAGCCTGTGTTTGGGCAAAGAGTTTGTCTCTAGTCAAATAAATCATGCTGTGCCGTTTGTGTCGTACATAATACATGTGGTCCCTAGCACCTCGTATACTTGAAACGCTCTTTGTTTTACACACCAGACGGAGTGTGCTTTACAACCTCTCTCTGCAGCGCGTCATGTGCTGTAGAAATCCAACAACAGGGAAGACTGTAACAGCCTGCTCTGTTACACATTGTCGTGAAATGTAATGTCTATGCATATTGCATGATATCCACTCCAGCTTTCTACTGCTAATAACCAGGGGGCGTCAATACTGATGAACCCTTTGTTTAACCTCAGTGTGAACGTAGGGGTCAGAGGTCATCAGTAACCCTGCATTGACTTGCTGCCCCCTGTGGAGAGGCACTGATCCCAGATAGGTGTTAACACACTGTACCAGCCACTGCTCTCCTGACCCCCAGGAAACTGAGCAGGGTCTTAACATACACTTAGTACTTAACCCACAGCTAAGAGCAGGGCTCAGATCAGATCAACTAGCAGCTACACCAGAGCCTAAAGCACTGAACCGAAATCACAGAAACGTATCTTTGAGAGGGGCCTTGTTTAAACTGATGAAAACTGTTGCAACCTTACTAGGTGAATAGACAGCTATGTGTCTCTGGGTTCCATATTTCACTGCTGTGTTCCCGGGCAGAGTTGTGGTTTAACAGGCGAATAAAGAGGATGGATGTGGTGTCTGATATCTTTACAGCCCTGCTCCTCCCTGATGGACGGACAGACAGGCAGGCAGTAAACGCTGTCTTAATTGAACATGGCATGAGATTTTACTGCCACTGCATTATTCACAAAGGCCACGAACATCTGCAACAAGCATGGGAATGACGGTAGTCTGCAGGGGGACAGAGAAACAGCGCACCACAGACGCAGATAAAAAAAACAACAGTGAAATGGCTTTGTGATAGCACACGAGAGGAGGTGGTGTTGGCGGGGGTGGAGGAGGGATAGAGCTAAGGGAGTGAGTATGCACGCAGACCAGACCACTGGAAGAGGAAACAGAATACAGGAAGAGGAAACAGAATAAAGGGTTTCTAAACAATCTGTGTTTTGCCCTTGCATTGAGGCTGCTGAGCCCTGGAGAGTGGGGGCGTGGGGAGATGGATTTGATGAGAGAGAGCATGAAACCCCCAGTGTTCAGTGTGTGTGTGTGTGTGTGTGTGTGTGTGTGTGTGTGTGTGTGTGTGTGTGTGTGTGTGTGTGTGTGTGTGTGTGTGTGTGTGTGTGTGTGTTTGTGTGTGTGTGTGTGTGTGTGTGTGCGTGCGTGAGGGATCTCTTCTAATTCCTCCCATGAAATTAAAAGCCTGTGGAGTGCTTTATGAGTTCCTGTTTCAGCATGATGGACAGCGACATGGCAGAGAGAGAGAGAGAGAGAGAGAGAGAGAGAGAGGAGAGAGAGAGAGAGAGAGAGAGAGAGAGAGAGAGAGAGAGAGAGAGATAAAGACTTGCCACTGTCTTCTTTGCAGTTTAAAATATTTACGATGTGATTGGCCACAAGGTTCACGGTACATTTTATCTCAAAAGACAGCACAGTAATTGCTGATGATGAACAACATGAAAAGTTGAGCCTGCGTCTCATGTGGTCAGACGAGCTATACACTGACTCTACAAAACATTATGAACATTTCCATGACATAGATTGACCAGGTGAATCTAGGTGAAAGCTATGATCCCGTATTGATGTCACTTGTTAAATCCACTTCAGTCAGTGTAGATGAAGGGGAGCAGACAGGTTAAAGAAGGATTTTTAAGCCTTGAGACAATTAAGACATGGATTGTGTATGTGTGCCATTCAGAGGGTGAATGGGCAAGACAAAAGATTTAAGTGCCTTTAAACGGGGTATGGTAGTAGGTGCCAGGCTCACCGGTTTGTGTCAAGAACTGCAACGCTGCCGGGTTGTTCACGCTCAACAGTTTCCCGTGTGTATCAAGAATGATCCACCATCCAAAGGACATCCAGCCAACTTGACACAACTGTGGGAAACATTGGAGTCAACATGGGCCAGTATCCCTGTGGAACGCTTTCGACACCTTGTAGAGTCCATGCCCCGACGAATTGAGGCTGTTCTGAAAGGGGTGTTCTTAATGTTTTATACACTCAATGTAGGCAAGATCTAACGCTAGTAATGACTGCCAGTCCATCTTGAACACAGTTATAGACACAGATATATGGACATGCACACACACACACCCCCTTTCTCGGAAGGTATGAATAAATCAAGTGGCGTTTTAATAATGAGAGTCATTTCTAACCTTGTCCATTGATTAATGCATTGCCAGACAGCTTTTTAAGGTCGTTCTAGGAGTCTGATAGTTATCTCAAGGCCATCCAATGTCCACAATGACCTTGGCAATGCTAGTATCCTCATACAACTAGTGTTACTTCACTCCCAGAGGAAAACAATGTGAAATAACACACATACTGTAGGAACAGTTCCATTTGATTATCCTTACATGACTATTGGATAATCTGGGGTTATTGGATAATCTGGGGTTATTCCAGTTGGATATACAATCGCACTGACGCCATATTGTACAGCAGAGATCCCTTACAGAAATAAGATGCTCTGACATCTGAACGTGCATTAAAACCGCTGACTCAGGATGTAACTGCCTGCCCCATATTTCTCTATAGAGTGTAAATGCACCTCGCATCCTCTTTGAACTGTGAGATTTATTAGAGAGAGGGAGGGAAGGGGAGAGAGGGAGGGGGGGAGAGAGAGAGAGTGAGAGCTGTGTCAGAGTGAGAGTGAGTGCCATGAAGAGCTCTGGTTTGGTCCCTAAGTGTTCTGCTCAACATGTGTTAAAAGTCGGTGGATTTGGTCATGAGGGTAAAATAACAACAACAGCAACAACAACAACAACAACAAAAGCATTATTTAACATAATAGTTTGCATGTAAACACACCTATCACTTATATCGTCCATCTACACAAATAAACCAACCACACAGACATGCATGCACGCACACCCACACACACACACCCACACACACACCCACACACACACACACACACACACACACACAGGACAGCCTTCTTGCTTTAGAAAGCTCCCTCATCCTTTTAATCGGTGTGGAATCCATCTAAGTGGGTCAAACTCCATTCCCATCTGCCCTGCCCAGATGTTAATGCACCAGGGCTGATTAAAAAAGAACTGGGGAAAATAGGCCAAGCCTTTCTGATATACACTCTGCATAAAGGAGACCGGGGTGAATGGAGAAGTACTCACATTTCATGAGGTGGTGAAGGGAGGTATGGGGAGGTGTAAGCAATTACGCTAAGGTCGCCACAATAACCAAAAAGTAAAGCACCTCATCTCCAATCGCTGGGCCTCGTATCAACTTGCCCTGTTCAAGCTCATTTACATATGGGCACCTTTTGTTATACCCTCGTGTTCCTGGACGCGTGAGAGTGGAGGGAGGGAGGGAGGGAGGGAGGGAGGGAGGGAGGGAGGGAGGGAGGGAGGGAGGGAGGGAGGGAGGGAGGGAGGGAGGGAGGGAGTATAAAAATGGCAGTGACTGAAGCAGCTGGAGGGATAAACATGTCCATGTACATTCACAGCTGTGTCCACTCTCTGTGCCACAATGTGTGTGTGCCCACTGTGTGTGTGTGTGTGTGTGTGTGTCCACTGTGTGTGTGTGTGTGTGCCTACTGTGTGTATCCACTGTGTGTGTGTGTGTGTTTACTGTGTGTGTGTGTGTGTGTGTGTGTGTGTGTGTCCACTGTGTGTATGTGTGTCCACTGTGTGTGTGTGTGTGTGCCTACTGTGTGTATCCACTGTGTGTGTGTGTGTGTTTACTGTGTGTGTGTGTGTGTGTGTGTGTGTGTGTGTGTGTGTGTGTGTGTGCGTGCGTGCGTGCGTGCGTGTGTGCGCACGCGTGTGTGCCTGTTCCAGGTGACCAGAGAGACAGAGAGGACACTACTAACACGGAGGAGTTCACACACCTCGATGGCAAGGACCTGTCACAACACACCCTACGTGATCATCACTCACACTTCTGTTCAGGAGCAAATGCTGCTCCTGTGTCATGAGGTTCACTGTTGATATCAGCTACATATCAGCTTTAATACTGGTGTATTAATACACACAAGGCTTGACCCTACTCCTCCTCAGTCACATGGCAATTCCAATAGGGATTTCTGACATTCCAAATAACCATACACTCTTAAAGAAAAAGGTGCTATCTAGAACCTTAAAGGGTTCTTCAGCTGTCCACATAGGAGAACCCTTTGAATAACCCTTTTAGGTTCCATGTAGAACTCTTTCTACAGAGGGTTCAACATGGAACTCAAAAGGGTTCTACCTGGAACCAAAACGGGTTCTCTTATGGGGACAGTCGAAGAACCCTTTTCAGTCAAACAGGAACTGAACCCAATACATGTATAATAATCCATCCAGACACAACTAGCTGTGTCACTGTGCTTTATATTGCTTGCTATAGGAAGAGAGGATGGCTCTCTGACGAGAAGCTTTCAGCCTAAATCAAAAGGAAGGAGTCATGTTCTGTTCAAGTCTAATCTTTGTTGTGATTGAGACGTTTCAAAGGACTTTCTCATCCTGTGGGGTAAGGAAAGTGGAAGGAGAGGACACGGTTTCCTTTGTTGCCATGGGGAAATGGAGGTGCCCCTCATTTCTCATTCACACACAGAGGGGCTTTCCTCTTTTCTGTTGAAGAGAAGATGACAGCGATGAGTCAATGTGGCACTTAGCCATTTTCAGAATTCCGATGGAGAACCACCCAAGCCTGGCAGGTGAAGCCTGACACACTTATATTTACAACTGAACTGAGTGAGTCATTCCGTCTGAAAAGTTACATTTGCAATGCAGTATTTCAGTCCCAATCTCACAGCCATAACTTTAGGTCAACTTTACAATTCATTTTTCTCCATGTGTATATAGTCCATTATCTTATTTGCTTCGGTAATTAGGGGATAAGTAATTTGACAATTCTGGGGAGACATGAATCAAAAGCATTCCCTCCGTATTCCATCATATGTTTGTCATTTAAACAACATCACTTCCAAACCAGAGTCAGGAAATATTTGGCCTGGACTATATTTTCAGCCTGCTTTTCATATTTCTATCTTTGTGTCAAATAGTCGGGCTTATGGTGTGTATAAATGTTCTGAATAAGTGTGTATGTGGTGGAAAATGACTGAGGCATGATGCCAATCCAGCACTCTGCCAGAGTCCATAGAAAGTTCACCCGGGCTCTAATTGTTCCTGAGTGGATGTGCGCGCCAAGCGAAATGAAAAGTTGCACTTTTAATGAGAAGTTGTGACTGCATCATCCGTCTTGCCAGTCAGGCCCGTGTGCTAAGTGTGTGTGGCAGTCCACCGTACGACTTTGATCAAGTGCTCACTGGAGACCAGGTATGGAGTAGAGATGGAGGAGGCATGGATCAGAGATGGAGGAGCGATGGATCAGAGATGGAGGAGGGATGGATGAGGGATGGAGGAGGGATGGATCAGAGATGGAGGAGGGATGGATCGGGGATGGAGGAGGGATGGATCAGAGATGGAGGAGGGATGGATCAGGGAGGGAGCAAGGATAGAGCAGGCATTGGGCCAGATTACAGAAAGAACCTTGAGGACAGCTGCTTAAAAAGATAGAGCCTGGTGGCTGCAGAGCGCCAATGACAGATCCACAGCCAAAACACCCAGGGACCAGCTGCCAACAACACTTCATGTGCTGATTCAGATTCACCACAGATAGGGCTTTGTGGGGAGAGTGGGGAGAAAACCGGGCTTTGGTTTGAGGGACAGCTTGGAATCCAAACGAAATGAATCAGCGATATTCAGTTTGGATTCCAGTCTATTTGAAGCAGAGATGTGGGGCCAAGACATCCTTTCACTCTCCACTGAAGTTGAGGGCTGGGGGATGTTGTTAGTGTGGATGGCTGTTAGGGCAGCAAAGGAGATGGCCGTGGGATGAACATGTCTGGAAGTTTTACACCAACCAACTTTTGGATGGCTGACGACCCCTTTTGCCCGAGCGCTGCGAATTTTAATGGGTAGCAGGCGTTACCTAATTGTAGTTATTATAACTGTTAATTAGGGTGATCTGTGCTCGCTGTCTATGCCACTCATTTCAGATTGAACATTGGTTACATAACACCTCGGCTGGTGAGACCAGCCGAGGTTGGCACAATACAGTTAATCACATGCCACCGCAATTTGTAAGAGGAAGGACAACTACAGCCCAGATAATGAAATAGCCTTTGGCTAAGACAACTACTGTTCTATTCAATGAGTGTACAAAACATTAGGAACACCTTCCTAATATTGAGTTGCACCCCGCCCCTTTTTGCCTTCAGGACAGCCTCAATTCGTCGGGGCACGGACTCTACAAGTTGTCGAAAGCGTTCCACAGGGATGCTAGCCCATGATAATTCCAACGCTTCCCACAGTTGTGTCAAGTTGGCTGGATGTCCTTTGGGTGGTGGACCATTCTTGATGCACACGAGAAACTGTTGAGAGTGAAAAACCCGGCAGCGTTGCAGTTCTTGACACAAACCGGTGAGCCTGGCACCTATTACCACACCCCGTTCAAAGGCACTTAAATATTTTGTCTTGCCCATTCACCCTCTGAATGGCACACATACAAAATCCACGTCTCAAATGTCTCAAGGCTTAAAAATCCTTCTTTAACCTGTCTGCTCCCCTTCATCTACACTGACTGAAGTGGATTTAACAAGTGACATCAATAAGGGATCATAGCTTTCACCTGGATTCACCTGGTCAGTCTACGTCATGGAAAGAGCATGTGTCCTTAATGTTTTGTAAACTCAGTGTAGCTCATTTTTAATAGGTATGACTGAAAACCCTATGTATAATGTATAAGTACTATCTATCCAGATGTAATGTATATAAAAACATCAAATTACTTTATTCTTGCTATGTAACTAACGTGGAGAAATAAAAGTGCCATGTATGTCAAATGTGTGTAGAATGTAAAATTTATTTTTGTCCTCTGAAGATGGGTAATTATTATTTTTATTTTTTTAACTACTTTTCTCAATTCAATTACCTTGCCGTCCACCAACGTTATTACCCTCGTACAAATATAATCACGTTAGACATTAAAGAATGTGATCTGTGGAGAATAATATCTAGTTTGACTTTCAGTACCTGGAACTTTCGATGCATTTCTACATACTTCAAAATAAGGTTGATCTCAGTAATACAAACTCACTTACACTCAGGTAACTCACATACAGGAGAACATTTTTCATGCAACAAGGTCTATTTGTAGTCTGTCTGCTGACAGCTGGATGTTGAATATTCTAGTGATGTATGGATCAGTGGTGCAGCTGGACACTACTGCATTACAGCACTTAACTCATGACCCTGTCTGAATACTAGATAAAAGTACTCCCTATTAGCCTGCTTGAACTCACAACCTCTCTCCCTCTCTCTCTCTCTCTCTCCCCCCCTCTCTCTCTCCCTCTCTCTCTCTCTCTCTCTATTAGCTACCAATCAAAGGTTGTTATGAACCTCCTTTAGAAAGCCACTCTCCTGGGACTCCTCCTTTTGTGTGTGTGTGTGTGTGTGTGTGTGTGTGTGTGTGTGTGTGTGTGTGTGTGTGTGTGTGTGTGTGTGTGTGTGTGTGTGTGTGTGTGTGTGTGTGTGTGTGTGTGTGTGTGTGTGTGCGAGTGCATGCGCATAGAGTGCCCTTACCATCAAAGAGGCCCTTGACTAACAGTCTCCCTCTGAACCCCATGACATGGTCTGGCCATTGTCTATAATCCCATTGGAGCACCTTCATCCCTGGGACGGACCCCAACACTGCCAGTGGGTTAACAGTAACACACACACCAGCTTAATGACATCCTCTCAGGCTGTAGCTTCAACCAGACAGACACTGAGCAGCACATCACATGGGTCAGAAAAATGTATCATAAACCAATCACTGCTCCTAACGTTATGAAAGAGAGGGGAGCGTTCTTTTATTCAGTAGTTTAAAACCAGAGATATGAGGAAGGCAGAGGAAGTCTGGACACGGAGCCTGATTTAAAACCAGAGATATGAGGAAGGCAGAGAAAGTCTGGACACAGAGCCTGATTTAAAACCAGAGATATGAGGAAGGCAGAGGAAGTCTGGACACGGAACCTGATTTAAAACCAGAGATATGAGGAAGGCAGAGGAAGTCTGGACACGGAGCCTGATTTAAAACCAGAGATATGAGGAAGGCAGAGGAAGGGCACTTTTTTGCCCTTAATAGGTCAGGGGTCAGCCTTTATACGACTGTAAATGTCATTAGACCATTTTATAAGACATAGGTGGACTTAAAAAGGTTGGATGAGCTATGCTCAGGAGAGTCTTTGGTTGCGTCCCAAATGGTACCCTATTCCATATAGTGCACTACTTTTGACCAGGGTCAAAAGTATTGCACTATATACTGTAGGTGATAGGGTGCCAATTGTGATGTATACTTACAGTGTGCACACAGCAGGCTGAGTATGTGGAGCTCCAGATCTGCTTGGCTCTGCCAACTCTAATATTGACTCCTCGTGAATGTGTGCCAAGTCTTGTGGGGAATATTAAAGGCATTGGATAGCTACATCATCTTGATAGCGCCACCGAGGACCATCTACTTTGCAATTTAATTCAACTTGCCCAGACAGCATATAATTGCAAATACAGGCCAGTTTGAGAAGGTGAATGACATCGGGAACTAGTAAACAACAAGAGTTGGGGTTATTTGAGCCAGCGAGTATTTGCTATTTGCTACGGCGGCTTAGATAATTTATTGTCATGGCTTTTGTGTGACTAGAACCTGTGAAATGGGATTTTATTACTTTGAAACGTTTTGATATGTGAGGGAGACGTTCAGTCACGGGCCCATTGGGACTCTTGGAGCTTCTCTCTGCTAATGATTTGATATGACAACAAGCCAAACTGAGGTATATGGGGCCCAAGACAAATACTGTTAAAGAAAGATATTTTAGATCATGAGGCAATAGCACCTAGAGGTTTAAAGGGCAGGGGCCCAGGATATTGGATGTAATTGGTTAACAGAGAGGGAAAATAGTGTGGAAACCGTACCATCTCTGTGATAGGTGAGCCTGACATCTTATAATGCATTTCTAATAGCAAAAGCCATCTAGAACAACAGGAGTCCTTTAGTGGGAAACCAATAAACCAAAGATGTCACCCTCATAGGACATTACAAAGAAAACAAGGTCCGTGATGGTATAAACTGCAAGGTGTGAACATTGTAGACTGTCATATGTGGGTAGGTGTTGGATCTCTCAACTGAGCTATAAAGAATATTCCAAAAAATGTGACAAACCATAATCTTTTAGTCCATAATCTTTCTTGCCCATTAACCTCGGGGTGAACGGGTCCAATGAGTACAGAAGGAAGAAACATGCCAACTAAAGCTGCCTATAACACATCAATTACCCCAGCACCCATTGTGATGGACCTTGTCATCAAAGCTTGTCAGCAGCATCTCCATTTGCACTTTACTTACCCTCACTTCAAAAAGCAGCGTCTGCGTTTTTATCAAGAGACCCTCACTCCAATCAACATCAATAGATCAAATGCTTTATTCATAATAATTAAACAGGGTTCCATTGTCAATCCACCGGAAATGTATGGTTTTAATGTGTATAACAGCACAGAGACCCCTTTTAAACATTGGATGTGCCTCTCTTAGTAACCTACTGGAAAACCAGTTTGGATTTAGATATAGTTTCGGTATAATAGAAGCTTTAAGATAGAGGTTTAATGCCTTGATATTGAATAGCTTTAGCCCTCCAAATTCATATTAATTATATAAATATACCCGTTTAACTTTGTTTTCCAAATAAAACAAAATATTTTTTACTCACATAACTTGAAAAAATATTCTCCTGGAGTCGGTAGAGCCATGAATAGATATGTAAACTGTGATATCACTAGAGAATTAATTAGTGTAATTATTCCATATTGTTTCCATGGTTTCAAGATCCTATCTATTTTGCTAAGTTTTCTATCAAAATTGATAGTTGCAAGATCATTCAACTTTCAGGAATGTGGACACCAAGCACATCAACTGCACCATCCATCCATTTAATCAAGAGACCACATAGCAATTTAAAGTTTGTGTCTTTTAGAGACCCAATCCGTAATATAGTACACTTATCATAGTTGGGTTTTAATGCAAATAAACTCGATGAAAGAACCGTCGCTGGAGATGAGAAGCAGGTACAGGGAGTTTAACATTTAATTGCATGGACATAGAACAAGACAGGAACAGCGTCAGAACCGGGCAAACAAACGACATAAGACAATAACAATTAACGCAGCAGCGGGGAACAGAGCTGGGGAACAGACAGATATAGAGAAGGTAATGACATGTGAGTGAGTCCAGGTGAGTCCAATAATCACTGATATGCATGAGGGGGAAGCAGGTGTGTGTAATGATGGTGGCAGGAGTGCGTAGTGCAGGGAGAGCGGGAGCAGGCGTGACACTGGAGACATTATCCAGGTCCTCAATAAGAACGTTCAGGGTTGAAGATTGTGGACTCAAGAAAAAACTTGAATCATCGGCATACATTGATACCTTTGTTTCTAATCCATACATTTTTAACCCCTTAATTTTATCATTGGATCAGATTTTTATAACTAAGTATGGTGAAAGAGGGCAACCCTGTTTAACACCTCTTAACAATTCAACATTCTCAGAGAAATAACTATTATTTATCAACTCTTCTTTTTGTGTGTTTAACATTTATAATAATAATTACGACATGCTAATAGTGGATCTTTCAATAATTCATAAAATCTTTGATATATTTCTATTGGAATGCCATCAAGTCCAGGGGTTTTCCCTGGCTGAAAGGAGTCAATTGCCAATCGTAGTCCGTCCTGTGGAATTTGACCTTCGCAATATTTTTTGTTGTGTTGCAGATAGTTTAACCAGATTTTCATGGAAAAGGATATCACAACACTCTTCATCAGTGAGGTTCGAGGAACTTGAAAGGAACATTTTTTTTTACATTATTTGATTATTCATTCAAAATGTCCTTTGGTAAGACAATGTTTTCTCCATCATTTGTAAAAATGCAGGAAAAAATCTGTTATAAAAGCAGGATGCATTATCGATTGGCCGGATTTGTTATTGTAAAAAATGTACTGTCCGTCAACAAACTGATTCAATTTCCAATATCCCAGTCCTCATGGAAAGTCTGTCATAGTTACATGGAGGGCTATAAGCTGATGATCTGATCGCATTCGGTCCTCAAAACATACTTTTTTCACTTTTGCCAGAATATAAAAGGATACCAGAAAGTAATCTATCTGACTAGCTTGATTTAGCCTCTTCCAAGTAAATCTTACAAGGTCCGGGTTTATAAGTCTCCAAATATCGACCAGTTCCAACATGTCCATAATATTCGTAATCTCTTTGTGCGCCAAAGGGTTTGTAGTATGACAGCCTTTACGGTGTATTGATGTCCTTAATACTGTGTTGTAGTCCCCTATCATTATAATAGAAGTATTTAAATGTTGGTGACTAATTAGATATTTTCAAAGACTTGTTTGTCATCAAGTAATATATTCAAGGCAATCCATCTTCATTGAGGATCTATTTTAACTGATTGTACCTCAAGATCCTAATTATTTTTCATAAGACCATTTGAATTTCTTAACCCATGTCAGGCTCTGGTCATAGGGAAGCCTTTGGCTCCTCTAGTTATCTATGGTCAGAGCCTGACAGATCTAGGTTTATGTTTCTATGTGGGTTTTGTGTTGGTCCCCAATTAGAGGCAGCTGCTTTGTATTGTCTCTAATTGGGGGCCATATTTAAGTTTACGTGTTTCACCTGTCTGTGTGGATCATTGTTGGTTTTGGTTTAGTGCTGTGTAGCCTACCGTGTGTTACGTTTGTGTTATCTCTTTGTTATTTTCGTGCACATTGATGTAATAAATATCATGTCGCATTACTTCAGCGCTGCGTCTTGGTCTGACACTCACCACGCTCGTGACAACCCATGCAGAAATAGATTTTACCTTCCCGTTCTTTTTGCCAGACTACTTCGCCAGAAGATATTGAATGAGTTTCCTGAAGACAATAAATATGGTAATCCTTCTTCTTTAGCCATGTAAAAAACGCTCTTCTTTTCTTATTATCAGCCAGCTAGCTGTACTTAATTCACAGATTACCATGATGGGTTACATTTTAAGATACCTATCACTGTCCTTACCATAATTTTTATTCACTTAACCATACTAACTGTAAATCGACCTTCGGTTGTCCTTCAATGCCCCTCCCACAAAAACTATGAACAAAATACAATTACCCCAAAAAAGTCTAATCCCTATCCTAACATGTCTCCCTAGTGAAGCTTGGACCCCTAGTGTTGCTCCCAGCATGAGTCCATGTTGCACTCGGCAACTATACAAAAACGAATAAAATAAATACATTATAACACTCTCATAATACAATTGTGTGTTGCATTTGTAATGAAACCAATGTGTGGTTGAATTTATTCTGCCACTGTGTCTTCTTATTGTCTCGGCCTTAGGCCTATATATCACGGTGTCAAGGCATATAAACTAACAGGTTATAGAGCAAACAACGCAATTATAACAACACATAGCTTGTAATATGGCTTCTTTTTCTGGATTGGCTTCTCGGGTGACTTTACCCACTATTGCAATAATCAATATCAAGAGTTTTCTATTCATACTATACTTTGATAGTATACTAGGCTATATATTCTTTTTAAAGTCGAGAACTGAGAGTGCATATGAGAATACTACACAAATATGGAATATAGAGCAAGGATATTCATAATTTCATTATATTATACATGGAGCAAAAGGGAACTATATTGCGCCAGAGCTCAAATCTCAGATGATTTATTTAGTGAAGGGAATAACACAGTCGACTATCTTCTCATTACATTACACAAAGTGTGTGGGGAGCATGTACGTGTAAGTAGGACTGGAGTCTGATTGGATAGTTCAGACCTTCTGCACTTTTCTAGCCATGTCATCTCATTGGACGAGAGGAGGAGGCAGGGATGTGTCCTAATGCCATCTCTTATGGTCGCCGTCCATGTGACATCCCCAGAGGATTCCGAACTGCGGTCGCTTGATCGCGCACACGCGCCTGCGGGTGACGCCTTTTCACCTTTGATTCAACACTTTACAATACCCCATAAAGCGCACCCAGTAGACTACTCCAGCACTTTGACTTCATAAATGCATAAGATACATCCCATGGCAAGTATAAAAACGACAAAGCAACTCACAATAAAAAGTATCATGGGCAGTACACCGTCGTGCAAACCGTGCCCATGCGCACATTGAGTTGGTTCCAAATTAAGCACCGAATATTAAACAAATAATATGCCAATACCTTTAAACCATGTGATATGCTAATTTGACAATCATAGCGATGCCTTTAGCACTGTAAAAGACACATAGTGCACCAAAAGCGCCCAATCAATCAAGGTAGCCTAAACATAGTGCATGTCCTTAAAATAGAACTATGGTCAGCCAATAAACACATCACGTTCGCTTCGAGAAAAACGTAAACATAGACAATTAAACGCCAACATATTGAACCAACGCCCATCACATGGTCGCATTCACTTGCATGTCAACATTCGGAGTAATGTTAAAGGTACCTGCCTGGAATGTGTAATATCTTGTCCCGTTCGGCGGGTGCACCTTCGGGGAGTTGGTCCCGGTGCTCATATCTGAGAAAATCATATTTCCTTCGAAGCAATCCAAAAGTGGTCCGAGATTTTAAAAACCGATGTAGCCTATTCAGAATATCAAAACATGTGCTTGCACACATCTGGGTGTCGCAAAGGATAACTTCAAACCTGTCCCGACCGAGGTGTCTTGGTGGCAGCACTCTTGGCACCGCACACCCACATCCGAGAGGGTCCAGGAAAGGCGACGCGCAACGGTCGCAATCAAGAGATGAGACCCCCCCCCCTCTCTCGCTCCAGTTTCTTCACAACCGATCAGAGGCGCAGTGGACACAGCTCTCTACAAAGCAGGATGCGTTATCGATTGGCCGGCTGAGGAAAATTCGGTGAAATATAAGGGGGTCCATGATTGCCTTGCGCTCGTCACACAGCACAACTCTGACAGTGCTTCGGACCAGTCCATCTGTTTGCCAAGATAATCACCTCCCTCCTATCTGCCACTGCCTCCACGAATAATTATTCTAAGCATCAGCGGGAGGCTAACCAATACCATATTGAACACGCAGAGTGCGTTTAAAGGGGAGGGACCATCTCTCTCTCCCTCTCTCTCCCTCTCTAGAGTACTGTGAGGGATGGTTGCATTCCTTAGGCATTCGTTTTCTCTCCAGGAAAGAGAGAAGCAGCATCAGTGTCCATGATGTTTGGGCTATTGATGTGCCAGATAGTTTGTTTACTCAGTAATTTCAGTTATTACCATCTCTTTATTTGTACTAAACGTGTACAGTGTTTACGCTACAGTTTATTACATGTACTGTACAGTAGGATACAGCTTTCATATCCTATGCTGAAAGAAAATACATGTGAGTATAAAAATATTGCCAAATAATATATTTCCGTACAAATGTATGTATTCCAAATACATTTACATATGTATATCACACATTAAAATGCTGTTTTTAATATATAATGGCAGCTATGGGAGACAACCATGGGATACAAAACCCTCTTAGGCCTTACCCCCCTTATCTGAGATATCTACTGCAGCCCTCATCCTCCACAAACAACACCCGTTCTGCCAGTCACATTCTGTTAAAGGTCCCCAAAGCACACATATCCCTGGGTCGCTCGTCTTTTCAGTTCGCTGCAGCTAGCAACTGGAACGAGCTGCAACAAATACTCAAACTGGACCGTTTTATCTCAATCTCTTCATTCAAAGACTCAATAATGGACACTCTTACTGACAGTTGTGGTTGTTTTGCGTGATGTATTGTCATTTCTACCTTCTTGCCCTTTGTGCTGTTGTCTGTGCCCAATAATGTTTGTACCATGTTTTGTGCTGCTACCATGTTGTGCTGCTACCATGTTGTGTTGCTACCATGTTGTTGTCATGTTATGTTGCTACCATGCTGTGTTGTCATGTGTTGCTGCCTTGCTATGTTGTTGTCTTAGGTCTCTCTTTTGATAGTGTTGTTTTGTCTCTCTTGTCGTGATGTGTGTTTGGTCCTATATTTATTTTTTATTTATTTTTATTTTTAATCCCAGACCCCGTTCCCGCAGAAGGTCTTTTGTCTTTTGGTAGGCCGTCATTGTAAATAAGAATTTGTTCTTAACTGACTTGCCTAGTTAAATAAAGGTTAAATAAAACATAAAAAATTATGCAAACAAACACAATAAAGCAACAATATACTGTATCTTCTTGTTCATAGCATTTGTTGAAGGCTATCCACAGACATAATGAAGACTACAAAAGTTCCAGTCCTTCCAGGTATATATGCACAGGTATATTATGGCACCTGCTATAGCATCTGCAAATCTGTGTAGGCGACCAATAAACTTTGATTTGATTATGCTGTAGGCAACGCCCTCGTTCATTGTAAGGCGTGAGTGTGCGGATCTTGACAGGCAGGAGCTGTGTACAGTAATGACTTCACTGGGGACCAGCTAGCAGAACCTCCGGCACAGAGCACATAGCACAGCACCTTTCAGCTCTGTAGCTCTAGCCTGAGTCAGGCAGATCTCCCTAAGAGAGATCCATCCAGAAGGAGAGAGAGAAGGAGGGAGAAAGAGAGAGGGAGAGGGAGATATAGAGGGATGGAGAGAGAGAGAGAGAGTGGGAGGGAGGGAGGGAGAGAGAGATAGAGGGAGGGAGGGAGGGAGGGAGGGAGGGAGGGAGGGAGGGAGGGAGGGAGGGAGGGAGGGAGGGAGGGAGGGAGGGAGGAGACCGATATTTAAGGGACGTTATGTAGGACTGAATGTCCAACCGAGTAGTCACACATATAAACATCTTTCCTCTACATCTCCTTTTCATTTGACTATCTGTAATCTGTAATTAAAGGTTATAAAACCGTAGATATGTAGAATTACACTTGGTCTGCCTTGAACCAATTCCAAAACCTCAGTCAGACCACTTGCTCAAAATCCATTTCCAGAAAACGTCAATATCTTTCATCCTCCATATTGATTTTTTCCCCTGCTCCCTAAGTTCTCTATAAAAGAGAACCATTTCATTGTTTAGGATGAATGCAACATTGACCAAGAGCAGCTTTTACCTACCATGTTATAAAGTGGAGGACATTTAGTTCCATAGACTTCCTATGAGGGGGATGGCCTGGTGTGGCCGCATCCAATCGACAAGCTCCTGGCTCTCTGGGAGAATACAAGCTGCCATTGTTGAAATATGTCATCCAATTCTATGGCCAAGGTACCAATAGTCCATTTACTGGACTTTATTCAATAAAACATTTAAGTGTTTAAAGGGATACTTTTTTTGTGGCAATGAGGCACTTTATCTACTTCCCCAGAGTCAGATGAACTCGTGTATACCATTTTTATGTGTCTGTGTCCAGTATGAAGGAAGTTAGCACAATGACTGGAAATCTATGGGTATTTGCTAGCATGCAAAACCACCTCTATCTTCCTTCATACCTGGACAAAGAGACATACAAAATGATATCCACAAGTTCATCTGACTCTGGGAAAGCCTCATTGCCAAAATTCCAAAGTATCCCTTTAAGGCCATTGCGGACATCCTATTAGAATGCCTTTGTAGGCTTACTAAATGTTCATATTTATGTGTAACACATTGCAACAATTTACTCTTAAAAGAACACTTAAAATTCAGATGCACTTAATGACTAACTCAGTCTTAATTGACTCACCTGGATAAACAACTGTAAAAAATGGATTCAATTGAGCATAGACCCATGCTAGTGGGATATGGCATTGAGGGTATTAAAACATATGGTTTTTATATAACAGGTTTTATTACTACTAGTGCTAAATCAGATCCTATGAACTATAGTTCAACAGTGTTAGACCAATATTTTATATGTTTCTGAAAACCAAACCCAGATATATCATTTTGGTCTTGACCTTAATTGCATGATAACAACCCTCTTCAAAATGAGATTCTGTATCAGTAGGCGGCTCAGACTGGCCGAATAATAATATGATTCTGGTAATTACGGGAGCGTGTGGTAAGGCTCCGGTCCTCAGACTCGTGAAATGCCTGTGGAAATGGGCCTTAATCGAGAGACTATCGCGTCTTAACGACCGTCTGATTCCCCAGGGCCTCTGCTCTAATAAGAACCGATGACATCATGCCGAAGCTAAAGTAATGGAAATGGAAACGGGCAAAAGACAAGGGTTTTAAAACGTTATCGAATTCGGGCAAAAGACAAGGGTTTTAAAATGTTATCGAATCCTCCTCTCTCCCCTCTCTGGGGACCTGAATGCTGGGAAGTGGAACTGACGCTCCACGTCCTCTACCCCCTACGCAGGGAGATGCCAGGGCAGAGCTGGGCACAGACACGGCAGATGGGGCCTAGTATCCAGAGCTCTGATTGGATAACGAGCCAGTGCCTGAGCATTTGCACACAGTTGTATAGCTCCCAGGGGCGATAGGGGAGGAGAGAGTCTGTCCGTCTGGGCTGTGTTCTCAAGCATGCTGAGCCTCGTCTCTCACCACCACATAAACACAACCAGCCAGATGTGTCTGTCTGTCTGTCACGCGTCTCTGTCTCTCCTCAGCCACTGTTGTCATGCTTTAATTCTGTCCATATGTAGTGTATGTAACATCTAGGAAGCAATCTGTCTCTGTCATTATCAACAGTTCTTTTGGGGCGTCTTTACGTTGCTTGCTAATTTCCATCCATATAGTCTTGGGAGACACCTTCTACAAGGGAGAAGCATCAGGAAGACAGACATATACAGATGACACCCAAGGAAACTGTAAAGCTTAAAATGACTATAATCCAGAATTGTTTTATGGGTACAAATTACAGGAGTGGATCCCTTTGACTGTGTGCTCAGTTTCAGGGGGAATTACAGACTTTTACCCTGGGATAAAGTCCAGTTAGAGTGTTCGCTGTTGTTGGTGTACTGTACAGTGCTATGCTGTACTGGGCTGAGCTGTGCTGAGCTGCACTGTGCTGTGCTGTAGCAGAGTGAGCACATGCAGAAGGATCATGGGAGCCTGGGGCTACTAAGCCTGGTCGATCAGCTGTCATGCACACAGACCTGTCCAAGGACGTCATCATACAGATGTGCAGTGGGCCTGGCTTAGGACCCTGCGAGCTGATTGGCTGTTGAGACAGAGCGCTGAGCTCTCAATCCCCTGTGTGTGTCTGGCTAGCCTGCTCAGAACAGCATTGTTTTAGTCCTCATAGGAACACTGCAAATCTGACACACGATCACAGACACACACATTTGATTTCATTTGATTGCCTTAGAACTGTCTTACCGTAAATCAGAATTTGGAGATTACTACAGTACAGGCTATTGTCATGTAGTAAACAGTATTACTTTGGCAGGTTAAATACTGCAAATATGCAGTAATAACACTGGTGTTGGTTAAAGTCAACGCTTGCAGAAGACCCCCTTCATCTATCCAGCTTAATTAAAGCAGAGCCCAAAGAACAACCCTGCTCATTAAGACGAACACCTGAGCATATTCACACACACACACACACACACACACACACACACACACACACACACGCCTGTTTAAATCCCTAACAACACATACACACACGGCGCTGTTTCATCAGTCAAAGAGCTGAAAACAAATCGATTTTTGCGTTGACAGCCTCTGTTTGATCATTCCAATGCTCTAATCTTCGAGGCCAGGTGACAAGATAGTAACATTGTTAGTGTGTGTGTGTTAGACTACAGGAGAGAGGTGTGTTGTCTAACCACGGAGCACAGCTAATATGTAATTAAGCAGGAATATGTGGCGTTGCTTTGTGAAGGCCTTGTTAGAGACAGATAAGAACACCTCATTAAAATCAAAGAAGGTAGAATGCATGATACACATTATGGTTAATGAGCTCATATTCCCATAGAGATGACAGAGGAGGAAACACAAAGGAAACTAGAATGTGTTGGATCTGTAAAGATAAATGACTTCTTTCAGGTCTATGACTACAGAACACCATAGAACACCTCCTCTCTGTTCTGTAATGAATGATCTACTAAAATACACTTGCAAATTCTTACCTGCCACGTGGTTGGAGTAGCATTCGCATTTATATTCTCTGAATCTACAAAACGGACTTAACACAAATAGACAGTACTATTATTACTGAGGCATTGGATACCATTCATAAGACAACCAATATCTTGCAGATCTCATTATTTAACCACTTTTATAGGATTTGATAACCAACACAAGCTATCGACCAACATTATTGATATTTTGAGACAGAGATTATTCCATGCTGTCAAAATGGATGACGTGACATACTTGATCCAAGTGATCATAGTGATCCAATCACTATGGAAGCCACGACACAAGGCATGCAGAGAACCCTGATACAGGCAAAAAACATGTGACCATGTGGCAATGCACAATATATATGCATTAAAAATAGAGAGTGAGAGAATAAAAAAAGTGTGGTAGGTGTGTGCCGGTTTGTGTGTTGAGATGGTGTGTGTGTCTCTGCCTGTGTGTTTGAGCATCTGTGCGAGTCTTTGCGTTTGCAAAATCATATATTGTTGCAAGCTTCTTTGAGCAAACAGCCACGTATACAGCTTATGCAAATGTATTGAAAATGAGGCACAGTACACCAAGGAGAGGCTATAACACATAAGCAGTCATATGACTACTTGGCTATACTACTTGGCTATATTATCATGGGGGGGGGGGGGGGGGGGGGATAAATACATCAGGAACAGAACGTAAATAAGTGAAGACTTTGAAATATAAGTTTGAATATTAAAAGCACAACTTCAGATGTGCTGGGAGAAGAATATGTGGCACTTCAGCAGTACGCTGGTTTAACCATGGCATATGGAGCTGCTGAACGGCAACAGAGTACCCCAATTATGTGCTTACATAAAGTACTCCTACACCCTCTCCCCAAGGGGACAATTGAAATGACAGAAAACAATTTCTGTTCAAAAACCACAAACATTTTTGTAAGTCTGTTGGAGGTAATCTGCCCTCTCATGCGATGGAAAAATACACGATTGAAACCCAAACTGTCGGAAAGGATGTTGCTGATGGAAGATGGTATCTGCTGAGCTATAAGGAGCATTACTTCCAGCCAAATCACGCTAATCATCCCAATCTTATGTGAGACAAGCAATTCACCTTCAAAAGCATGTTTATCGGCTGTATGACTTCAACGGCTTGTCAGTTTCCAAATGTGTCTTCTCCTTCAGTCATCCTCATATGCAGAGGCAGCCAGCTACTGCACCTTGCTACAGAGTAGCTATCAAATCCTAATGATCTCCTGTTACATAAAATACATCCGAGACAGTCTTAACGACCTCTCCTCACGACATAAATAAAAATAATGTGAATCAGTATTACAACAACAAAAGAGACTTGGTCCATACGACTACATACTCATTAGGTTTTGCTGCGGAGGCATCTTTCCACGGATTGCAACGTCTTGAGGGAAACCTCATCAAACATGTACATTAAATCAATTTGATTCAGGACAACATGCCAAGTTTTCCCCTTGCATTATTCAATGGTAGTACATATGTGACTACTCATTAATTCCAAAGCCACCACCAGTAAGTCAAATTAAATCTCCTTGATCCTCAACGTATGTCAGGCATATACTAGAACTT
The DNA here is from genome assembly GCA_023634145.1 of Thymallus thymallus. Classification (NCBI taxonomy): domain Eukaryota; kingdom Metazoa; phylum Chordata; class Actinopteri; order Salmoniformes; family Salmonidae; genus Thymallus; species Thymallus thymallus. The sequence continues at coordinate 14,159,368 of CM042420.1, forward strand.
GGCACAGCATGCAATCAAATGGCATGATTGGATGCTCCCGCAATACAGAGCAGGAGGTAAACCTCCAATAGCCACTAGTTCATGGGGACGGGTCGGCTCCATGCTTTATATGCAGCACATGATAGATCCTTCTGAGGAGAGATACAGACATGTTAGCATTAGCATTTCTACTGTCACCGTGCATTGAGACACACAGGGGAAAGAGGCAGAGACATGCTAGCATTAGCATTTCTACTTTCACCGTGCATTGAGACACACAGGGGAAAGAGACAGGGACATGCTAGCATTGCATTCATACTGTGACCATACGCAGCACACAGTGTCAAACATAGGCAGCCTTAACAAGCTGACTGGAGACAGAGCCAGGCTTCAAGACGTCAGGCTGGGCTGTCGCACAGTACCTACAACAGCTCCCCAAAGACTGTGCCTGTCAGTTAAGCTAGTACTAAGTCTGCACAAAGCCATCCACAGAGTGTGGAGGAGAAAAGAGACAGATTACAGAGAAGGAACAGATCAAAATATGCCAGGAATAAGCTCCCTCAGTGCTTCACTGTGAGGAAATAGGCATTTTTTTAAAGCCTAGTGCCATTATGAAAGTTCCTTTATATTTCATGATGGAGCAGGATTTGCAGAGCAAATTTGCTTGATAATACATAATGAAGTTCTAGCTAGGAGAAACCCCCTCCTACCGCTAGCTCCTCTTGTCTGTGTAATGTGTAACTTCCTGTGTAATGTGAAGCAGCCTTCATATTGGCCTGTCGGTGTCGGTATTGAGAGGACCCCTCCAGGCGACAGTCACGCCACCACCCTCCCAAATCAGACGTGTCAGAGCCTAATTGGGCCGTTCCACGCTCTAACGCCGCATGCCAGATCCTCTACTGGCTGTGCTGGGATGATCAACAACAAGTCACTTTCATGTTAGACTTGTTGTTTTTCTGCCAAATTAGCCAGCAAGATACATTTCACAGCCATTACTGTACCGTATGCTTCCTCTGTTTCCAAAAACCATCCCAGCATTTTTGTAAAGTTCCATTGCCTTGAGAATTTTTGCAGAATGCACCAAGACAGACGCCGAAACAATGAGTTACTTGACGGTCGGCCAAAACAAATGTCTGTGTTTGTCTTATCTGGGTGGGAGATTTTTAAGACTGGCTCTGTCAGACATACTTGACTCAGCGGTGTTAGCAAAGGTCATGGCTATTGGCTAGGGCCAGACTTTTTCCTGACCATGTGACCTGACCAGGAAAAAATCTGGGCCTTAACTGTAGTTTGTATCTAACTACGGCCCAGAATTTCACCTGGACATGGAAGGTCAGGAATTAGGGTCCTAGTCAAAGCACTCCCCACCAATGAGCCTTCTTCAACCAGATCTAATTGGCATATTGATGGTGTCAGCACAGGCACGTACGTGGCCAGCCCTAATAGACAGCCGGGGCCTGTCCATCAGTCACCCTGCTGCAGAGGTGTGACATCATCAGAGCCCTGGTGGCTGGGGGGGGGGACCTATTTGCACTGATGGGATGTGACACGGGGAGCGAGTGGCACGCAGGGGCTCCCACGCACCTTCTCAAGGGTAAAGCCACCGCTGTGGCAGAGGATGTGACAGGCATTTAAATAGAAGCCGCAGCTCCGCAGCTCCGAAGCTCCGCAGGTGTCTCGGTATCCTGCTACTCACATCAATACAGCTCAATGAAACAGAGGAGGAGAACCACTTCTTTGACAATAGATTGAGAAGTTGTTTAGATAATGTCTAAATCTCTATCTCTCTACAGTATCTCTCTATCTCTCTACAGTATCTATCGACCTCTATAGTATCTCTCTCTCTACAGTATCTCTATATTTCTATCGCTCTACAGTATCTCTCTATCTCTCTACAGTATCTCTCTATCTCTCTACATTATCTCTCTATCTCTCTACATTATCTATCTATCTCTATCTTTCTCTACAGTATATCTCTATCTCTACAGTATATATCTTTCTCTACAGTATCTATATCTCTCTAAAGTATCTCTCTACAGTATATCTCTATCTCTCTATTGTATCTCTATCTCTACAGTATTTTGCACTACATTTGCACACTCTGTATATAGATTCTCTATTGTGTTATTGACTGTACGTTTGTTTATTTCCCATGTGTAACTCTGTGTTGTTTTTTGTCGCACTGCTTTGCTTTGTCTTGGCCAGGTCACAGTTGTAAATGAGAACTTGTTCTCTACTGGCCTACCTGGTTAAATAAAATGAAATATATATTTTTTTTTAAAGTATCTCTCTATCTCTCTCAACAGTATCTCTCTCTCTCTCTCTCTCTCTCTCAACAGTATCTCTCTCTCAACAGTATCTCTATCCCTCAACAGTATCTCTATCCCTCAACAGTATCTCTATCCCTCAACAGTATCTCTATCTCTCAACAGTACCTGTTTCCATGGGCGCAACTTTGGTTTTATAAGTGGGGGAGACATTTTTTTTGTTCGTTTTATTTCAGTCAGATAAACACTCCAAACAGCCTACACAACCACTCAGAGGCGTCCGCATGGTCGTAAAGCACACTGTTGCCTTGTTTTGTATCACATTTTAATGATACAACTGGGGGGGGATGAAAGTTGGGCCCCTGTCTCTATCTCTCTACAGTATCTCTCTCTCTCCCTCTCTCTCTCTCTCTCTCCAGTATCTCTCTCTCTCTCTCTCCCTCTCTCTCTCTCTACAGTATCTCTCTCTCTACAGTATATCTCTCTCTCCTTCTCTGTCTCGCACTCTCTCTCACACCCTCTATCACTCTACAGTATCTCTCTCTCTCTCACTCTCTCTCTCTACAGTTTCTCTCTCTCTACAGTATCTTTCTCTCTCTCTCTACAGTACCTCTCTCTCTCTCTACAGTATCTCTCTCTCTTTCTCTCTCTACAGTATATCTACAGTATGTCTCTCTTTCAGTCTCGGAACCCTGGTGAGTTGAGAGCGGGGAGTCTCCCGGGGGGATAGATTAGAACCAATGTCAAAGGTCAAAGGGCCAGTGAAGCAGGGCATGGCTACAGCACACAGTGGGGGGATAAACCCACTCTACCTACCTCCCTGTCTCCATCTCTCCATCTCGCTCACTCACTCCCTCTCTCTCACCAGAAGACATCTTTCATGTGCGAGTCCTTTGAGTTTCAACTCCTTATGCTGACAAGAAAAAACAGCAGCACGGTTGTTTTCAGGGTTTGTGGGTCTTATTTGGGGATTTTGATGAATCCATTGATTCAGTATTTGGCTTGTGTGTGTTAAATTTTGGGTCAAGACTGAATGCAATCAAAAGGATCACGTTCTCATTTAAACTGGACTATTTTAAAGCAGGTTGTGCAAGACAAGTGTTCCTAGTTGGCGCTGAGCGAGATTCCTAAGGGGATATTTTCCAGAACATACAATTAGTTGTTAACATGCAGTACTATGAATGACGACATTGCTCATGGGGAAATTCCCAAATACCTTTTGCTTTGGAACAACAAAGATACGACTGATTCTGCTTGGAAGCTCATTTGGAAGGCAGACATTTGGGCATAGTGGTATGATTTCAAAGAAAATGACTTTGTGGCTAAGTTAAACCGTTCCAATGGAACACCCCAGAGAGAGAGCTGAGGTTTGAGGAGACAGGAGATAGAGGATGTGGTTTTCAAAGATCCTTTACTGAGGCATGCAATGGTGGGGCTTTCCCTCTGGGTAACTGAGCCCTCAACCCCTCTAGTTGATCCCTGACAGACAAGGGAAGCATAGGGAATAGCCTCCTGATGTCTCCTCTTCTCATCTCCCCTCTCTCTGACCCAGTCACACACACACACACACACACACACACACACACACACACACACACACACACACACACACACACACACAGTGACTTATCTGGACTGTATCTATCTGTATGTTACTGTCGAACTGGGGAAAATCACACCCTTTGCAGCCTTGTGATGAAAATGAATGCAATACACCACATCCCCACCAAAGGTCACACAAACACCCTCTTATTGGGAGTGGGATGGAATTCCTATGCTATTCTAGTCTATAGGTTATATCGTGGCCTGACCCAACCATCCACAAACCCACCGGATGTGTTTTAATAACGGTTTGACATTCAGCACTTGTAATACACGGGCGTTTGTTGTTGAAAATAACGCTGGCTGAGTTTCTCACCAGAAAATAAGCTGAGGTTAGGGGAGAAATGAGAAACAGTAACTCACCGAAACCATCTCAGGCGAAAAGCCGGGAAAATTCCAGGTGTGGTTTTCAATCATAGAACATTGCATTTCAAACACAAGAAGCAGGCCGCTCAAGTCACCATTTTGTTTCCCCCAGTCAGCAGTTTCAAGATAAGGCTCTGATGTAGGCATATGGGGTGTCAATCAAGGTATTCAGCGCGGTCAATAATGTGCACGTGGGAGTGGGACCAGCCAGCGGTTAAGCACAGTATTGTGAACATCAACTTCACAACGGGTAGTGTGATGTACACCTAAAAAGTGGAGGAATCTCATAGTGAAACATGGATTCAAACCCATGTAGGTACAAAAGGCTACAGGAGAACGCTATGGGTGTGTGCTTGCCATGCATCTATGTGTGTTCGGATTAACGGCACACCGAAGACATACAGCAATCACTGAAAAATCAACAATCAATGCTCATACCAAAATGTGCACATTGTTACAGCATAGGAAACAGACAACCAAATAAGCCCTGGTGTGGGTTGAAGGCCCAGTGATGCAGACTCCCACTGTGTCGTGTGAAAGGCCAAGGAGCTGCTTTATAGTGTTAATGATAAGAAGACAGGTCCATTGGTCACGTAGGTCTAATGACTGAGTCATACAGCACCACAGTTAGCTATTCATACAGCTCCTCAGTTTCAACGCCTACATTTTGTTAGTGCTGTTCGACTGTAGGTCAGGCGTCTCTCACCAAGGCGTCTCTCACCAAGGCATGGATATGCATCACCTGACAGCCACATAGAATAGATTATGACATCTGAACGCTTGCAGTGAAATTTGAATCATCTACTTGGTCAATTATTCTATCAAAAGTAAAGTCAAAGTAAGATATAACGAGGCAGTAGGCCTATATCTCCTCAAGTTACAAAACTGAATACCCCAGCACAGCCTCAAAACCTTCTACTTTGTGTTGGGTATGCTAAGGGATGGTGCTGGCGAAATGTAACCACTCTCCAATTCATAGACAGAGCTATAGATGACAGTCTTAATAATAATCACAATAACACACACTCTCTCTTGTATAATAGCTCATGCCCTCTGATGCTCATTCGTTTCCAGTGGGACGCATTACAAAGCATGTTCAGGAGGGTTTGTACTGGGCGAAGGAGAATCCCTATCATTATATTGATGTTGATAAACAAGGACGGAGTAATCCCATTCTACTTAACTTTAATTAAGACCGTCTCTTTGGTTACGACTCTTTGGTTACGGGTTCAACCCAATGCTGCATTATTCTTCTAGGTCCTAAGTGAAACAGAAACCAGGTGGATATCTGGGCTTAATCTTGAGCAGAAACGAAGTAGGAACTTGACACGATCAATCTTCCCTGGTGTACTAACAAATCTCTTTTCATCCCGGGTGATAAGCATCTGTGGGCGTCTCTTCTTCTCACGCTGATTGTTTTTACTTTATTTGCAAGTTCAAGCTCATCAGTCTTCTGGCTGACTGTATGGAGGAGGATCAATCTCATAACTTTCAAATTACCGCACCCGGCACCGAGACAAATGCTGCTGCTCCCGGATACAACAGCCTGATTTTGGGACACAAATATGATTTCTGCTGCTTTTTCCTCTCGCTATACCCCAGAAACTCATTAAGAAATCAAATAAAGAGCAAAGCCGGTTAGAGAGATGCGATGGAGGGGAGGATGGGGGCCCTAAAACGGAGCACAGCTGATATTTTGGGCTCTACTGATATTTGGACGAGACATAGCACAGATAAAGTCCACATAACTATACCATTACACGACAAAAAGTGAACTAATTATTCCAGAACTTGAAGGGAAACCTGTCGCTGTATTTATGATGAATGACTGGCTGAGTAACAAATGTCTTTCTTTAGGAAAAAGTTGATATGAACAAATCATGTCTAAGAGCCAGCCATTGATGCAAGAAAACTGTACAAAGTTAGTCAACAAGCAACAAATAGATTTATCAACAGCCAACATGTTTTCCCTTCCCCATCCCCAAAAAGTCATTAAAAGATTGGAGTAGCAGGCAGGCAGGCAGGCAGGCAGGCAGCCCACTTCCCTAAAGGGCAAGTCATCACGTCTGGACTTGAGTGATGGGAATGAAACGCGTGCCCACTCGGTTTTACAGACAGAACAAACAGTGTCCCCATACAGCCTATCCATTCTCCCCCATGTGGACTCACAGCACTAAGTCTTCTGAGCTGTCAGGGGGAGGCTGGGAGCCAATGGACCCCCCCGCTTGATCACACTCATTAATTGACCACCAGACAGCCAGAAAAACACACACAGACAGAAACACAAACGTGCATACGCGGGCACATGCACAAACACACAGCCACAAACGCGCACACACACATGTACACACAAACACGTCTGATGATGGCTACCTGCTTAGGCTGTGAAACATCATTTCCCAATGTCTTCAAATGAGGTGAACTAAACAGCTACATTGCAGCCATTTCATTTCCCCATTATGCCCAATGGATTCGATCTGAACTGAACAAGCGGTGACATCCATCACGACTGCGTAGACCTTGCCCCCTGGGCAAGATAGATGTATTCATATGTAGCCTACAGTGAAACCGTACGATACCATGGTGAACCCATGGTGAAACAGTAAGTGCAATTACTGTGGCCCAGTAAATACATTGTTGAGTTCCTCTGTGGAGATGAATGAGGCAGGGAAATGATCCGTTGACACTGGTTGGTCCGTTAAACTGATAAAGAGCATTATGGAGTCTGAAGAGCTGCGCTGACAGTAATGGCCGTTGATTTATGGCCCTGATTTGCCCTCCACAGTGAAAGCCAAGTCATATTCTACTGACAGAGATAACCTGGAGGTACCAAGAGGAAAGGCTGGGGGAAATTATCATGGCTTCCAGTGGTGGACAGATCGTCTCTCGAGATCAATGGATTCATAATGACTAAAGGTGAAAATGCTGCTGGTTAGAAGAGATATAAGGCTTTAAACCGCCGTAGCATGGAAGTGTGAGATCATGACCGTAGTGTTAACAGTAGGAAGAAGGGAGCTGATTACATTAGCTTATATAATGTAGGCTGAAATCACAGTTAGTCGCCGGCTGCATGTATTTATTAGTGAACGCTACCCTCTGCTGGACATTTGTGGTTATCACCATCCCTCACTGGCATAGCGTCTTGTATATACAGGCATGATCTCAACGGTATAGCTACCAGTGAATAATGTGCTTTTGCTTCATCTTTACATCAAACAACATCCATTTCTCTCGTTTAATTCTTTAACTTCCCAGATAACTGTTACCTGCCAATAATATTATATATTATAGTCACATCTATGTGTATTACTCAATTCATACTCTAGATGGCAGAATCCCCTAATTCTAAAACCCCTCAATGAACACTATGAACGCGAGGGAGACATCTCCAGGAAGAGAAGAGATGTGTTACCCAGACTCCCTCAGGGTTTAGCCTTTCTATTCCAAGGCATTATTGTTCAAAGTACAGACAGACCCTCAATCCATACAGCCTCTATGCACACATATTTTTGCGTCTCAAGTGGCTCTGTTTTCAATACAAGCCCAATCTCAACAGGCACTAGAAGGAATAGTGAAACCAAAACCTTACCCCAAGAAAAACTATATCAACCCTAATGTGATTAATTAAAATTATATAAATCCTAATAGCATCTGCCCTGCATCTAGCATACACCCTTCACATCAGTCCATTCATCCCTGTGCTGTAGCAAAGCAGGAATAGGCTCCAACCCGCAGCATCTATCAGGGACTGTCTTGTTCACGGGCGTCTGTACAAGAGCAACCAATCAGAACACAGCCATCTCCCTGACCAGGCCTTGAAGTCAGGAGGAGCTGATCAGAATTGAATGTCTCACTGTGGGAACAGAGTAGCCCTGTGCAACACGATACATATTATCCTTCTAGTGACCACAGTCTCTAGCAGGGCAGTGAATTACACCAACCCTCAACAGCCTGCCGGTTAAGGGGAATGGAGGAAGTACTTCAGCCTGTAGGTTGAGGGGAATGGAGGAAGTACTTCAGCCTGTAGGTTGAGGGGAATGGAGGCGGTACTTCAGCCTGTAGGTTGAGGGGAATGGAGGTGGTACTTCAGCCTGTAGGTTGAGGGGAATGGAGGTGGTACTTCAGCCTGTAGGTTGAGGTGAATGGAGGAAGTACTTCAGCCTGTAGGTTGAGGGGAATGGAGGTGGTACTTCAGCCTGTAGGTTGAGGGGAATGGAGGAAGTACTTCAGCCTGGAGGTTGAGGGGAATGGAGACGGTACTTCAGCCTGTAGGTTGAGGGGAATGGAGGTGGTACTTCAGCCTGTAGGTTGAGGGGAATGGAGGTGGTACTTCAGCCTGTAGGTTGAGGGGAATGGAGGTGGTACTTCAGCCTGTAGGTTGAGGGGAATGGAGGAAGTACTTCAGCCTGTAGGTTGAGGGGAATGGAGGAAGTACTTCAGCCTGTGGGTTGAGGGGAATGGAGGAAGTACTTCAGCCTGTAGGTTGAGGGGAATGGAGGAAGTACTTCAGCCTGTAGGTTGAGGGGAATGGAGGAAGTTCTTCAGCCTGTGGGTTGAGGGGAATGGAGGTGGTACTTCTAATCATGGCTGGACAACCTACAGGGTGTAGTCACCTGTAATAATGGAGGCTCCTGCTCTGTGCTCCATGCAGGGCTGTGGATCTTGGGTTGTGTGTGACCTAGCAAGTGTGCGTACGTCAGCGGCAGTCCTGAGGTATGAGGCAGGCAGGCAGGCCGCTGGCAGGGGGTGTCAGCTCTTTGTGTGTGGAGGAGAGAATGACTGCAAGCTTTGTCCTCTCTCTCTCTCTCTCTCTCTCTCTCTCTCTATCTCTCTCTCTCGCGTCTGCACTCATCAAACTGCCATTGCACAATGGGTGAACTCTGAGAGGGACAGCAGTGTCTGAGGGGAGAGACAGCTGCCAATCAGCAGGCTACAGTCCCCCCTTTGTCAGAGATAGCGACTGTGCGTCGTTGTGCACTCCCATGCACACTGAGCGTCTACACCAAACCTTCCATGTAAAATAGAGCAACACAATGTTCTACATGAAATACACACCACCATTTTGGCCAGTGTATCCTAATGATAGCCACTGAAATTGTGACTCATTGATTCATTCCACTGTTTACAAATCTAACGCTGTACGATTCCCTGCTATCAGCATCATCTGCTGCAGTGATTAAGTACTATAACACTTAGCCTCCCTCTGGACAAATGGTGGACAAACATTGGCCCTGCTCCCACCCCTGGCATCGGCTCAAACAGAAATACGGTTGTCTCCGCTTTCGCCTGCGTGGAAATGAGGCAGGAAATGACCTTTTGCAATGTGACATTTCACAGCCCCGCACTACGATATGGGAACGCTACTGAGGGAACAAGGGTGTGTGTGGAGTGTGTCAATTGTGTGTGTGTGTGTGTGTACACAGTTTGTATAGTGTGTACTTCTAGTCTGAGTAGGACCCAGACCCCCTGGCATTAGCAGCCAGCCAGAGCCTCTCTCTCTAGCCTACCTCTCTACCTCTATCACTCTACCTCTATCTCACTACCTCTCTCTCTAGCCTCTCTCTCTAGCCTCTCTACCTCTCTCTCTACCTCTCTCTCTACCTCTTTCTCTACCTCTTTCTCTACCTCTTTCTCTACCTCTCTCTCTACCTCTCTCTAGCCTCTCTCTCTACCTCTCTCTCTAGCCTCTCTACCTCTCTCGCTACCTCTCTCTCTACCTCTCTCTCTAGCCTCTCTACCTCTCTCGCTACCTCTCTCTCTACCTCTCTCTCTAGCCTCTCTAGCCTCTCTCTCTACCTCTCTCTAGCCTCTCTCTCTACCTCTCTCTAGCCTCTCTCTCTACCTCTCTCTCTACCTCTCTCTCTACCTCTCTCTCTAGCCTCTCTAGCCTCTCTCTCTACCTCTCTCGCTACCTCTCTCTCTACCTCTCTCTACCTCTCTCTTTACCTCTCTCTAGCCTCTCTCTCTACCTCTCTCTAGCCTCTCTCTCTACCTCTCTCGCTAACTCTCTCTCTACCTCTCTCTCTACCTCTCTCTCTACCTCTCTCTCTACCTCTCTCTAGCCTATCGCTACCTCTCTCTAGACTCTCTCTCTACCTCTCTCTCTACCTCTCTCTAGCCTATCGCTACCTCTCTCTAGCCTCTCTCTCTACCTCTCTCGCTACCTCTCTCTCTACCTCTCTCTCTACCTCTCTCGCTACCTCTCTCTCTACCTCTCTCTAGCCTCTCTCTCTCTACCTCTCTCCCTACCTCTCTCTCTACCTCTCTCTAGCCTATCTCTACCTCTCTCTAGACTCTCTCTAGACTCCCTCTAGACTCTCTCTAGACTCCCTCTAGACTCTCTCTAGGCTCTCTCGCTCTTCCTCTGTCAAGACTTTCTCTCTAGCCTCTCTCTACCTCTCTCTAGCCTCTCTCTCTACCTCACTCTCTCTACCTCACTCTCTCTACCTCATTCTCTATCCCTCTCTCTCTCTACCTCTCTCTCTAGCCTCTCTCTACCTCTCTCTCTACCTCAGTCTCTATCCATCTCTCTCTAGCCTCTCTCTACCTCTCTCTCTCTACCTCAGTCTCTATCCATCTTTCTCTAGCCTCTCTCTACCTCTCTCTCTACCTCAGTCTCTATCCATCTTTCTCTAGCCTCTCTCTACCTCTCTCTCTACCTCAGTCTCTATCCATCTTTCTCTAGCCTCTCTCTACCTCTCTCTCTACCTCAGTCTCTATCCAACTCTCTCTAGCCTCTCTCTCTACCTCTCTCTCTAGCCTCCCTAAAGCCTCTCTCTCACCTCTCTCTACCTCTCTCTCTGGCCTAACTCTGTAGCCTCTCTCTCTAGTCTAACTCTCACCTCTATCTCTACCTCTCTCTACCTCAGACATAGCTCTTTGGTCACATACAGTAGGCCAAAACCATAACCTTTATTTGAATCAATAACATTATTTTCTGCTGTATCATTGTCTCCCATTATTCATCAAAAGAGAAATAGTTGTTTACCTGCTCACATAGAGAGAGATGACCAGTCCATGTAATCCATTTGGAGAGGAGAGATTACCAGTGCATGGAATACATTTGGAGAGGAGAGATGACCAGTGCATGGAATCCATTTGGAGAGGAGAGATGACCAGTCCATAGAATCCATTTGGAGAGGAGAGATGACCAGTCCAAGGAATCCATTTGGAGAGGAAGACGGCAAAGGAAGGAAATAAGAAGAGAGAAAAAAAAAAAGTAGAACATCTTGTACTTTACAAACTCTCCAAAAACATGATAAACATGCCATACACCTTCTGCACACACAACAACATACACTGCGTCGGACACTGTGTCAAACGGTCTGCTTACAAATGTGTAGAAAGGTGGCAAAATGTCTTTAAACTTAGTGAGTCAGACCTGAGTAGGTGGGTGTCAGAATGTGTCAAAGCGATACAAGATGTACAGTTCCCTCCATAATTGTTGGGACAGTGAAGCATTTTTTATTATTTTGGCTCTATACTCCAAAAGTTTGGATTTGCAATTAAACAATGACTATGAGATTAAAGTTCAGACTGTCAGCTTTCATTTGAGGTAATTTTCATCCATATCGGGTGAACCGTACCGTTCAGAAATGATAGGATTTTTTGTATGTAGTCCCCCCATTTTTGGGGAGTAAAAGTATTAATCTTTAATGAATCGTGAATAATGATGAGTGAGAAAATTACGGATGCACAAATATCATACCTCCCCAAAGAATCCTAACCTCCCCTGTTATTGTAATGTTGAGAGGTTAACATGTCCTGGGGGCATGATATTTGAGAAAGTAAGTTACAGAAGCACAAATATCATGCCCCCAGGACATGTTAACCTCTCAACATTACAATAACAGGGGAGGTTAGGATTCTTTGGGGAGGTATGATATTTGTGCATCCGTAATTTTCTCACTCATCATTATTCACGATTCATTCAGGATTATCCGTAATCATGGTAGCATCCACATTCATGTAGAAGTGTTTATTTACAATAAAAGTGACTCAATACGTTACTTACCATTCATTTCTACTGGGCACTAAATCACCTGAAACAACCAAAACAAACAGCAAATGCATCCGGCAAATGTGTTGTCACAAGCTTGATGTAATCATTGCATGCTACTGTATGAATATGGGAACAAATATTTATTTTTGACTACTTTAATACACGTAAGTGAATTTGTCCGAATACTTTTGGTCCCTTAAAATGTGTTGTAATTTCTAAACGGTTCACCCGATATGGATGAAAATACCCTTAAATTAAAGCTGACGGTCTGCATTTTAATCTCATAGTCATGGTTTGATTTCAAATCCAAACTTTTGGAATAGAGCCAAAATCATAAAAAATGCTTCAACTGTCCCAATAACTACGGAGGGAACTGTAGATGCCTTGTCTCTACTGAAACCTTACATGAAGGATTCTTGCTATGTTACAATATTCTCTAAACCTCTTTTGCACGACACAATGTGAACATACAAAAAGGCTGTGTATGACAGTTCTAACATGCTTGTGTGTACTGTTCATCTCATTTTTGCATGACAACACATCCAGTAATCAGAGCAGTATGACAGAGCTGAGAGATGTATGCTGGGTAAACAGGCTTGCTTGTTAACGCCCACACACACACACACATACACACACACACACGCACACACTTTCCTCTGGATGAGCTCACATCCATTAGGCAACACACACATTCACAAAGGACACAGGCACACATGCTAGGCGCTTACACACACTCACACACATGCACACCCACACACCCACATCAACACGAGCTGCAGAGAGACACAGCCAATCGTGTGGCTATAATTGAGGGATGCATCTCTCTCTCCCTCCCTCTCCCTCTCTCTTTATCTCTCTTTCCTCCATTCCCTGTGTTTTGTTTTCTTGGAGAGGGGATGAATCTTATGAAGACGTTTCGGCGCACCGATGCGCTCTGACATCACTGGAGACGTGTCTCTGACAGAGGCAGGATATCGTTGGTCGTCAGCGGCCTCGGCGGACTCCCAGAATGCCTCTGGAGGAGTCCTGTCAGCTCGGTGACATCACAGAGAGAGAGCGACAGAGAGAGAGAGCGAGAGAGAGGATGGTCTCAGCGTTCTGATCTGTCCTCATGCTTCATCGTCATGGAGACAGCTTTACCAGCGGAAACCTAAATAAAGATGAATCTATGGTGGACAGACTATGTAAACATAAATGGAACTATAGACCAGTCTTTATACTATGAGCACCGATTTGTAACGAGCAGCAATAGTTCTGATGCTTGGGTTTTTCCTCACTTGTTATTTGGACAAATCAAGATTTTGCCGGTGTTAGCATCTTTCGAATTTCGGAAGGGGGAGACACAATTGGCCCATAACTTGCACTGAGAGAGGGTGGAGCTCCTCATTCTAGCACTGAGAGAGGGTGGAGCTCCTCATTCTAGCACTGAGAGAGTGTGGAGCTCCTCATTCTAGCACTGAGAGAGGGTGGAGCTCCTCATTCTAGCACTGAGAGAGGGTGGAGCTCCTCATTCTAGCACTGAGAGAGGGTGGAGCTCCTCATTCTAGCAATGAGAGAGGGTGGAGCTCCTCAATCTAGCACTGAGAGAGGGTGGAGCTCCTCATTCTAGCACTGAGAGAGGGTGGAGCTCTTCATTCTAGCAATGAACGAGGGTGGAGCTCCTCATTCTAGCACTGAGAGAGGGTGGAGCTCCTCATTCTAGCACTGAGAGAGGGTGGAGCTCCTCATTCTAGCACTGAGAGAGGGTGGAGCTCCTCATTCTAGCAATGAGAGAGGGTGGAGCTCCTCAATCTAGCACTGAGAGAGGGTGGAGCTCCTCATTCTAGCACTGAGAGAGGGTGGAGCTCTTCATTCTAGCAATGAACGAGGGTGGAGCTCCTCATTCTAGCACTGAGAGAGGGTGGAGCTCCTCATTCTAGCACTGAGAGAGGGTGGAGCTCCTCAATCTAGCACTGAGAGAGGGTGGAGCTCCTCATTCTAGCACTGAGAGAGGGTGGAGCTCTTCATTCTAGCAATGAGCGAGGGTGGAGCTCCTCATTCTAGCACTGAGAGAGGGTGGAGCTCCTCAATCTAGCATCTTTTCATCTCTTCTCTTAACATGTATGGACCTAGAACTTAATCGTGCATATGACCAATTACGCAAGACTTCAGTTATGGGTTAACTGAGGTTAAGTAAAGATGCACTCTGGTTTTAAAACGCCATCTCTTATCTTCTCTGTGACTGCTGGTTGGGTTGGTGGATAGGAACATGGAACAGACCGGGAACCCGGTACAGAAGGGAAGGGATGGAGAGTGTGGAATCAGCTGCCGTGAGGGAATGTGAGCTAAATTTGACCTCTCAGACAAAGTCGCTGAGGCTTTAGGAACTACTGGTTGTCACGCAAGCCTGTCCTCTCAATCACTCCTTCTCTCTCCCCCTCTCTGTCTCTCTCTCTAGGGACTGCTTTTGTCACACAAGCCTCTCTCTCTCTCTCTCTCTCTCTCTCTCTCTCTCTCTCTCTCTCTCTCTCTCTCTCTCTCTCTCTCTCTCTCTCCGTATTCGTTTATCGCTCTCTGTATCTGTCTCTCTGGCTCTGT
>CM042420.1:14179160-14186660 GCA_023634145.1 Thymallus thymallus
AGAACATGTCTTGGGATGTGTAGTATTGAACGTTGCGGCGGGCGGCGGATCTTCTCTGGTCAAGAGCTGAATGTTAAACACGGCCAGAGGCGGTGTAAGAGCGCCTGTCCTGCTGTTCAAAGGGCAGCTGCAGTGAGAGACAGATGAAGTCAACCTGAAGCTGAGAAAAAGGGTAAGAACCCAGCACTCTGGCTGACTGGCTGGCTCCTATCTTATCCAGCAATGCACCTGGACTGAACAAGTGCTATACCCTCTAGAAGTGTAGTAAGGGGCCGGACAGCCATGGAAAGATTCATTCCATTCTACTGTAGATTTTAACAGCTTGCCATTCATATACAAAGTAGGCGATAGAGCTTGACTTTTTCCTAAATAAAGTCACGACTTCTCAAGAACATCAATAACCAAATACTTATCCTACATTTTCTACAGGCAAGCCATGCATATCAATGAAATCCAACGGAAGGAACATCCATTTTTCACAACGTTAACAGATTTTTCATTATGACATCCATCCGAAGTGCTTAACATTAAGGGCCCGAGGTAAAATCGAGGTCAGTGCTGTGTCAGTAATAGAGAGAAGAACCTAATGGCCACAGAGAGTAATTAGAGATCACATTACTCCAGTTTGAAATAACATCAGCTTCAGTCACTCCGTCCCCAGTTACTCCCAACTGTTCTCTTACACCGTGTCTTTGTTACCCATGTCCAGTTCTCAACCTCTCACTCACCATCACCCTGTTACAGCTGTAGGATCTTAATTTTAGCCAGTTTTCTACAGCAGGGAAATAATCCTGCAGCAAAAGGAACATTGAATTATTATGTGGATTATAATGAAAGGACATTTTTGTAGGGGTTGATACATTTTCCTACATCTGTAACCTGCTCTCTCGACCCTAATCCCAGTCTCCCTCTTCACCCCATACTGCCATCCTGCCATATCGCCATGGTTACCTCTGCCCCACTGTTAGAGGCCCCAATGAAGTCACAGGGAGGGCCCAGAGGGTTGACTTGGTGAGTGTGGAGCTCAGGTATGTTAAGAGAGCTAAGGCCTGTCACTAGCTTTAGAGTGGAGGACTAGAGAGAGAGAGAGAGAGAGAGAGAGAGAGAGAGAGAGAGAGAGAGAGAGAGAGAGAAAGTCTGTAAATATCAGCTATTCACTGGCAAACCATTTATCTCTTTGGTTTTAATGCTGTAAATTATGGAGGTAATGCATTTACAAGAGAAGCCTCCCTCTCCCTTCCATTTAAAACGTAACTGAAAGCACTGTATTAGAGGGGCTTACAGAGTACAGAGGGGGCAAGGACCTGCCAAGCTGTGTCTAATTTGTAACTGATGACATCAGAGGCCTAAAAATAAGCAAATGTATGTGTTATAACGCCACCTCACACCAAAACTGTTAACGGCTTCACGCTTTTAAACTCGTGAGACACTGTGAAACAGCACACTCCTTCTGAATGAAGCTTCAAACCACAGCCACTTTCTCACTCTAGTTATAAATGAGTCATTGATGCGTCAGTATATATATGACAACAAATGTGCTTTTCGTTCAAAAACAAAGACATTTCTAAGTGACCCCAAACTTTTGAACGGTAGTTTAAATCATCGAGTTAATAAAGCCTCCATACATACATGGTCTCTTTTTTGCTTTCTTGAGTAAGGCAGCTCCAAAATGCAGGTGTTTCAGCCTAGCTCAGTGCTTTCTGTGGTGTTGGGGCAGCCAGCGGGAAATACGAAGCACAGGGGTTGGTAATGTTCTCTAGTTGCACCGTGATTGGCTCAGTGTTCTGTCACTCATGGGAACACTACGTCACTGCCAGATCTAAGGGCAGAGCTCGAATATTCAAGCCCCTTGGGTGCTGCCATAGAGTTACACTAAAAGTACCCATCCAAATCATTTTTCATCCTTCTCATTTGAAGAGAAATTATAGATAAAACGTATCGGTGCTCATCAGCCATTGGACATAAACATTACACAAGTTGGAAATCGCAAATTCAGCAATGAGTGGTTTGGAAGGAATCAGTGGCTAACTGCATGCATTGCAAAGCACTAGCCTGCTATTCAGTGGACTGGGTGTGTGATCCCAATTCTCGGTTTAAGGGTCTCTTTTCCAAGCTTAAAATTATAAACATTCAACATTGGCCATGCTGTCAATCCATCATGAACAACTGGAAAATCAGAAGTGGGAAATCTGACTTCAGACAACTGTGAAAAAACTAGCTCCGACTTGAAAAAAACGTTTTGAACGGTCATCCAACTCAAGAATTGTAAGTCGGAACTCTGGCCTCTTCTAGAGCTATGACCTGAAGATCACTGACGTCATCATGATTCAACCTTGAAAGCACCATAAATCCAGAGAATGACAGACTTTGATGACAAAGTTTGATGACAAAATTTGCCCACGAAGGACCACCGCGCCACCTTCTTGTTCAAGTGAGGACAGCATAACAAGGTCCAAAAATGTCTTGTATGCTGCTGTATAAATGATGTAATATGCCAGATAGATATGTATACAGTAGCTAAGAATGTAACACTAAGTGTATGTTGTGTAGTAAGCTGTTAGTAGCCCATGTGCCTCACCCTAATAATTTGGTCTATTTTCCCCTCTTAATTTCGCCTACTGTTCTGACTTGGTGTAGTACATGTAGCCTATAACCTGTTTTAGAGAAATGTAATCATTGAATATTGTAAGAGCTTTCATTGTCTGCTTATAGCCCCCTTTATTTATCTTATGGTTCTGACTTGGTGTACAGGGAGAACACTGTAAGAACGGCTCATGTTCTGAATTCTGTCGCTGTACATTTCAGAAGTGCTGAACAAATAGTTATATTGACTACGTCTGTCCTAGCTTGCTCATTAATGTCTTAATCGAAATTACGGATTTCCTCTTATACGCTTGTCGTCCCCTTATGCCATAGTTTGTACATCTCAATTGTATGTAGAAACCACATTTGTTTAAGCAAGTCAGCCATATCAGCTATGTTTTTTAAAAGGCAGTAAATGAGGCTGAATGAACTGTTTCGCTTCCAGACAAGGCTCCGCTGATAGCCAGGTGTAGCAGTGGTAAGGTGTTGGGACTGCTGTTGGGACTCAGCTGTTGGGACAGCTTTATGTAGGCCCTAACAATTTGTGGGCACCGTTTGTCACCGTTATAGTGCAATTAAAGTATTGTTTAGTGTTGTGTTGTGTAGTGGCTTTGCTGGCATGCATCCCCCACAAAGATGTAAATGCTAAAATCGGCGCTGAATACATAGAAACTGTATATACAAATATACATTATCCCCTGAGATGTCTCAGCTTGACCTTGTGAAAAGCTACCATCATTTTAGAAGTAGTGTGAGACAATCTGTGAAGACATGTTAGAGGAACTGGGCTAGGAGAACACTGGCTATAGGTTATTATAATGCCCGTTGCCAAAACAAAACAAAAATACAAATGCAACATGTAAAGTGTTGGTTCCATGTTTCATGAGCTGAAATAAAAGATCCCAGAAATTTTCCATATGCACAAAAAGCTTATGTATATCTTAAATTTGTGCACAAATTTGTTGTCATCCCTATTACTGAGCATTTTTCCTTTACCAAGATAAGCCATCCACCTGACAGATGTGGCAAATCAAGAAGCTGATTAAACAACATGATCATTACACAGGTGCATCTACAATAAAAGGCCACTCTAAATTGTGCGATTTTGTCACACACACAAAGGTTTTGTGGGCGTGCAATTGGCATGCTGACTGCAGGAATGTCCACCAAAGCTGTTGCCAGAGAATAGTATATTAATTTCTCTACCATAAGCCGCCTCCCAGGTCGTTTTAGAAAATTTGGCAGTACGTCCAACTGGCCTCACAACCGCAGACCACGAGTAACCCAGGACCTCAACATCCGGCTTCTTCACCTGCGGGATCGTCTGAGACCAGCCACCAGGGCAGCTGATGAAACTGAGAAGTATTTCTGTCTGTAATAAAGCCCTTGTGTGGGGGAAAATTCATTCTGACTGGCTGGGCCTGGTTCCCCAGTGGGTGGGCCTGGCCCCGAAGTGGGTGGGCCTATGCCCTCCTCCCTCATGTGAAATCCACAGAGTAGAGCATTATTTATTTATTTAAATTGACTGATTTCCTTATATGAACTGTAACTCAGTAAAATCATTGAAATTGTTGCATTTTGCGTATATATTTTTGTTCAGTATATAATCTCTCTCTCCCTCCCTCCCTCTTTCTCTCTCTCTCCCTCCCACAAAAGTGAAATAGTATTGAAGGCCACTCCGCCCCTGATTTGTTTTTTTCACAAAAGTGAAATAAACATATTTACTGTCAAGTTCCGAAATAATAGAGACATTTCAAATGTCATACTATGTCTATATACAGTTTGACCCGAGAGCTCACAACCATAAAGGGCAATGGGTTCTAGAACCGATTCAAGTATTTTTTGCCAGATCCTAATTGGGATGTCAAATGTTATGTTCCTTTTGATGGCATAGAAGGCCCTTCTTGCCTTGTCTCTCAAATCGTTCACAGCTTTGTGGAAGTTACCTGTGGCGCTGGGCGTTTAGGCCAAGGTATGCAACGTTTTTGGTGTGCTCTAGGGCAACGGTGTCTAGATGGAATTTGTATTTGTGGTCCTTTTTTGGAACACCATTATTTTTTTCTTACAGAAATTTGCTGTCAGGGTCCAGGTCTGACATTTGACTTCAGATTCTAGTAGGGTGAGGCCGGGTGCTGCAGACTGTTCTAGTGCCCTTGTCAATTTGTTGATATATATGTTGAAGAGGGTGGGGCTTAAGCTTCATCCCTGTATCACCCCACGGCCCTGTGAAAAGAAATGTGTGTGTTTTTTTGCCAATTTTAAACGCACACTTGTTGTTTGTGTACATGGATTTTATAATGTTGTATGTTTTTCCCCCAACACCACTTTACATCAATATGTATAGCAGACCCTCATGACAAATTGAGTCAAAAGCTTTTCTGAAGTCAACAAAGCAACACCACTGGCCTTTTTGGGTTGGAGGGTTTGTATTTTGTCCTTTAGTTCATTCAAGGTAATTGGAGAATCTAGTGGGTTCTGGTAGTCTTTAATAGCTGATTCTAAGATTTGTAATTGATCATGTATATGTTTTTGCTATTTGAAGTGGTTAGATTCTATGGATCAATTACATTGAGCTGATTTCTGACGTGCTGTTCCTTCTTTTTCCGTAGTGTATTTGTGTTTTGTTTTAGTGATTCACCATAGTGAAGAAGTAGACTCAGGTTTTCTGGGTCTCTATGTTTTTGGTTGGATAGGTTTCTCAATTTCTTTCTTAGGTTTTTAAATTCTTCATCAAACCATTTGTAATTGTTGTTCATTTTCTTAGGTTGTCTGCTTGACATTTTTAGATTTGATGGTTGTTTTGTCATAGTTGTGTCTAGGAGGGCATATTTGGGAGGGAATAATGTCACCTCCAGGTAGGTGTTTGCCCCCCTGTGTGCTGAGAGTGTCAGGTTCTTGTCCAGTTCTGGCATTTAGGTCACCACAGACTAGTACATGTCCCAGGGCCTGGAAATGGTTGATCTCCCCCTCTAGGATGGAGAAGCTGTCATCGTTAAAGTATGGGGATTCTATTGGGGGGATATAGGTAGCAAACATGAGGACATTTTTCTCTGTTGAGATAATTTCCTTATTCATTTCTAGCCAGATGTAAAATGTTCCTGTTTTGACTAAATTAATAGAGTGGGTTAGGTCTGCTCTATATCAAATTAGCATACCCCCTGAGTCTCTTCCCTGTTTCACACCTGGTAGCTTTGGGGCTCCTGAGTGGCCCAGCGGCCTAAGGCACTGCATCTCAGTGTTAGGGGAGTCACTGCATACCCTGGTTCGATCCCGGGCTGTATCACAACCGGCCGTGATCGAGAGTCCCATAGGGCGGTGCACAATTGGTCCAGTGTCGTCCGGGTTAGGGGAGGCTGGGGTAGGCCGTCATTGTAAATAATAATTTGTTCTTAACTGACTTGACTAGTTAAATAAAGGCTAAATAAAACAAAAAAGTTTGGTGGATGGGACTACCAGCTCTCTGTAACCTAGAGGACAACCAGTGGGTCCGTCTCCTTTATACCATGTTTCTTGTAGGATGACAATGTCTGTATTTCTGATTTCTTTGATGGTCTGGGTTCCTGCTCTTTTGGCCAAAGGCAGATGGCCTCAGACCTTGTATATTCCAGGATGAGATAGTCAAAGCTTTGTGTTCAATAGGTCTCAGTTGATTGGGTGTGGTTGGTGGTGCTGTGGTTTGGGTTGAGGTCCACTTGTCCTTCAGGGTCCTGGCAAAAGTTGGGATTGTTGCCTTGTAGAGGTGGACCTGGTCATAAAGGCTGTTCAAGACCAGGGTGGAGTGGTTGGCCAGGTAGACATTAGGCTTTGAGGCACAGTCCCGGGAAATGCTTGCATTCACCCGCTGTATGGTGGCAAGGTGAATGCCTTTTCATGGTAGCAGGGTGGACATAACCACTTGTGAGTTGGTCTCTAGTTCAGAGTGAGCAGAGGTCATGCTCTAACATGCAGTTCCTCACCAGTCTCCCCATGTTAAAGCCCACTCAGACACTACCCCATCTAAAACAGCTTAATTCATCTGGTAAACAATGAGAAGTAGTTCAGTGACAGGATCATTAGTGGTAGGTCCATGTTTGTCTATTGTAGTTAAATGGGGAGTATCCATTGTTGCTACTTGCTATTTTAGTCTATTTGTAACTCAGGCACAGTTTGACTGATGGTAAGACTGATCTGACTGATCAGAAGTAGTGCACTATAAGTAATAGGGAATAGGGTACCATTTGGGACACACCCAGAAAAAGCAGCTCTATCTAAACCACATTAGGTTTCTACTGTATAACTGTAGTTCACGCCACGCTTTGATCAAAAAGAGCCACAGACAGTTTATTTTCAACAAATTATGAAGGGGAGCTATTTTGGAGCTCACGCAGAATGTTACACTAATATATAATACATGTCTCTCTTCAGAAAAAGGGGTCAGAATAGCAGTAAAGCATCACGTTTGTACATCCAAATAAGTCTAAAACATATTTGGGTTGGCTCACATTTACATATCCCAAAGTTAAACCTGATATGATGCCAAATAAATGAGAGGAATATGCTGTTTGTTCTAGGCTTGACTAGCTTCTCTGCCCCTGTCTAGTCTGACTGCTACAGTCCCTGGCTCTGTAGTCAGACTTCTGAGTCTGCTCTCTTCACTTGGTGAGTTCTGTGATGAGCCAGAGGACACTTCTGCCCCCCAACCCCAGCCTTCTCCCTACCCCCAGCTGACTCTCCTCGGCCTGTGTACCACTGGCAAAGGCAGGGAGTCAGAAATTCAGAAACTCTAACCCCCTCTCTCTCTCTAACACTCTCTCTCTAACCCTCTCTTTCTCTCTCTAACCCTCTCTCTCTTTAACTCTCTCTCTCTCTCGCTCTCTCTCTTTCTCTCTCTAACCCTCTCTCTCTTTAACCCTCTCTTTCTCTCTCTAACCCTCTCTC
>CM042420.1:14189160-14520751 GCA_023634145.1 Thymallus thymallus
AAATGAGATTCAGCCTCTTCCGTGAACACGTTGGACGACTCCATTGACACAAGAAGGTGACACAGGGATCCGTTAGTTCTAGGTAAATGACGGCTGAATTATTGAGTGTCAACTCACTGAATGACCAGCGACTCATTTACAAAGCAGAGCTTCGGCCAGGGCCGCACTGGAGAGAAACAGGAGGTAGTGTCAATGTACCTCTGCCTTGTCAGATACTGGGAGTGACTGGATCCTGCTCAATAGCACAACAACAGTCAACTAAATCTCATCATCATATATCAATACATATCAAGACGTAAAGGATATATCAGATAGCCGCTACACAGTGATGTGATGAGGTTTGGTGAACAGCTGGGCAGGCAGCCATTGCCTAAAGCCACACAGACCCAGACACAAGCACCCACCCTTCCACCAGTGCGCCTGGGACCTAAATCAGGGGCGGAGTGGCCTTCAATTAAACATATTGGGCAAAAGCTCAAAAGACGATAGCTAAAGCGTGGATGGCAATAACACTATGAATGGATGGGAAGTGAGAGGGAGTGGAATGGTGAACCACAGAGCTGAATTAAAGCCAGGATTACCAGACGTCTGTAGATACAATGATAAAGACTGACCTATGTCTGTCATCTGCTGTACATCTCTCTTTCCTCAACCCTACATCTCTCCCTCCCTCCCGCTCTCTCTCTCTCCCTCAGTAACAACCCACCTGATCATTAATTGTGTCTTTGCTCTGCAAACTGACAGAAATCATCAATTAATTGGTCACATTTTTATGGACCAATTATAGTCAAGTATCACAGCATTGGCTCTGTGTCATAACAAGGCATCATGCTCAGTGACAAATGGGAAATTAGCAGTCTTTTATAGAGAATGAACACCCAGAGATCTTGACTTCACTACGAAGATGTTAAAACGACTGTACAACATCCGCACCGCGTCTCCTAGCAGAGATTATTTGCGACATCAGTTACCTCATGCACTACACTTGATATGTCATTGGCTTTCCAAACATACAAAGTATCTTAATTCTTAAAAATCTCACAAATGAGTAGCGGTAAGTGTGTGCCTTTTAAACTGCCCTTTACTGTGACGTTGTCTAGTTGAAGTGTTGATTTATATCTCAGAGATGAAACAGTGTAGATAACAGGAGTCAGTCCACTACAAAAGACACATGTTGAACCTCTCCTATTGCAGTAATAGATAGTAACAGCATGAAAGAGAGATCATGGTAAAACAAGGGGCGAGAACTACACTCTTAGAAAAAAACCTAAAAGGGTTATTCGGCTGTCCCCATAGGAGACCTTTGGGAAACCCTTTTTGGTTCCACGTAGAACCCATTTGGTTCCAGGTTGAACCCTTGTGGGTTCCATGTAGAACTATTTTCACAGAGGGCTCTACATGGATCCAAAAAGGGTTATCCTATGGGGACAGCTGAAGAACACATAACAATAAAATCTAGTTTGATTGCAAGATGATATTCATTAAACACTACAGCCATTGAAATTCTTCTGAAGTAAATAAAATATTTCCAAGTTAATCCTCAACTCTATTTAAAACTATGAGAAACTAAAGTAAAGCAGTTTAGAGTCGTTTTTCCTGCTCAGTTGAAAATAATCGCATTTTCTCAAGAAAAGACTCAAGAACAGAACAGTCCTTGTGTCTAATAGCATCATCACATATGTCTTTAATTAGCAGTAAGCCTACTTGTGTCAGGCCCTGACCATAGGAAGGCCTCTAGCCTTCTTTATGTTGGTCTGGAGGCGATTGTCAGGGCCTGACAGAGTGGAGATGTCTATGTTTGGTTTTGTTGGTCGCCAATAAGAGGCAGCTGCCCTGCATTGTCTCTAATTGGGAACCTTACTTAAGTTGTTGAGTTTGTGAGTTATTGTTTGTGCCTGTGCACGCTAGTGCATGGTTGCGGCATTGCCTTTTGTTGTTTTGTAAATCCTGCAAATAAAGTATGTCGATTTACTACAGCTCTGCAACTTTGGTCCTGCCTACCACCAACCGTGATAGAATAACCCACTAAACGGGACCAAGCAGCGCTTTACAGTGAAGGAACTCCTTGGAGGTTTTGAGAGTGACTCCGAGGAGGAGGACCTTCACTGTCTAGCCCTGGATTCTAAACGGGATCCAGGGCAGCGGCAATGTCGGCGGGCTCCACGTCGGCAAGCTTAAACGACAGGCCCAGAAAAAAGCCCATACACATTTTCTGGGGGGGCTATGGGGGCTGTCAGAGGGGCGAGCTGAAGAGCCCCTGCAGAGCTGGGACCGGTTGATTAAGGACCAGGAAGAGTTCCTATGGGGAGTGGCAGATAAGGACGAGGAAGAGTTCCTGTCGCGATACTATGGGGCGGTAATGGAAGGGCTCAATCAGCCATGGGAGGAGGAGGATGACGATGAGGCGTCGGACGAGGACAGTTTTGAGGACCGCAGGAGGATGTGGGCCGAGTGGCTGTCGGCCCCCAGGTCAGAGCCCCCAGTGCCGGTTCCCAGCCCTGTCGCCCCCCCGCACCAGGGCTCCTGTGCCTGTTCCCAGCCCAGAGCCCCCAGTGCCGGTTCCCAGCCCGGTTTTTCCTATGCCGGTCCCCAGCCCGGTAGTACCAGTTCCGGTTCCCAGCCCTGTACCTCCTATGCCGGTCCCAGCCTGGTAGCTCCAGTGCCAGTTCCCAGCCCGGTACCTCCTATGCCGGTCCCCAGCCCGGTACCTCCTATCCCGGTCCCCAGTCCGGTAGCTCCAGTGCCGGTCCCCAGCCTGGTACCTCCTATGCCAGTCCCCAGCTCAGTGTCCAGTCCTGTTCCGGAGGCGGAGCCTCTCCCTGCTCCAGCGTCCAGTCCTGTTCCGGGGGCGGAGCCTCTCCCTGCTCCGGGGCCCAGCCCTGCTCCGGGTAGGCCGCCATTGTAAATAAGAATGCGTTCTTAACTGACTTGCCTAGTTAAATAAAGGTTAAATAAACACTGCTCAACGCATTTACCTTTCAAATACACACACACACATTCAAGCATGCGCACACAAACACACACACACATAAACGTTGTATATTGTGCTGCCAATCTCCCAACATGGCTGTCTCCTACACCTGATGTCCGTCCCACTGCTTTCTGATGACCTTTAAATAAGCGGCTAAAATCAATAGCCCATCCTACAGCTCTGAAGGTGAAAGTCTGCCAATTCAGTCACGTGAAGTAAACAGCTACTATAGGCAGCGTTGTGGGATCAAACCTAGGAACCATGATGAACACACAGTACCTCCTCTACATCGAGGGCTCATAGTGTATCTTACCATCTTCAATTTTCTCTATATATTTAGAAGTTGAGGAGAGAGAGAGATGTTCTCTGGGGGCCTTTTTAGTACTGTCAGCTTCATAAAGAGACAAAGCACAGTGTTTCCATAACTCAGGCTGATGGTGGTTAACTACTTATGACAAGTCTGTTCGGAACACAGGGAACAATTGGAGCGGATTGACAGGCGGCATCTGTCTGAGAGACTCACACTGACTCAGTCCGTTGTTATCTCTGTCACACCGTCGGTTTGATGGAAATAATGTTATCCTTGGATGCAGACGCTGAAATAAACCCCCAGCGATCCAGCGATGATAGATGTAAGATCCTTCACAGAAAGGCGTTTTTTTTTTTTTACTCCTCGCAGGGACCCATAATTCAAGAGAAGGGTTATTTGTGAACAACATTGCAAGAACTAATATTGATTGACTTTGTGGCAGAATAAATCCCTAGCACAG
Organism: Thymallus thymallus; assembly: GCA_023634145.1. Classification (NCBI taxonomy): domain Eukaryota; kingdom Metazoa; phylum Chordata; class Actinopteri; order Salmoniformes; family Salmonidae; genus Thymallus; species Thymallus thymallus. The sequence continues at coordinate 14,192,902 of CM042420.1, forward strand.
CACAGCCCAATACATAGAATTAGACAATGGAGAATAAGAACCATGTCTAACATCCAGGGATACTGAATCTAGTTCACACTCCATGGGGGCATGTTATATCATCCCATATTACATGTTATATCATTCCATATTACATGTTATCTCATCCCATATTACATGTTATCTCATCCCATATTACATGTTATCTCATCCCATATTACATGTTATCTCATCCCATATTACATGTTACATGTTATCTCATCCCATATTACATGTTACATGTTATCTCATCCCATATTACATGTTATCTCATCCCATATTACATATTACATGTTATATCATCCCATATTACATGTTATATCATTCCATATTACATGTTATCTCATTCCATATTACATGTTACATGTTATCTCATCCCATATTACATATTATCTCATCCCATATTACATGTTATCTCATCCCATATTACATGTTACATGTTATCTCATCCCATATTATATATTACATGTTATCTCATCCCATATTACATCTCATATTACATGTTATCTCATCCCATATTACATGTTATCTCATCCCATATTACATGCTAGAGCCGGAGAACAAAGACAACATATTAAAATGTGTGTACCTGTGTAATCTTTTTTTATTTTTTCTCCCCAATTGGTAGTTACAGTCTTGTCCAATCGCTTCAACTCCCGGACTCAGGAGAGGCGTGCGTCCTCCGAAACACAACCCATCAAGCCGCACTGTTTCTTGACACAATGAAGCCAGCCGCACCAATGTGTCGGAGGAACCACCGTAAACCTGGCGATTGAGTCAATGTGCATGCGCCCGGCCCACCACAGGAGATGCTAGAGCGCGATGGGACAAGGACAACCCGGCCTGCTCGAACCCGCATCTGTAGTAATGCAGCTTGCACTGCGATGCAGTGCCTTAGACCACTGCACCACTCGGGAGGCCCGTACCTGTCTAATCTATATTGGCATGGCATAGGAAACATACAGACGACTCAAAAGATTCAATATTACTCTGGGCCCACAGGCCACCAATCATTGGCAGACAAAGCATGAAACCTGTGGTTCTCACATCCCCCGGCAGTGGAACACTTTATATTCACAGACTATCACATGCTGGCCGGGTAAAATGGGCCTTTGTTGAGAGCAAATGAAAAATGTTGCTGCATAGAAGAGGCATGAGGATTACGCTGATATGAAACACTGAAACGCTGAAGGAACAGAACATTGCCGAATGTATGCTCAGGTTTCAACGACAGCTTACTTTATATTAAAATACAGTTCCCCAAATTTCACTGGTGGGTTATTTGATGATGGAGTTCAGAGGACATCAGGGTTGCGTTCAATTCAACAAACAGGAGAAAACCTTTAGAAACTGTACCTGCACCTGTCCAATAATATTGACAATTTGTTTTTCATGGTTCGGGCTAGGCCCCTTAGTTCCAGTGAGCGACTTACAGTTAGTTAATGCATACATGTTCATACTTTTTTCGTACTTGTCCCCCGTGGGAATCAAACCCACAACACTGGCATTGCAAGCGCCATGCTCTACCATCTGAGCTACACAAGACGGGAGCAATGTTCCAACATCTAGTGGAAAGCCTTCCCAGAAGAATGGAGGCTGTTACACCAGCAAAGGGGGGACCAACTCCATATTAATGTCCATGATTTTGGAATGAGATGTTCGAATAGCAGGTGTCCACATACTTTTTGTCAAGTAGTGTACTTTCAAACTGTATGGTATCCCTCTGCTACACCTGTGTTTGGTACTGAAATATCCTCAACTATCCTTAACCACAATCCTCCTCCATGTAATATCTGGATATCTGGATCCTGTTTACCTCAGGCTCGTCACACCAAATCAAGCACCTGGCAGGTCACTTTGCTAAGGTTATGTGCCCTGAGCTGAAAGGGTAGGAACTGATGAACCTCTATAAAGCTCCAACTTGGAGCGGGTCCAGGACCCCATCTGATCTGCCCTGTGGACTACCTGCAGAAAGACTTCCCTCCCAGGGTAGTGCAGCAGCTGGAGACAGCAGCAAGGGGTCAGGGTTCTGGCACCAGATGACTGCACTCGACTCTGGAAACAAAACAGCAGCTGGGGGAGCGGTGGGTGGGCTGGCCATCTTTAAAGGCAGCCAGGCTGTAATTATCACAAATAACATAACCAGGTTAGCGCTAGGAAGTTGGCCCTAGTTACACTGCTATACACTGACTATAAAATCCTGATCCATTCTGACTACAACAACCAGTTCAAAACCCGAAGAAATAGAAGAAATACGAGGGAGCTCATTTTGTTGGTTCCATATTTCCACCAACCAGGGCTAATAACTCAAAACAGTCTTTGTTTACTGAGTAATTGGGCTGTTTTGAATGTGCAATTCTGACCTTGAATTATCATTAGCGCAATCGAAGTAATGAATTCAAGGTAATATCCTCCATCACCTTGAATAAAAGCAGAATGGTGCATAAAACGGAGGGTGGCATGAGCCTTACTAATATTTTATTTTTTATTTTTTTTTATTTCACCTTTATTTAACCAGGTAGGTCAGTTGAGAACAAGTTCTCATTTGCAACTGCGACCTGGCCAAGACAAAGCAAAGCAGTGTGACAAATAACAACACAGAGTTACACATTAAACAAACAGTCAAAAACACAATAGAAAAATCTATATACAGAGTGCAAAATGTAGTGCAAAAATGCAGTAAGGTTAAGAGGTAGAACAATAAATAGACTATAGTGGTGACATAAATTACAGAATTATCATTATTAACACAGGAATGAAAAATGTGCAAATTATGATGTGCAAATAGAGATACTGGAGTGCAAGATTAGTGAAAATAAACAAAAAAATAAATATGGGGATGAGGTAGTAGTGTGGGCTATTTACAGAAGGGCTATATACAGGTGCAGTGATCGATAAGCAGCTTTGACAGCTGATGCTTAAAGTTATTGAGGGAGATAGGAACCTCTAGCTTCAATGATTTTTGCAATTCGTTCCAGTCATTGGCAGCAGCAAACTGGAAGGAATGGCGACCAAAGGAGGTGTTGGCTTTGGGGGTGACCAGTGAGATATACCTGCTGGAGCGCATGCTACGGGTGGGTGTTGCTATAGTGACCAGTGAGCTGAGATAGGGCGGGGATTTACCTAATAAAGACTTATAGATGACCTGGAGCCAGTGGGTTTGGCGACGAATATATAATGAAGGCCAGCCAACGAGAGCATACAGGTCGCAGTGGTGGGTAGTGTATGGGGCTTTGGTGACAAAACGGATGGCACTGTGATAGACTACATCCAATTTGCTAAGTAGAGTATTGGAGGCTAGTTTGTAAATGACATCGCCGAAATCAAGGATCGGTAGGATAGTCAGTTTTACAAGGGCATGTTTGGCAGCATGAGTGAAGGCAGCATGAGTGAAGGAGGCTTTGTTGCGAAATAGGAAGCCAATTCTGGATTTAATTTTGGATTGGAGATGGTTGATGTGAGTCTGGAAGTTGAGTTTATAGTCTAACCAGATGCCTAGGTATTTGTAGGTGTCCACGTATTCTAATTCGGATCCGTCGAGAGTAGTGATGATAGTCCGGTGGGCGGGTGCTGGCAGCGTTCGATAGAAAAGCATGCACTTAGTTTTACTAGCGTTTAAGAGCAGTTATATATAACCTAGTAATTTAAACCCCAATCCCCTCTTAAAACCTCCCAAACAACTATACCCTCACAATAGTTCCTGATTTCACCCCTATTATTAAGAATGACATTATAATATGCCGTGTTCTGATAAGCCCTGCGGGAGGGCACACCTTAGTCACATCAATGGGTTGTATTGTGGACCCTGTAGAGAGAGAGGGTTTCTCTCTCTCAACCAGAGCCAGAGCATTACCACCCCTCTGAGTCCTCAAGGTCCCTTACAACACGAGGATAGATGCTCTGATGATTGAAATCAGTCACTAGCAATGGAGACAATGTTGGACCGTAAATCAGTTCTATCCAGAATAGGTAAGGAGAAATTAAAAACACTTATGAAAACGTTCCACATTTCCCACTACGTATCTCATCCATGTGAATGTAGAGTACATAGTATAGAGGTTCAAGGGGAAAGGCAATAATATAGAGGACTTTTCTATGCTATAAAAAGCCGTATATAAAAAGAAACATATATAAAAAGACCTGCTGTTTGGACAAAGTTAATTTACAAGCATTTCGCAAAACACGCGCAATAGCATCTGCTAAAATATGTGTACGCGACCAATACAATTTGATTTGATTATTTGATTTGAGTGAATGCATTTGTTGCCTTGAAGTTAGCTGGCGGGGCTGGAGGGACTTCTGCTCGGAAAGGCTAATACAATGCCTCTCATTATCTGACAAAAATTGGCTTAAATATATACAGTAGACTGGGGTTGAATAAAAGTGCTGACACAGTATAATGTACAAAATGATGTTGTCACTTCTTGGTGAAATGAGAATGGCCATTTTCGTTATTTTGCCATTGTACCATAGAAAGTCATCTTTATTGAAATCCACACAGTAGAAGAAACGGTTGCGGCTGCAGTTATGGAAGCTGGCTAGGACACCCCTGCCTTGTGGATGCATGTGGATTTCTCAGCAGTCCTTGAACAAGCATCTTATCCAGTGCAGAGTGGCTATGACATCATGGTCTATTTCTGCAACTCAAGTGGGGCATTCGGAAGCTAAAAGGTATCCATTAATGGGGACCAGCTGCATGTTCCAAAATACCAGGCCTTATTTCTCTCATTCAACTGGTAATTCACTGCTATTCAGAGCACACACTGGTCCCACTTGACATGGGGGGTTCAAGTGTTATGTCCAATTAAATAGCGTAGGCTCATAAAATCATTAATTATCAGATGCTAATTTTGTTGCTTTAATTTGGTGTTTTAATTATGCATCTCTTAATTCTAGTTCCCCGCGTATACTGCTCTGATTTTGGCTAGTAACAGAGGATATCATACATCGGATACATGTCGTCTGGGTTAGGGGAGGGTTTGGCCGGCCGGGATGTCCTTGTCCCATCGCGCTCTAGCAACTCCTGTGTCGGGACGGGTGCATGCACGCTGACACGGTCGCCAGGTCGCCAGGTGTACGGTGTTTCCTCCGACACATTGGTGCGGCTGGCTTCCGGGTTAAGCGTGCATTGTGTCAAGAAGCAGTGCAGCTTGGCGGGGTCGTGTTTTCGGAGGAACGGCTCTCGAACTTCACCTCTCCCGAGTCCGTACGGGAGTTGTAGCGATGGGACAAGACTGTAACTACAAATTGGATATGACGAAATTGGGGAGAAAAAGGGGTAAAAAAAAATTAAGAAAAAATATACAGTAATAGATTCAAAACTCTGTGTTTGTGGAAAGCACATACGCTGTGGCTGACATCTGAGCTGTCATTTGTCTATATGAAAGTCAAGATAAAAATACTCAGTGACACTGTGAAGGATGACTTTTTTGAGGTGCAACACTAAGTATTGGTTGTAATCTCGTTTCACTGTCCTCACTTGAGGCCTCTCGACGGAACTGCTCTGCAATTGACTGGCGTAAAGACAGAGAGGCAGAGTTTGTGGCTGTATTATAGTGAGACTGGAGCTGTGTTTCTAACCTCAAGGGGAGGTGTGTGTGGGTGTGGGAGTCACAGCCATATTACACTCAGACAGACACATCCAGAACAGAACACACTGCTGGGAGAGGTGACATCAAAGAGCTCTGCATGAGGCCAGCCTCCACACACTGATGCCTCTTCATCTTGTGCTATTCATCATGTCAACTTTTCTTCGTCTCATGTTATCCATCTTATCGTGTTTAGTCTTAGCATTTTCTTGAAAGCCCACAGTGAAAATTAAAATGTAAAAAATAGCATTATCAGAATCTGGTAGTCCACCAATCTCACAGGAATTAGATGTGTATTAATTCCATTCTATCATGTTTGATTTGACCCAGTATTGCAATGTACTACAATGTAATATCTTCAGTCCTTTCCTCAGCTTTGGTGCTAACCAGATATCTGCTGATGCTGATTGGGTCAGATTGACCCAGCCATTGCAGCAACAAACAGAACATGCAGAAATGCTCACTGATGCGTGCCACATGGGCTCCCCCAATACTCCATACACACAATCCCCTTGAGGGGTAACCGTGCCCATCCGTAGTGGAGGTTGGCTGAAGCCCAGGAAAACGGTACCCTCTGCTGAGCCCGACACCAACCTGCAGTCAGTAACACACCAGTCGTAACTGGTCCTACAGTGGCATGGAGCCTCCAGGCTTTGAGGGCTCCTAATGGAGCAAAGTGGAATAGACAGCATGTACCTGGTGAGACTCAATGAAACTCAATGAGTTCTAGCTAAAGCCCATCCATTCTCCATCACTGCTCACCTTCACCCCAGCTTGGGTCATTAGGCCTAATAATAACACACCAGTAAATAATCAGAAGCTAATGAAGGTTTGAATGAAACAGTGACCAGAGAGGATTGGATTGTGAGGGTTATTAAAGCCTTTCCATCCAACTTAGCTAGCTAACACTGCTACTGTTGTACTCTCTGCACTGTGACTGAACGGTGCGACGGTCACAGGATAGTCCCAACCTGGGTTCTTCATCAGTGAGACAATGACATCCGCAGGGATCCATCTTTCTCGTATCAGTGAGACAATGACATCTGCAGGGATCCATCTTTCCTGTCCACAACAATAGCACTTCTCCCGAACCCAAGCCTATGTCTGACTGAAGCAGATCTGCATTAGCGACAAACTGAAGCGTTGCATCAATGAGTAATCTGGGTGGTGGGGAGAGATGTGTTGTCTGCCTAATCAGACCTATCAGAGGTCACCTTTCAAGGGCATTGATCAAAAATCTCTGATAGAACCACTACGGATGCTCGATGGGCAAAGGCGTCTTCTGCCAAACCCGCCCGAGCCCCGCTTCCTCAATCTGGGGAAGATTAAAGGGAGAGGGAGCGGGAGAGGGAGAGGGAGAGGGAGGAGAGCAGAGAAAAACAAGGCTTTGGGGTAAATTGAGCATAAACAGAAGATGTGAGAGAGAGGGAGAGAGATGCTTTATCTTGCAAATCACCACTTGTGGACCTGGAAAAAACATGGACTCCACTGTGATTGTCTGTCTAGCAAAGTAAGGATATCAAGGACATATGAAGATCACTAGAAGGATACAAGGGCTCTGTGAGTACATCAACGGCCTAATAACTGCCAAGGTGACTGATCTCCTTGTACCAGTTTATATGCCAAGACCTGCTTATAAACCTACCCAAACAACATTCTCATTATTTCTAAGACCACTCTCTCTCTCTCTCTCTCTCTCTCTCTCTCCCTCCTCTCTCTCTCTCTTTCTCTCTCTCTCTAACAGTTGATGTACCCTGCGGTGGAGTGAACTGGGGCACAAACAATAACAGTAATCACGGCAAATCATGTGCTGCTCTGGCGGACCAGACCAGCTGACTGACTGACTGCTTGCATTGTGCTGCCTGCCTGCCTGCCTGCCTCAGCCTAAAGGGAGAGGGCCGCCGTGCAACAGCAGTAGCACACTGCATCCAGAGAGAAATAGAGAGAGAGAGAGAGAGAGAGGAGAAGAGGGGATGCGTCATCTTCCCTTCCTTCCATGCTCTGCCCTGTGTGAGGCATCCACTGACTCCCCCTCCCTCTCTCTCACTCCCACAACCCAGACACCCCTTCAGAAAGGAAAATAATGGTTCAGTCCATGACTACACATGGTTGTTTAGTGTTATTGGCTGTATATCGAGGAGGCAGATTTTTGCCTTGTGGCCAGAGTGTTGACGGATGGCCGTACCATGTATGATTTATGGACGGGGGGAACGTGGGGGAATAATTGACTTGGTTCACCTCACTAATGACACAGTCACTTTTGTTATTTTATTTCACCTTTATTTAACCAGATAGGCCAGTTGAGAACAAGTTCTCATTTACAACTGCGACCTGGCCAAGATAAAGCAAAGCAGTGCGACAAAAACAACAACACAGAGTTACACATGGGATAAACAAACGTACAGTCAATAACACAATAGAAAATCTATATACAGTGTGTGCAAATGTAGTAAGATTAGGAAGGTAAGGCAATAAATAGGCCATAGTGGCGAAATAATTACAAATTAGCATTAACACTGGAGTGATAGATGTGCAGATGATGATGTGCAAATAGAGATACTGGGGTGCAAATGAGCAAAAAATAACAATACGTGGATGAGGTAGTAGGGTGGGCTATTTACAGATGGGCTGTGTACAGGTGCAGTGATCGGTAAGCTGCTCTGACAGCTGATGCTTAAAGTTATTGAGGGAGATGGTAGTCTCCAGCTAATGAGTGTTATCAAGCCAAAAGGCAGAGGTGTTACACTGTCAGGCTCTGGCCATAGAGAAGCAATAGGCTTCTCTATGTAGCTATGGTCAGAGTCTGACAGTGTCGTTCCTTTCTGTTTCTTTGTGGGTTTTGGGTGGATCTCTAATTAGAGGCAGCTGCTACCCGTTGTCTCTAATTAGGGATCCAATATATGTTGAGTCTGTCCTTCACTTGGTGTGGGTTGTTATCGATGTATGTCGCAGTCACGGTGTAGTAAGTGTGTTTTCTTTACGTCCGTTCATTGGTGTGTTTTGTGAACGTGACGTTAGTCTGTTCGTTAGTCTGTTTGTTTAGTTCTGTAGTTCGTCATTTCGTTCTGTTTGTTATACATAGTATTATAATTATTCTTACATAGTATATTAAAAGGAAATGTCGAACTACTATCCCTGCGCTGCGTCTTGGTCTCTCCACATCCCATGCCGTGACAGAACAACCCACCATTACGAGACCAAGCAGCGCAAATGGGGAGAGACTGAGAGCGAGATAGCCCCGCGTCGGTTTACCAACACCGAACTCCTCGGAGGGTTCGAGTCGGACTCGTCGGAGGAGGACGATGAGGAGGACATGCTTCGGTTCCCTCACCCGTGGGGGCTCCTGGAGGAGCCAACTCCATTCCCCATGTGGACCATGGGGAGGCCCAGGTACCAATGGGGGGCTCAGAGCAAGGAGCAGGAGGAGGAGCTTGAGGAGCATTTTGGGGAGGTTCTGAGGGAATTGGTGGAGATAGAGGAGGAGGTCGAGAGGGAGATGGCGGAGTGGGCCAGTCCAGGTCCGGTCATATACTCCCCTCCCAGGCCGGAGCAGTCCGCTCCAACGGTACCCAGTCCGGGTCCAGTAATCTACTCCACCTCCCTGACAGAGCAATCCGCTTCACCGATGTCCAGTCTGGGTCCGGACCTCTGCCCTACTCCCCGCACCCAACCTCCAGTGCGTGCGTCTAGCCAGGTGCGTCCCGTGCCAGCTCCACGCATTCGACCTCCGGTGCGCCTTCCCAGTCCGGTACGACCCGTGCCGGCTCCCCACGCTGAACCTCCAGTGAAGGCCAGCAACCCTGAGCCTCCAGTGAAAGTCAGCAACCCTGAGCCTCCAGTGAGGGTCAGCAACCCTGAGCCTCCAGTGAAGGTCAGCAACCCTGAGCCTCCAGCGAAGGTCAGCCGCCCTGAGCCTCCAGCCAAGGTCAGCCGCCCTGAGCCTCCAGCCAAGGTCAGCCGCCCTGAGCCTCCAGCCAAGGTCAGCCGCCCTGAGCCTCCAGCCAAGGTCAGCCGCCCTGAGCCTCCAGCCAAGGTCAGCCGCCCTGAGCCTCCAGCCAAGGTCAGCGCCCCTAAACCTCCTGCGAAGGTCAGCGCCCCTAAACCTCCTGCGAAGGTCAGCGCCCCTAAACCTCCTGTGAAGGTCAGCGCCCCTAAACCTCCTGCGAAGGTCAGCGCCCCTGAACCTCCAGCGAAGGTCAGCGCCACTGAACCTCCAGCGAAGGTCAGCGCCCCTGAACCTCCTGCGAAGGTCAGCGCCCCTGAACCTCCTGCGAAGGTCAGCGCCCCTGAACCTCCTGCGAAGGTCAGCGCCCCTAAACCTCCTGCGAAGGTCAGCGCCCCTAAACCTCCTGCGAAGGTCAGCGCCCCTAAACCTCCTGCGAAGGTCAGCGCCCCTAAACCTCCTGAGAAGGTCAGCGCCCCTAAACCTCCTGAGAAGGTCAGCGCCCCTAAACCTCCAGCGAAGGTCAGCGCCCCTAAACCTCCAGCGAAGGTCAGCGCCCCTAAACCTCCAGCGAAGGTCAGCGCCCCTAAACCTCCAGCGAAGGTCAGCGCCCCGCCACCTCCAGCGAAGGTCAGCGCCCCGCCACCTCCAGCGAAGATCAGCGTCCCGCCACCTCCAGCGAAGGTCAGCGTCCCGGAGCCTCCAGCCACAGCTCAAGGCCTGGAGCCTCCTCCACCGGTACCCAGTCCGGGTCCAGCCGTCTGCGCCGCCTCAGTGCCAGAGCAGTCCGCTCCGCCGGTACCCAATCCGGGTCCAGCCGTCTGCTCCGCCTCAGTGCCAGAGCAGTCCGCTCCGCCGGTACCCAGTCCGGGTCCAGCCGCCTGCTCCGCCTCAGTGCCAGAGCAGTCCGCTCCGCCGGTACCCAGTCCGGGTCCAGCCGCCTGCTCCGCCTCAGTGCCAGAGCAGTCTGCTCCACCGGTACCCAATCCGGGTCCAGCCGTCTGCTCCGCTTCAGAGCCTGAGCAGTCCGCCCCACCGGTGCCCAGTCCGGGCCCGGCTGTTTTCCCCGCTCCATGGCCGGAGCAGTTTACCCCACCGGTGCCCAGTCCGGGCCCGGTTTATTGCCCAGCTCCATGGCCGGAGTCGGTTGCCCCACCGGTGCCCAGTCCGGGCCCGGTTGTTTTCCCCGCTCCATGGCCGGAGCCGTTTACCCCACCGGTGCCCAGTCCGGGCCCGGTTGTTTTCCCCGCTCCATGGCCGGAGCCGTTTGCCCCACCGGTGCCCAGTCCGGGCCCGGTTGTTTTCCCCGCTCCATGGCCGGAGCCGTTTGCCCCACCGGTGCCCAGTCCGGGCCCGGTTGTTTGCCCCACCGGTGCCCAGTCCGGGCCCGGTCAAATCTCCCGCTCCTTGGCCGGAGCCGTTTGCCCCACCGGTACCCAGCCCGGGACCGGTGAAAAGAAAAGGGCATGGGACAAAACTGTCCACGTCGCCGGAGCCAGAGCCGCCCCCAAAGGACACGTTTTTCCCTCCCAAATTTACCCCCCCATGTTATTGTGTGCCTTTTCTTTTGGTGTCCGGGAGTCCGCGCCTTGGGGGGGGGGGGGGGGGGGGTACTGTCAGGCTCTGGCCATAGAGAAGCAATAGGCTTCTCTATGTAGCTATGGTCAGAGTCTGACAGTGTCGTTCCTTTCTGTTTCTTTGTGGGTTTGGGTGGATCTCTAATTAGAGGCAGCTGCTACCCGTTGTCTCTAATTAGGGATCCAATATATGTTGAGTCTGTCCTTCACTTGGTGTGGGTTGTTATCGATGTATGTCGCAGTCACGGTGTAGTAAGTGTGTTTTCTTTACGTCCGTTCATTGGTGTGTTTTGTGAACGTGACGTTAGTCTGTTCGTTAGTCTGTTTGTTTAGTTCTGTAGTTCGTCATTTCGTTCTGTTTGTTATACATAGTATTAGAATTATTCTTACATAGTATATTAAAAGGAAATGTCGAACTACTATCCCTGCGCTGCGTCTTGGTCTCTCCACATCCCATGCCAGGACATACACTTAATGCTTACCCCTTCAGATAATTTCAATTGGGCCATGATAACTATAATCATTAAAAGCCAATGCTCCACAATTATTATAAAAATCCTTCCCAAGTAGATTTTCAGGGCTTTTTATTGAGAAGTTGTCTGGTATTATTTTAACTGCAGCCAGTCAGACAGACATGAATGAGCATGGCGAGGGGTGCCTATACAGTAATCTAGTGCAATCTTAGACCTTCATTCTAACATCTGCGTGAGTGATCAATAGACTGGTATCGCATTACTGTCTGGCCGGGTGGGGAGAGGAGGGAAGAGCTGGGATTGGCGTCTGGGCTGGGGGAAGGGAGAGTGTCTGATAGCTAGGATTTACACGTCTGTACAGCAACTACGAACAGAGGAGTGCCTGGGGGGGGGGATCTGGCATCACGTAGCTTCCTTTACAGACAAGCTTTTCAGCTCCACCTAAGATCTTTCGACTGAGGTTCAATTAAGTCAGATAGACAGACAGAATCTTTGACTATAATCTGTTGCATTATAGGGCTATTACCATATTGTTTATTATGATCCAATCCTTTCAGATGTAGGGGGATAGGGCCTAGGGGTCAGATTGGGATTGGTCCTGAGCCTATGGGAGTGGTAATGAGTGTCAATGGCCCAGTAGCAGTAGGAATGAACTGCCAGAGCAGCCTTTAGACGAGGCGGCCATGTTTTGGTAACTAAACAGCAAGGGGAGTGGGAGACACACAGAGGGCCTGGGGCTCTCTGACTACAGTACAGTAACACAGCTGAGTGCACTGGAGGAGGAAGCCTGTTTCAGGGGGTGAGGACACACAGGCAGTTCACATGGTCCCCGGCACCACGCTGCAGGCCCTGTGGTTGTCTGCACACGCACGCTCCCTCTCCCTCCCTCTCTCTCTCTCTCTCTCAGGAGTATGGTGTTGTTGTAGGGACTCATTCAGCTGTTGAAGAGCGCAGAGGTCCACTGTAGCAGAGGTTTGGAGAAAAAATATCACAGGGATGAATGAATAAAAGAAGATGTGTTTTTGCATCAGGTGTTGAAACACAGCACAATGTCTGCTTTTAAAGGGCACAGCAGAGGAATATCTACAGTCTGTTTTAGCAGTCTATGCTAACTCCCCACTGACCCCAAGCTCATATGGGCATGAACAACCTTAGCATACTGAGTAAGGTGGGATTCCTACAGGTGCAGAGTCTGACAGTATGGTAAGAGCAGGACACAGAGCCACAGAGCCACGGCCGTCACTGCTCTGGGCAGCCAGTCAGTCCATGTTTTTGGACGGCCATGACAGAGGCAGATACAGAGGCACCATAGAGAGAGAGGCTCCAGCAGGACCCGAGCCCACTGCCAGCTGGGTTTGTTGTGCTACCAGCTGAGTGGCCATGTCCAAAGGCCCTCTCCCTCTCTCACTAGTCACTACAGTCTCGAGTAAGCGTTACCACCACGTGCTGCCCCTACAAAGGCGGCGGCGGCTTAAACATGCCGTTGAAGTCAGTGGCTTCTTGGCAGCCGGCGCTTCCATGCACAAGTTCCAAGCGGGCATAAGCTGCCGACACAAAAGGAGCTAATGGCTGCCCATTGCCCGCCAACACTCCAGTTCCCCCCCCACAACGGATGGAGGGATGGATGGAAAGACAGATATTGTTGCATTGTTATGCACAACACGGATAGGATATGACCTCACGGCGTGGAGGGGGACGGAGGATGTCACTCCGATCAGCCAGACATGTCGTGACGAGGAACAGAGGAGCCGTGACCCTGACAGAGAGAGGGAGAGAGAGAGATGGAGATAGAGAGATGGGGAGAGAGAGAGAGAGAGAGAGAGAGAGAGATAAAGGAGAAGAGGGAAAGTGGGACTAGAGGGCAGAGGTTTGAGATGGGCCTAACTGAAGCCTGCTGCTGCTACAGACATCGGTGTGGGCTCCACCACAAGCTACTGAATGAGGCCACTTCCATTTCTAAAGAATGTCTCTGCATCTCTCCTCATCTCACCACCCTCTCTACACACACACACACACACACACACACTCAAACTCACTCGCACATACACACACACAAACACAAGCACAACTCATTCACACGGCAGCTATCAATCGGCCTTTTCAAGATCTACCCTAAATAACTATATCTTAACTTAATTCCCTGCACAGCCTTGTAGTATTGAAAAGAGCAATGCTTCAAAATGCTTTGAAAGATACTACAAACATCACCAAGCACTGTCAAAATGATGTACCATATGACATTAATCTACTACAGTTATACAGAGTGTACAAAACATTAAGAGCACCTTCCTAATATTGAGTTGCACCCCCTTTTGCCCTCAGAACAGCCTCAATTCGTCAGGGTATGGACTCTACAAGGTGTTGAAAGTGTTCCACATGGATGTTGGCAAATGTTGACTCCAATGTTTCCTGCAAGTTGGCTGGATGTCCTTTGGATGGTGAACCCTTCTTGATACACACGAGAAACTGCTGAGCGTGAAAAACATTGCAGTTCTTGACACAAACCCGTGCGCCTGCCACCTACTACCACACCCTGTTCAAAGGCACTTCAATCTTTTGTCTTGCCCATTCACCCTCTGAATGGCACACCTACACAATCCACGTCTCAATTGTCTCAAGGCTTTTTTAACCCGTCTGCTCCCGTTCAGCTACACTGACTGAAGTGGATTTAACAAGTGACATCAATAAGGGATCACAGCTTTGACCTGGATTCACCTGGTCAGTCTACGTCATGGAAAGAGCAGGATGTTCTTAATGCTTTGTACATTAATCCAACAGGCTCTCTCTCTCAAACTGCTTTATAATGCATAAATAAATAAATAAAATATATTATTATTATTATTATTATTATTAATTGCTACCACCACATTAATTAATGGAAGCACTTGTGCATGGGGGTAACGTCTCCTCTCATTTAAAATGGTGCCTAAGAGCGCCACGGAATAGTACGTCAACATCACTGTCGTTACACCGTGACAAGCCATACGTCATTATCTGGGGTGTTTTACTAGCAGAGGAAACATCTGTTAGAAACGTAGAATAATGGCAGCGCCGTTTCATTTGGTCTATTTTCGTCCCCAGACGTCTTCATCCGGGAATGAAGCTGACATAAACTGATAGACATGACGGGAAATATGCTCTCAATAGTACTACCACTGCCAGACGCAAGCACTCTGACAACGGATTTCAATATCTGAGTTGGAGTTTGAAGTAGCGGTTGAAACTATAAACTCATATCCTGCGGAGCGCTGTGGTTACTTTAATATTTATCCTACTTTATTCTAATATTAATTCTAATCAATCAGGGCGATGCAAACGGAGCTCTACAACCCCTCAGTCTTTCACGTGGAGCTGTGCGTTTTGATCCAGTAGCACTGTTTCCTTCCCCCAGCCAGCCTCTCTACAGTACAGTATGACCGTGTTATAATAGCAGCTGAAGAGGGTGAGAGACCCCCTAAGGCAAAGTTGACAGTTGGAGCAAGAGACCAAATAACCCTGAGTTCAGACACATGAACGAATAAATCATAAGAAATGTATATAGTCACTGAGGCTAGAACATAGAACCCACAGACTAACAGGGGATATACTTAACATGCATCCACTGTGCAACCCTATGACCTGGTCTGTAACCCTATGACATAGTCTGTAACCTTATGACCAGGTCACCTATAAAGGTTAATATAAATGTCAATTAGAATCACCACTTTAGTTTAAGAATGTGAAATGTCAGAATAATAGTAGAGAGAATGATTTATTTCAGCTTTTATTTCATTCATCACATTCATCACATTCCCAGTGGGTCAGAAGTTTACATACACTCAATTAGTATTTGGTAGCATTGCCTTTAAATTGTTTAACTTGTGTCAAACGTTTCGGGTAACCTTCCACAAGCTTCCGACAATAAGTTGGGTGAATTTTGGCCCATTCCTCCTGACAGAACTGGTGTAACTGAGTCAGGTTTGTAGGCCTCCTTGCTCGCAAATGCTTTTTCAGTTCTGCCCACACATTTTCTATAGGATTGAGGTCAGGGCTTTGTGATGGCCACTCCAATACCTTGACTTTGTTGTCCTTATGCCATTTTGCCACAACTTTGGAAGTATGCTTGGGGTCATTTTCCATTTGTAAGACCCATTTGCGACCAAGCTTTAACTTCCTGACTGATGTCTTGAGGTGTTGCTTCAATATATCCACATAATTTTCCTTCCTCATGATGCCATCTATTTTGTGAAGGCCACCAGTCCATCCTGCAGCAAAGCACCCCCACAAAATGATGCTGCCACTCCCGTGCTTCACGGTTGGGATGGTGTTCTTCGGCTTGCAAGCCTCCCCCTTTTCCTCCAAACATAACAATGTTCATTATGGCCAAACAGTTTTATTTTTGTTTCATCAGACCAGAGGACATTTCTCAAAAAAGTATGATCTTTGTCTACATGTGCAGTTGCAAACCGTAGTCTGTCTTTTTTATGGCGGTTTTGGAGCAATGTCTTCTTCCTTGCTGAGCGGCCTTTCAGGTTATGTCGATATAGGACTCGTTTTACTGTGGATATAGATACTTTTGTACCTGTTTCCTCCAGCATCTTCACAAGGTCCTTTACTGTTGTTCTTGGATTCATTTGCACTTTTCACACCAAAGTACGTTCATCTCTAGGAGACAGAACATGTCTCCTTCCTGAGCTGTATGACGGCTGCGTGGACCCATGGTGTTTATACTTGCGTACTATTGTTTGTACAGATGAACGTGGTACGTTCAGGCGTTTGGAAATTGCTCCCAAGGATGAACCCGACTTGTGGAGGAGGTCTACAAAGAGGCACTGAGTTTGAAGTAGCCTATCAGAAGCTTCTAAAGCCATGACATAATTTCTGGAATTTTCCAAGCTGTTTAAAGGCACAGTCAACTTAGTGTATGTAAACTTCTGACCCACTGAAATTGTGATATAGTGAATTATAAGTGAAATAATCTGTCTGTAAACAATTGTTGGAAGAATTACTGTCCTAATAGACTTGCCAAAACTATTGTTTGTTAACATGAAATCTGTGGAGTGGTTGAAAAATGAGTTTTAATGACTTCAACCTAAGTGTATGTAAACTTCCAACTTCAACTGTATGTAAACGTCCGACTTCAACTGTATATAAATTCTAAGAAAATAGATTCTTAACATTCCAGAGGCAAGACCAGATCATTAAAAAAATGACTTTTTGCCTGCATTATGTGATTTCAGGCACATTAGTATGGTATTAAAACAACCGACAACCCCTTTTAAATAAGTGTTTGCCTGTGTGATCAAACCAAAGCCAATACAGTCTGTGTGCTTTGCTTGTGTCTCTAAAACCATGTGGATTTACAGTCGGTATCGGCCAGCACCGCCTGTGAACAAAGACCTCTTTTCTTCCAGTGAAGCCTCCAGAGTCTTCTGGTGAGGAAGCAGGGGGAACTTGTGACTAGAATTATTGACACACTTTCTGCCAGCGAGATAACCTCTACATTAGTAGGAATTATTACACAAGCCATTATTAGCCCCTATCGCTGGGAAACGAACAACCAATGAACACACCATAATTTCAGCGCAATTCCAATCCATTTCACTGCTTCTCACTGTATTCCAAGTTGTGTTTTTATTGCAATGGGATCACTATGGATGAATGTATTTACATTATATTTTTGTCCTTTAGCAGACGCTCTTATCCAGAGCGACTTACAGGAGCAATTAGGGTTAAGTGCCTTGCTCAAGGGCACATTGACAAATTCTTCACCTAGTCGGCTCGGGGATTAAAACCAGCGACCATTCCGTTACTGGACCAAAGCTCTTAGCCGCTAGGCTACCTGCCGCCATTGAACCTAATATTGTGTAGCAGTTGACTTTCAATGAGATGAGTATCGCAAGCCAAGAGAGATATCAATATGGATGCCACAACCAAGGGGTTTTACATACGTTCTTTATCTTAATCTCCAACCAAACAGAAAACAAGCTGCTCACTTTGTGAAATGTTGATGGCTCTTTGTTTTCACATCATGAAAAGGAAGATGAATAACAAACTGAAAAATTAATGATGATTTCATTTATGTTCTAAATCTCATTATAAATTGGGTGGTTCCAGCCCTGAATGCTGATTGGCTGACAGCCATGGTATATCAGACCGTATACCACAGGTATGACAAAACATCTATTTTTACTGCTCTAATTACGTTGGTAACCAGTTTATAACAGCAATAAGGCACCTCAGGGATTTGTGGTAGATGGCCAATATACTACGGATAAGGGCTGTATTCAGCCACTCCGTGTTGCGTCGTGCATAAGAACACCCCTTAGCCGTGGTATATTGGCCATATACCACACCCCCTCGGGACGTATTGCTTAAATATAGAATTGGACCATATGTGCAATGAATATACAACCTCTCACATCTCTGAAGTGGAAGGAATAGCCCCCCCCCCCCCCCACTTCTAGTTGTAACCTAGCTATATATCACATGGTCCAGAACATTATGCTTAACACACATGGAAGGAATTGGCTCCTATGCCGTACAATATGTATGGCAGAGCAGAGCTAAGAAAATGTGCAGTGATGTGTTCAGTCAGTTTCTATGCGCTTTATCTCAGAATAGAATTGGACCATACAGTATGGGCATTGTACACACAACTACTGTCATCTCCAATAGCCAATGATGGACCTGCACATGACTGTATGCTTAACATACATTAAGAAGGTAGAGGATTCTGGGCTGATCGGTGTGTTACCTGTGGCAGGGCAGAGCTGAGCTGGCGCTGTAGTGAGTCCCGGTCGTAGATGACGTCCTCCAGGTGCTGCTGGGACAGCCCCAGGCTCTCCTGGGTCTCCCTCAGCGTATCCAGCAGACGGTCTCGCTCGTCCAGCATGTTGACCATCAGCTGCTCAAAGTGGGAGTCAGGGTCCGAAGCGCTGCTCTGGGAGCCCCGCTGGCTCAGCGCCGTGTCCTCGCTGATGGTGGGCATCACCTCGCACATCATCTCGCCCTGGGTGGGAGGGAACGGTGGTCAAAGGTTAGCCAGGTCAGAGGGTGATTCTCAGTGGTTGTTCTATGTAAGGTAGTGCTAGGGCTAGGGGGTTTTATTGTGATGTTGTTACAGGAAAACCTTGTGGATCATACAA
This sequence comes from Thymallus thymallus, assembly GCA_023634145.1. Classification (NCBI taxonomy): domain Eukaryota; kingdom Metazoa; phylum Chordata; class Actinopteri; order Salmoniformes; family Salmonidae; genus Thymallus; species Thymallus thymallus. Next base: position 14,211,628 of record CM042420.1, read on the forward strand.
CAGTCTAATGATCAAGCCATAAACCTGTACATAAAACAGATGTTTTTAAGGGATGATTAGGTGATTCATTCTGTTTCAGTCAAAAAAAACACAAAGATCTTGACCAGAAATAGAGATGATGTAGTCCTACACGTTCAGCGCTGCAGCACTGTGAGCCTCCATCTCATCTAGAGGCAGTATGAACCCTGTGTTTCCTGTGTTTACAAAGCCTTGATTGTGGTGTCACCTTCCCTCAGACTCAAAGACACCAGGGACATGACGTGAGGGATGACAGAGGAGAGTGTTTCCACTGTAGGGGGCCAGACGGCTTAGAGAGCTCTGGTCCTCAGTGACCTCCTGCTTAGGGCAGGGAGATTCTCTTGGCAAGGATGAGTGTGTGTGTGTGTGTGTGTGTGAAAGAGAGAGAGAGAGACACACTTGGAACACGGCTCCACATCTCTCCAGTGTTTCAAGGCTGTGTCGACTTGGGAGGCTGGCCGTTCGTTCTGCCCCAGTTCTGTGTCTGTTTCCATAACGTAGCACATCTATACTATTGTGAATATTTGAAGCTATATCATTCCCAGGAGGTTACGGCTGATCTTTGCTCACCTCCTCCACCGGTCGGTACCTTGTCAGCTGTGTCCACAAACCTCACAGGAGCAGATGTTGACCTATGACAACGCAGTACTTTAACCATCCCCATTACTCCACATTAAGTTGTCGATCACAACGCATGCAAGGAACAACCCTATATTCATTAAAAATCCTACAATGTGATTTTCTAGAATTTTTTCTCTCATTTTGTCTCTCATAGTTGAAGTGTACCTATGATGAAAATTACAGGCCTCTCTCATCTTTTTAAGTGGGAGAACTTGCACAATTGGTGGCTGACTAAATACTTTTTTGCCCCACTGTATATACAGTATATCAAAAACACGCATTCAAACGATCCTCTTGTCCAACATTCCATCACTTCACCAGAGATGTGAACCACAGACACTACAAATGTGATGTCAGAGAGACACAGACAGACAGACCCATGGTCAGTCCCGTCTCCATCGATGGGTAGCCTATATAATGGCAGGTCTGTCTCCCAGCAGCCTCTCCTGGCAGGAGTCTGGGGTCTCAGCGCTGGCCTCGGCACACAGCCAGCCTCCCACCGCCTCCCGTTCAGACACCATCCGTTACCATTTGAACATGAGAGACCAGACTAGACTCACACGCTGGCTGGACACTACACAGAGACCCTTGGAGAGTTGGAGTCTGTGATGATCACACAGGCTGTATAGTAAAACCTTACTGTTTCAAAAACAGGTTGTGTACAGCGCAGGACCAAACTACAGATGCCTTCATGTCTTTACAATAGGAATAGAAGAAACTGCTGTAGCAATCCTGAGTACCGCACACTGTTATCACACAATAATACCTCCTCATTTAATGACACCAATTAGACTTGATTACAGCTCATTCAGTCTTAGTGTCTCAGCAACACAGAAACAGACGGTCGGTCCCCAAAAATTCCACCGATGGATTCTCCCATTTCTAGAACTGTTAAAGCAGATTTCGGTTAGCTCCTTGGACAAACGATTTTCTCTCATAATGCCAGGGTGCCACTATATATTGTCACTACGCGCCGGCACGCTTATATAAGCAGTGAATTCTACCAAGTACAATGGCAGGCAGGCGGGCAGGGAGAGAGGTTTGAGTTAGTGTGTGTTGGCTTATGAACTCCCCCATGGCTACTTAAACTAACACAGCACACACAGTGAACATTGTTTAGTGTCTCAGGCAGTGTTTATAGTGGACTGCTTCTTATTGCCACACACACCGTAGTGTGAACGTGATGCAGTTGGTTTAAGATACCCCCCTGGACAGAGCTAACAGCTCATTAGCTTTCATGTCACAGTCTCTGGGGTATAGTCACAAACAGAAATGTGTGTACTTCTGTGTATAGCATAGTGATACAGTCAGAGGCCTCTCACAGAGGCCTACAACCAAGACTGACCATTTAATGTATAATATGCTATATTGTGGCAGTTATTAGGCTGTTATAAATATGTTGTCAATAAAACACAACTCTATAGCCAATTCAATCCTGTATTTTGACCTTTATGTCAGAATAACCACAAGACAAATCAGAACAAATTGATGTGTAGCCTATAAATGCTGTACAGAAAACGAGGCAGGTTAAGTCGATTCAAAGTATATAAACAAAAATAAGATGAGTGCGACCGCTTCAGCGCCCGATTCTAACAACCCCATAAAACCACTAAAGCACAAGGACAAGGATGAAATGGAATTGTATCAAATCAGGGGGGGGGGGGGGGTTGGGGGGGCGTACTCATTCTGTACCACAGAGGCGGCGGGGAGGTTGGAGGAGCGTGCACTGGCAGGATCATTGGTTCTTGCTCCCTGTGCCATATGCCAATTAATGAATTATTCAGAGGGATTGGAGGGCTGGGTTGCCTTCCCAATCAATGCAGAGCCACCCCCCCCCATCCTCCAACCCCCACCACTACCAATTGCATCTAACCCCACTGCATCCCTCTAGAGTGGTGTCTAGGGGGCAGACTGACACCTTCTGTGGTGCCTCCATAGAGAATGATAGAGGCCTCTAGTGAACAAAAGTCCGTTTTAGCATGGGCAGCGCCATTGAGGGCTTATGCCATTTTAAAGAGGTCAAAGTAGCCAACTGGCTGGGGATTCCTATGGGTTGTAGCCTCAATGGCGCTGCCCATGCTGTCACTGACGCTACAATGCCACAGATATAAAGATGAGTCCTCTATCTATTTCTATGGGTGCCTCACACCCAATACAGTCAAAGCCTTCCTGAACCCTTGTGGTGGCAGCAGCCATAACACATAGCTCAACTCATGAGATTATACTGTATCAACAACTGTAGGATTCTACATTCTCTTTATGAAGGTGTAAGATTGAAACCTTCATTGGGAGTCTCACTGTACTGAATTATCTCAGATAGTTCATTGAATATTTACTGGCTATGGTTGGACAATGGAGGTCAGAAAGCACATAGAAAATGTTCACAAATGAAACGTCATGAGAAATATTACAGCACAGCAGGTGGCTAAACAGGTGACCAAGGCACTTACAAATGGAAGTCCCAGCGGTCCTGCACTAACCACGCCACCCTGGCAAGTGTAAATCAGCGAGTTCACTCTAATTTCCTGAATGTATTGAGTTCATCTAATTAATGGGAACAATTCAGGGGGTAGATATTAGATAAGGAGCTCCACAACAGCCACACAAGGGCCTGGTCCAGAGTGATACAGCCAAGCGTGGCTATTCAGGACTATTGTCAAGACCCAGGAACATGGAAAGACATGTAGAGAGGACGTGTAAAAGCAGCGAGTTTCTATATCAGGTTGTAATCACATCAGAGACACACTGTGACCTTCTAATCAGTAATGTTAGAATGCTCTAATTTGAATGATGTGGTTCTGACACTTTCGTCACAAAGGACATCTTACTAACAGGTTATGACATATCATGATTTTTAAATATGATATGTACCAACAGCCCTCTGTACCTACGTTATAGAGGGCACGCTAAAAACCACATGTTGATAAGTCACTTAACACTTGACACCAAGTAAACAACACTACACTTCTAAGGTGTGACATATTAGCTGAGTTAAGATCAATTGATTCAGTTCTTCACCATGTGAATGACAAGGAGGTGGAGAGCTGTTGTGCGATGAGCAACACCAAGACTTACATCAGCACAATATGCACTCGACCAGGGGTTCCCAAACTTTTTTGGCCTGCGACTGCATTTTTATATCAAAACATTTTCGTGACCCCACCCATGAAAAAAAAAGTGAATGTAATCAAAGGCCAATGTTGACTTTTTTAATTGGGGCTATGACAGTCTATTACAAATCAGTCTGACAGTACTTTTGACAGTATTTCAAAAGGAAGTATGGTTGGTTTGAAGTGAATGAAATACATCAGAAAGGTTGTTGTGTATTTGATGAACTTGTACCTTTCCTCTGCATAGTATGTTTGATGTATTTATTTTGGTATTGTGTACAATGTTCCCTCAAATTATTTGGGGCACTGAGCAAATTTTAGGTCTTGTGCATGGAAACTTGAACATTGTGAGAATTTTGTGCAACTTCCGGCGTGCGTTTACAGTGAACACTGAGGCTGGACCGTTAACGTTTTAGACATTAGCCAATAGGATGGTGGCTATTTGAGCATAATGTAGGCCTACCAACAAAACCAATGGAGCGAATCTCATAACATTTTCACATGGAAATAGCTTTTGATTTCTTTGATATAGCCTACAGTAGCCTATATGTGGTGTTCAATGCAGGCCTACATTGCATGAGACTTTTAAAAACGTTTTTACCTTATAAAGGTCTTGACATTAATTCTGTAATTTCTGTAACTTGGTCTGTAACATCATGGGCCAAACAGGTGACTGTAAATTGCATTGTGTATTGTGTTGTATGATACAAAATAAAATAAGTTATTATTAACATACAGAGAATTAGACAATGTAGGCTACCCCTCTAACTATTGGCATATTTGCATATTCAAGCCGGTCTCAAAATATGACACTGCCCCTTTAATTAAGACTAATTTTTTTTTTACCTGACTGGCTTTTTAAAGACAGGTTGAAATGTAGCCTACACGTGTTATGTTCTTGTAGGGAGCAGTAACTCCCCGTTGCTAACCTATACTTATCTATAACTGGGCTAATACTCACTAACTAGCAAAGAATATCAACAAATGTGCACACGCGCGGCTCTGCACTCTGATCTGATCTGAAAAGCTCACTCCCTCGCGGGTGATTGAAAGACAGCTGGTGGGCTACCCCCGCCAATTGAATGCGCTCTGGCTCTGCCTAAAACAGAGCCAGAGCGCATTCAAAAGGGCTGTTCTTACGCGAGACTCAACGCCTGGACACAGTCCTTAGCCTTGGTATATTTTCCATATATCACAAACCCCCGAGGTGCCTTATTGCTATTATAAACTGGTTACCAACATAAATAGAGCAGTAAAACGACATTTTTTCATACCCGTGGTAAACGGTCTGATATACCACGGCTGTCAGCCAATCAACATTCAGGGATCGAACCACCCAGTTTATAATGTTGATTCGATCACCGCAAAAATGTTTAGATAGATAGATAGATAGATAGATAGATAGATAGATAGATAGATAGATAGATAGATAGATAGATAGATAGATAGATAGATAGATAGATAGATAGATAGATAGATAGATAGATAGATAGATAGATAGATAGATAGATAGATAGATAGATAGATAGATAGATAGATAGATAGATCCCTTGCGTATCTTCACGGCCTGGCATTTCTTCTGCGCAGCAGTCCTGGAGGAAGTGCACGCAGCTTACAGGGTACATTGGTGCTGACTAAAGGCAAATCAACTTTAAAATAATGTCCATGTTTGATTTCTTGGCATGCGCCCAGGCCCAATGCACAGCAGTGGAATGTTTTGATGATCTTAAGCATATCGGAAGCCACACTCACTCATTCTCACTTTGGCATCCGTAGCACATGGACAGGCGGAAACAAATGACACAGCAGTTTTGTGAATGAGGGAGAATAGGACAGAGAATTCCCATTCATATGACAACCTATACCCGCAAATACACTTCAGACAACAATGCTATTGGCTGCCAAAAACACAGCAATTCAACCCCTTCCAATGCAATCACTGCGACAGAACCCTGGTCTCTTAAGAAGCAGGTTCACAGAACATTAGCATGGTTGATGATGGAAGATCCCTCGAATTTAAACAATGCTCAATCCACTGGAAGTCTAGGACCTCTCCATATTTTTTATGAGTAATAAATTGACGAGGCAAGCAGTGCCTGGTTTTCTGACATGAAATCAATTTCATCCATCATGCCACTGAGCTCACTACATCGCGAGTGTAATATAACCCTACTCAGATACAAATGTAGGACGCAGGACCTGTGAGTGGCTGGTTCATTGAATAAAGCCTCACGTCTCCCCCGCCTCACTGACTCTCACAACTAGTGAATGGGCTGCCGACTGGGGTGGGGATGAGAAGTAGTGTAGAGTTTCACCCAGCACGCTGTCATTAAGGAGCAGGTGGAAGCGGGCAGAGGAGGGTTTACCTGAGTGTGTGTGTGTGTGTGTGTGTGTGTGTGTGTGTGTGCGTGTGTGTATGCGAGCACGGCCTCCCCTATACCACAAACCCCCTACAGGAAGGTCATGCAAACCATCAATCGATGGAGATGAATAAGAACACAGATAGAAATGCCCCAAAAAGACAATAAAGGTCAGATCTGATTTGTAGCCGGTCGGCGGGGTCAGTGTGACACCATTTCAATGGAAAAGCCGGGCCTTTTCGCTCCCTTTACTTTGGCATACGGCAATCATGTAAAAAGCCATTAAATCATAATTGTATGGGCATAAAAGCTGCTCTCTCTCTCTGCCTGCTACTACAAGTAGACATCTGCATGATCCCATGTAGCAATAAGGGCTTTTCGCTCAGCAGACATATTAAGCACAGTGTAATTGCACAAAGGAGGTACATCAGAAGAAAATCAACTCAGTTCTTCATTAACGTGAAATGATTATATTACTATATCACTAGTCTACATCAAACTTGCACATGGATCCAGTAGAACGTGCACCCAAAGGTGCATCAGAGAACATGAGCAGAGCATTTGTAATAATGGTATGGCTTGACATGAGCAGATTATTTGTAATAATGGTATGGCTTGTACATTTGTAATAATGGTATGGCTTGACATGAGCAGATTATTTGTAATAATGGTATGGCTTGTACATTTGGTTTTATCTGTCTTTTTCAACATGCACATTGCAGTGACAAAAAGCATAATGATACAACTTGCATAATTGAATGAGATGTTAATACGCTATAATTACTGAGTCAAGGGCATATATGTGATTTAATTAAGTAGTCATCCACCCGTGCGCGCGCGTGTGTGTGTGTGTGTGTAGCAGAATGAGCCTGAACGCTCCATGTTCACTCATTCCTCAGATGTGAATAGTATTTACTGCTAATGTAGAGGAGGGGCACATGTTCTCCTCATGACAGCCCTCACAGTGTTCTATTCCTCAGAAACACATGACATGCGCCGGAAAAGTGAGCTAATCTCATTTTTGCACAGTAACATTGTTTTCCATGCTCTGTAATGATAATTGGGGAGAATCCTTGGCCGTTGTTAAGTGCATTACATCATGCATGCCTCTCCATCCCGCCCCTTTTAACTATCTCTTTCGCTACACTGTGTCCAGATTCTCTGTACTATGGGCATTGGTTACATACTAACGCAAAGGTAGGCTATGGGCACGTCCGTTCATCTTTAGTAGGCTACTCCAGCATCTTACACATCATTTAGGAAGTTGACGATGAGAGGTTGCCTATTTCTAAATCACCTTGAGCGCGCTCTATGTGCAAATAGCAGGTCGTGGGGTGCAATCATAATCTCGACAGGCACACGGTAAAACAATCCATGACATTCTATTCGCCGACAACAGTTTCCATACTTACGTTATTTTCCTTTAGTCTACTGTATGTAGGCTCCTTCAATAGATCAATGACAACTGCGGTCTCTGCGAGCTAACGGAATCGCACAGCTGGGACCATTAGCAGCCAATCCAGTCCTAGGATGAAGCTTCACTGGCAAAAGGCAGCGACAAGAAAGCTCCGATGAAAGGTGCGGCTGTATAAACCGCTGGCATTTTCAAAAACTTGAAATTGCCCTGTTCGGTGCTGACATTTGGTTCTCCAGATATACCCATTGGTAAGAAAAAATATGGCACGTTACAAATTCCTGATGAGAGAAGCAGAGTCGGTAAATACCATTGTTTGAGCTGGCGGAGGGGAGGTGTGCTGCGTCTTAAAGTTGCAGATGTTCAATTCTCTGCTCACCAGAATATGGTCACGATACATGGAATTTGTGTATCTAAAAAAACAAAAATTATCATGGAAGAAAAATGATGCACACGTTTTATTGAAAAGTAGCCTAGTCTAATGCTGTGCAGTCTAATGCTGTGCATTCGAATGTTAAATTACATTTGGAAGTGTCAGGAATTTGCAACATGACTGTGTGATATGGAATCCATATTGTTAACTTTGCTTCTATAAATAGCACTTTTAAAAATACAGTCATCACATTGTCACAATCGAATGTCATGTCATTTAACATGTATTTGTATTGGTCCAGTTAGCCTATTGAAAACACACATCACAGTTTTACAATTGGATCGATGCATTCACAAAAAAAAATTCTCACCTTTCCCTTTCACATAGATGGTTTCTGCCAGGCTCGGAATAAATTGTGTAGTAATCGAGCCTGTGCTTCCAATTACGTTTACATCTCCCCAGAGCACTACGTTGACCATATTTTAATTGTTGCTCGGTAAACCTACAACATTTTGCCCGAAATATTAGGCTCTGGGTAGCATTTATTGGGCACGCAGTAGAACACCGCTCAGGACGTTCCAACAAGTAGCTGTGCCAGTCTGGCACTGACAGATGTTAGACCAAACAGACAATGTAAGATGAGGAGGGTAATTACGCGCAAAAGACGCAAATTCCAAACTGCTACATCGGACAAATGCAGTTTCCCATTATTGGTCCCATTTTTAGGCATATGTCACCACGGGACCTCCTTTCTTTTCCACTTCAGTCAGCATCCACATTGGTGCTATCTACTCTCCTAAAACAACTGAGTGGTTCCAAAAGTGTAATACCTTAATGAATGTCCCAACATTGTCATGCAAACTGTGACTGTGAGTCTATGATTTGAGATTTTTCCATACTTTATCTCATCATATGATTAAATACACAGGGTTGTATATTGCACTCAATGCATTGGTGAATAGCCTTAGTTTACCTCACCTACAGTGCTCTCCAGCAGCGTTACCCTCCTGAATGCCTCTATCTTTCTGCTCTATGGTGCGGGAAAACACTGACTGGCATCTGGAAAGAATGTGGGACCAGTAGCCTTCAGTTGGTCGATTGTGTCTTTCAAAATAGCAGTTTTGTTTGATCATATAGCAATAATATTAACTGAAATTCATGTTGCTATAGCATTCCAAGACTACACTGAAATCTGTGTACATTAGTAGTCTTAAAATATGTATTAATTAGCTATGAATTGATATGTTATGCTTATCAATGTGTTATGAATGAAGCCCAATAAAATTATATAAAATCATCTAACAATGTGTCTGTCCTTCGCTACAATGTGACCACAGAGCAATATCAATAGTTTTCTCTCAAACAGCCAGTGTATGTTTGCAATAAAACTGAATGCAATGTAAAGTAAAGTATTCATTTAACAATGTCACCCAGAGACAAGGCCACACTTTATCTTGTACTTGAAAATCACATTTCCCTCGGAGGTTTGTTGAGCAATCTTGTGATTGAAAATATACAAACCAAATTGGGAGTCTGGCTTAGGAAGCTTATGTAGCAACAAATGCAAACTCCCCTGAACTTACTACTTCTATATGTCTTTATACTCTCTGTTTTAAGCTACTTGGACTTTTATCAGATACATTTTAATTTCTGTGAGCTCCATCTATACAATTATATGATATAATATCCACAGCTATTAAAAGCACTTCACGAATAAAAGTCAAAAGCAGGCTTCAACAATCGCTCAAACAGATTAGCTTTGAAAATGCAATGATAACCACTCTCTTATGTAGCTACATTGCAGCCACACACGGGTCATCGCTTACCTGAACTCTATGGGGGCTGTAGTTTGCAGTAACAGTAACACACTTCTCCAGCTTATCAAATATTCAAGTTGTTTAGGAGAGGTTGATGAACCCATTATAATTCTGCTTTGTAAAACAAGCATTCTCACAGAGAAAGTTATAAATGTTTTAACACAGTCCGGCTGCTTTGTGTTTTACGGACATTCAATTACTAGTGGCGAGAGATCATTAAAGAAGCCTATTATGTTCATAAAGTATGGCTGCAGGATTTCTGACAGACCGTAAAAGGAAATTAAAGGCCTTTCTTTACTTTGCACTGAGATGTGTGTCTTTGAACCCAGGACTGGTGTTCATGCAATAGTGGTGTTCAAACAGTAGTGACATGCAGTGGTGTCAACTGCTCGGGACTAGAGGCAGAGAATAGCTTACCACCAAGATCTGATCCAGGACCTGCCTTTTGTTTTCCATGGCCTATCCACAGGCTTCATTAGCTTGATAAACAAAGCTGGCTCTGGACCAGGGCACTTCCCGTCTCCACCACTGGTAGTGTAGAAGACAGTGAGACTGGAGCCACTAGGCAGGTTGAGTGTGGTGTCGCTCTCAGTTGTGCTGAATCTGGCATGAACTCAGGCAGCTCTTTCAGCTTACAGTTTGTCTGGTACACTGTACTGAGTGTCGTGTCGCTGTCCGTGGTGCTGAATCCGGCATGGACAGCTTGTCTAGTACACTGTAGTGCAGCTCATGGGGTCATGGTGGTTGAGTTATTAAACCAGGAATATCAGTTAAGATGATCAGTCGTGGCAGAAGTGGTATTGAAGTGGCATTAGTCAAGTTGCCCAGTTGAATGTATCTGAATAGCTGAACTATTTGTCTTTACTCTTACACATTGTAGAAAATCTATTAAAATATTTGTTTTAAACAATACTGTACTTCTTCTTTCTGTTTCTTATGGTGTACATAGGGTTAAATCCATACTAATTGAATCACTTTTTGACAGCATCCTTTTAATTTAAACAAAACTATCCATTTAGTTTGCCCATGGAAGAAGTAGTCAGAAAGTGACTTTTTGGACCAGAATGGCAAAAATTCAGGAGGTAGAGGTGCTTAAAGTTGATCCATTTTGAGTACCCCACCATACCAATATGGTATATTTATTTATTTAGTAAATATACTAAAAGTGCACTGAGCACTTCTACAATGGGCAAGTATAAAAGGTTCCATTAAAATCTAAAGGGAGGCTGTCAAAAAGTGATTGAATACAAATGAATTTACCCCATACCCATCATGTGTCATGTCCCCAGTCTAAGTCCCTGCTCCATTCGAGTCATGAAATACTGTGAGTGTGGTTATGTGCTGCGAGAGAAGCACCAGTGGGCGTGTGACCAGCAGGTCAGATATGGAGTATCTCTCTGTTGGCCTCCAGCTCACTGGCTGCTCAGACTGAGACCACTTTTAGCTCCTGCTGAGAGACATTGGGTTCTGAGGAAACTGTGAGGAGGAGAGCCATGATGAGAGAGAAGACACGGGTTGATTTATACATTTTAGTCATTTATCAAACACTATTATCCAGAGTGATTTACAGGAGCAATTAGGGTTGTTCAAGGACACAGGTACATTTTTCACCTAATTAGCTCAGGGATTCGAACCAGGAACCTTTCGGTTACTGGCCCAATGCTCTCAATCGCTAGGCTACCTGCCGCCCATACAGTGGAGGGATCATCTGTGTCTGCAATGAGACTACCAAAGGAACCTATTTTATCAGATTCATGTCACTATTAACATCGCTGTATTGTGTCAGAAACTGGGTTTAACAGTATAGAAGTCCATGGTAGCACCAGACTCAACATACTGTACATTAGAAGAACTGTGGCTTTATCCTCAATGTTCATCCATCTCTTGTAGTGAAAGGTAAACGTCACGTGTTGAAGTCACATTTTGGGTGACTGACACAATAAGGAACTGAGCGTACATTTCTATTCCCACCTTGAGCGTAGGAATCAACTGGAGAGCATGGCTAAGTTGAGCATATGCCTCCTTGCAGAGATACAGGGTTTAGGCCATGCTCACAGGCGCACAGGGACTGTAAGAGGAGAACTAAGACATATGGAGAGGTTAACCATGGATGAACGCTGAACTCTCATTGGCCCTTGCATAATTGTGGTTACGTCACATCGCTTTATCACTTAGCACTATTTGCAGTAAGGCGGTTGTATTTTAAATCAGATGTCTGCTCTTCTGCGTTCTCTTCTAGTTTATTGAGCCATTGGTGTGTGTGTGTGTGTGTGTGTGTGTGTGTGTGTGTGTGTGTGTGTGTGTGTGTGTGTGTGTTGATCTGTGACTGTAGCATAGCATCATGGGAGGTCTCCAGATTAATTCCACTGGAGGAGAGTAAAGCATGTCTGTAGCTCAGAGCCCAGGATGCAGTACATATATGATCCTGACATTATCTGGATGATTCAAACCTGCCAATGAAACCAACGAGTGTCACAAAGTACCTTAATTTCCTAAAGTAATGCTGCATGTCGCTCCTGGTTCCCCATTGGACACTGAAGCTATAAGAACGGATCATATAGTCAATTTAAGTCTTCCTAGAAACAGTATGCCTAGATATCATAATGTTTTACAATATCCTCACAGTAATGACACCAAGTGATAAAAGTACTATAAAGAGACAACCTGTGAGGCCGATCAAATTTGATCCTCCTCTTTTTCTTCACATAAAGAGCAATTGTCTCCATACTTCCCAGTGTCTCCCATTGGTCATGCAAATTAACCCGATTCATATGCAGCGTTTGTGAATGTAATGTACGATTAGCAATCTCAATGATTCTGCTTCCTGCTACTGGAAAGGCAGGCAGTTGAGCTCTTCCGAGACAATAAAAAAAGCGCAGTAGGCCAAGTAGTCACGTGGGTCGGGCCTTCGCTCAGCAACAGAAGCGCTGAAGTTGGCAAATGTTTACCCAAGATGATGGAGGGTTCTTGGTGCCACTATTTATACTTCTGACTAAGCATAAATACAAACACATAGATATGAAGATGCCGCCAAGGAAGTTCAGTTACATATTCTAGAGGAGTTTACCTAGCAGGGGTTTACACTTTCCAGCTTTTCAGGAATCTTTTATGAGATCAAAGAAAATGTGTTTTATCAAGCTTGACATTTTCCTCAGCTGTTACAGAACTCTCTCATTCGCAGACTTATCGCCTGTCTCATCCCCGTACACCTGCTGTAGCCTGAAAAATCCTCCAATGATTTAGCCTGGTGATCAGGGTTAATAAAACACTAATCCTCCAATGATTTAGCCTGGCGATCCGGGTTAATAAAACACAAATGGTTATATATCAGCAGCATGCTGAGCAGAGCTGGAGCCACCAGAGGTCTGCTGCTATCTGTTACTGTCTGAACCTGTGCCTTCTAACCCTAGCTTCTGAAGGAGGGGTCGGGGCCCCTGCATTGGACCCCGTTTGATGCAGTGATAACAGAGAACGGAATGTATTTATTTTTTTAATTTAAAAAATATATAAATAAAACAGAGATGGGTTTTGGCCTGGGTGGGGGCGGGGGCAGGGGCTGGGGCACGAAATCCCAGTCAGCAACAGACGGGACTGAAAAGGATTACAAGTGTCTGAAGTCCGATAAATCCTTTTATCTCGCCTCACCACCCCTCCAGGGAAGCAATATTATTACACCTTAATGCACATTGCCTGCCACACTGGACGGCCGTGAACAAAGACACCACAAACCTACAATAAACAGCTTTACTGCCCAGCAATACACGGAAAGGCTGCCCTGATTGAGAAACACACCTCTTGAATGAGGAACGGGCTAGTACTACAGATCCACCCTAGATAGCTGCTTCTGTGTGAACGCATGCTGATAAAGGTGAACCACATACTGGATGTTGTGTTTGTTGGAGATTAAGTTGCGCATGTAATACTGTCATAGGCTGGTAAAACCAGACTGAATGCTGTCTTCACCAGACAGGAATAACCATGCTAATGCTGTCATTATTAGCCCATAAAAATGATAGGTGGGCGTGTAAAGATTAGCTGCAGGTCTTAAATCCATTCATTAAGTGGAAACGGGACTGGTTGACTTCATCCCCTGATCTTAAGTCTCACTGAGTGAGTGAGCTTAATAAGCTTCTACAGAGGAGAGTGGCCAATCAGATTTCATTGTTTTACACATTAACATATATTATCCCACCCACTAATTATCCAATGTGTTCAGCATTCATGGGAAATAGACTTTGTTATGTAAAAAAGTGGGGGTCATATTCACCGGAGAGATATACTAGCTATATTACAGTTGGGAGGTAAGAGTTGAATCAAAACACATTCATCTGTGGAATAGGGCAGCCTATTGCAGAAGAACATTCCATTTGTGAACATGGCCATGTGAAAGGATAGTCTTAATGCTACCGGTAATTATTTGTATGGTGCTGTTCAGATTAAATCTAGGTTACAGGGTGTGACACTAACTCATTATTAAGTAATCATAAGAAAAATTAATTGTGACATTTTCGTAGAATTCTACCTCATTAACGTTCATGGCTAGCCGCGAAACCGTAGAGACCCCGGAAAAAGCTATAGCCATGTTTAAGTTCTAAAATGTAGTCTTCTACCTAAACGAATGGTGTAATCTTTACAGCAAACCATGTCAGCACAGTCAAAGTAGCACAGTGAAAAATCCCATTCATCTTTTATCTGTGTCTTGCTGTGATGGTTAATTGTTTGAATAAACAGCAGGCCGACTAGCGCCCATTCTCCTACGGCCTCATTACAGTGTAACCATGCATAAAATGCCCTTCTCACTCACTCAGGGAGAAAATACTATCAGCATCGCTAAAATTATTATAATATGAAGAATAATAATATGATCTCTCTTCCCGGTGCTTGATTATCACCCTGCTCCGAGCTGAAGTGTGTGTGTCTGTGTGTGAAGCGTTCTCCTGCTGTACGTGGTGTAGCAGAGTAATGAAACAGAACTGTCTTACAGCTGACTGTAACATGCCAAGTAACACACCTTCCCCTTCTCCGCAGAGGAGACAAAGGCTGAATTAGATTAGTGCTGTCGACTGTCAGCAAAGCGCTAGTAACAGACAGACCAGTGTCGATGGAAACACACACAGGTTTACACAGAGTGAAAAGACCATGCCACGAGAACCACTTTCTCCACACTTGACCTTCTTCTAGTGAGACCTCAAGTTTGCTCCGCTTGGCAACAAAGCCCCTCTGGATGAAACGTCTCATCTCAGACCCTATACTGTATGGGTCAGGTGGAAATGGAGGATGGGCTTAAAAAACAATGGGTCCAAATAAATGGCAGGCAGGCAGGCAGGCAGGCAGGCAGGCAGGCAGGCAGGCAGGCAGGCAGGCAGGCAGGCAGGCAGGCAGGCAGGCAGGCAGGCAGGCAGGCAGGCAGGCAGGCAGGCAGGCAGGCAGGCAGGCAGGCAGGCAGGCAGGCAGGCAGGCAGGCAGGCAGGCAGGCAGGCAGGCAGGCAGGCAGGCAGGCAGGCAGGCAGGCAGGCAGGCAGGCAGGCAGGCAGGCAGGCAGGCAGGCAGGCAGGCAGGCAGACAGACAGACAGACAGACAGACAGACAGACAGACAGACAGACAGACAGACAGACAGACAGACAGACAGACAGACAGACAGACAGACAGACAGACAGACAGACAGACAGACAGACAGACAGACAGACAGACAGACAGACAGACAGACAGACAGACAGACAGACAGACAGACAGACAGACAGACAGACAGACAGACAGACAGACAGACAGACAGACAGACAGACAGACAGACAGACAGACAGACAGACAGACAGACAGACAGACAGACAGACAGACAGACAGACAGACAGACAGACAGACAGACAGACAGACAGACAGACAGACAGACAGACAGACAGACAGACAGACAGACAGACAGACAGACAGACAGACAGACAGACAGACAGACAGACAGACAGACAGACAGACAGACAGACAGACAGACAGACAGACAGACAGACAGACAGACAGACAGACAGACAGACAGACAGACAGACAGACAGACAGACAGACAGACAGACAGACAGACAGACAGACAGACAGACAGACAGACAGACAGACAGACAGACAGACAGACAGACAGACAGACAGACAGACAGACAGACAGACAGACAGACAGACAGACAGACAGACAGACAGACAGACAGACAGACAGACAGACAGACAGACAGACAGACAGACATAATTCCCTTAAAATACAGTCCTTAGTACAGGGTTTAATTACAGATAAATGCAGGTATTGCACATTCGATATACTAAAAGCAATGAAAAAAGATTAGGCTTGGAGCAAAAACCGACTCCTGGAGAGTAGCTCTCCAGGAACAGGGTTGGCGAGCCCTGACATAGAGTCAACAACTTGCTCAAAGGTTAGATTGCAGGAGAATGGAGTGAAGTTGAGAATATTACATTTAGTTTTATCATCTTATGTTGCAAGATGGAACACAGTGGAAATGGAGTAGATCTGGGTTACAAATGGTCATGGCAATCCCTGGATATAAAAGCATTTCAAAAAGCTTTGTCCCTGCACACACAGTATTTGTAAAAGCCAATAACTCAACATTTTGTTCATCTTTTCCAATGAATGCCAAATCTAGGTAACACAGTCTCTTGTCTTTCAATCTCCTTGTACTGAACATCGACCGAGAATCTACAACGATATCTAAACTAATTTGATAGAAAGAAGAGGCATTGTCTTCCAGTGAGACAGCCTGAAAAAGATAACGGCCAATATCTTTTCCCTACTTGGGCTGGGTAGAGTGATGCATTGTGGGTCTGTGCTGGGGTCCAGGCCCAGGTGTCACCGTGCTATTCATCACATGGACCGAGAGACAAGCGCCCCGCTGTTGCAGTTAAATATTAATCGAGTGTGCCTTGCTGCTATTGGATATCCAATTGACTTTTTGTGGCAGAGCAAGGGAAGGAGGGAGGGAGAGAGAAATGGGGGGAGGGAGGGAGGGAGGGAGGGAGCATAGATCAGGGTTAGCACCCCCAGGCATGGTCCAGTGTGCACCATCAGCATCTACTGCAGATCAAGTCATACATACTGGTGTTATGATTGTTACATTGAATATCACTACCAGTAAATACAATACTTCAAAGCAGTTATATGTTAGGCATTGTAGACCTGTTATGTATCAACATGCTCTAGACATTCAAACGGGGATACATTTTCCAGAAAACCCTGACACATGAACAGATCTACAATACGTAGAGAATAAATAAGAAATAATACATTTAGGAAAAAGCTACTTTCCTAAACTTCATCCCTCAGAATTGAGTAAAAAAACAACAAAAGAAACTGGCAGGGTTTCGTTGTCTCGTCATCGTTTGGTGTCTTGTCATCAGTCGGATGATTGCAATCTCACCAGATGCATTTGGAGATGTGAGCTGGAGGTAAACATTTCTCTCAGAAGCAACAAATAGCTGATCAAACTGCAGCACTTCATGTCTGCTTGAGTCGGACAACAACAACAACAAACAAACCCACACACACGCAGAAATCCACAGCAACACACAAGCAGCCGAGAGAATAAACTTTTATCTCAAATAAAAGCTAGGAGGCTTTCATCTCACGGCTCAGTCCTTTTCTACTGGCTTGTTGTGCTGGATGTTTTTATAGAACACAGCAGCACAGCACAGTGTGGGACAGACGGAGTGTGCAAAATAAGCTTGGGGAAGCAGCGCCTTAACACTGATCTAGGAAAAGCTGCTGGAGACAGAGTGGTAGATATGCAGGACATGGTATCTCACTTCTCATTGGAGATAAGGAACATTCATTCGAATATCTAACTGAAAGCCCATTCTTATACAAATGCATGGTGTAAAGTGTCCTCTCTAACGAGCTGAACAAGACCAGGTGTCTGTAGCAGTTTCATGTAAGCAATACTTCATTTATCTGCACAGCATGAGAAAAAGAGAGAAATGAGAGAGAGAGAGAGAGAGAGAGAGAGAGAGAGAGAGAGAGAGAGAGAGATTATGATGTATCAGCCGTGTTCCTCCTCCTCAACGATTTGGGCGGTAGCCATGTTTTGAAATGACTCCGAGGGTGGCTCTAATGGGCCTTTCTGTACTGTCTTCGCTGGCCCTATCTTATGCAAATGGACGTCGTCTTTTATTTATTACTAAGTCTCTGGTGAATATAAACGACAGGGATAAAGGCAAACTTGCATCGCCACAACCTCGTTTTGTCGTTCCATAGAGTGTGCATGTCACACATTTGCCCCCATTCCAGAGGGGAGAGGAGGGGAGGGATGTCTTTTCTTCCCCTTTTAACACGTCTGTTTGCTTACCATTTGTTTGTCGAGGCCGAGTGAGCGCTTGTGACGGCAGCAATGTGTGAGAATCCCTCCAAACAGCTGAATTAACATGACTTTGTTCCTCAAATGGTGATGTCGCCTCTGCCACTGCTGTTGCTGCTCTACCTGGCCCGCAAAATCGATTGAAATTAGAGGTGATCGCATTCGTCTTGCATGTGTCTAGTGAGAACAACTCCTGTTGCATCCATCCGCCCTTTGATTGGTCGCGGAGGGTCTCAGTTGCCAGGCAACCGATCCAGTGGTGCCGATGCCTTACTGAGTAGCAGCTGTTAACGAAGCCTGGGCAGCGGGTAGGGGGCACACACACAAACACACACACACACACACACCGCACGCACGGGCGGCGGCACTCTCACTGAGGCCCCAGTGTCAGCTGCCTGAATGCAATCATATCTCTGCGTTGAATCCTGCATGACTCATATTTACACTTGGAGGGCAGGGACTGAATACATACTTACCCAGCATGCTCTGCAGGCTCCGCCCGCCTACCCTCTGCCCCAACGGGGCTAACCAACCTTTAGAGGGAAATTGGCATTTTCATGAAAAGCGAGTTATTTGCTGCTGGATTCTCCAGTTATTGAGCGTGCATTATTTAAGGACAGGTGTGATATTTTAAATGACCTATAATAATCAATGACACACCGGAGGGAGGTGTGTCTGGAAACAACAGCAGATGCTACTGCTAAGTGGTCCTGAAGTACAGGATACACATGAGTAAGTATGAATCACAACATAGTTCCACTAAACTGAAATTGACTGTTTAAGAGCCAAGTGAGTAAGAGGGTGAATCAACACTATTTAGACACAGATGGTGACGAGGCAAACAGAGTGAGCTTATAGCCAGTGTTGATTACTGGTGTGTGAATTGGTTGGGCTGTTGTCGCCGTGCTGTCGTCGTGCAAACCACCCCTGAGCTCTGAGTCAGGCTCTTACGACATCACATATACACCCCGCCCACCTCAGGAACACATGGAGAGACTGTTTGCTTTTCAACTGGGTTTCAATTATATGCTATGAAAATAAATAAGCATGAATAAGTGTAAGATGTGTTTGCGTGCGCGGCGTGCACGTAGTGGTACATGTCATTGCGTCATTTTAACCACAGAAACCCTCCAAAGACAGTCTGAGCTGCCTGTCTACATTTCCACATTTCATGTGGACATGTAGCCAGCCTCTGTATTGTCCTGATGAAGAAGAATGAACCATTTCCACTGACTACGCCCAGACAACATTGGCCTGTCAAGCTTTCCAGGGACACCTGACAAAATGGCCCATTCATGTGCACTTAACATGGCCTCACACTGTTCCCCTATGGACCACTTTAAGAGGCTCTCTCTGCTCTGCCACTGTAACAGACACACTGGGGGGATTCACCATTAGAATCTCAGCTGAACACGCAGGGAAATAACATGAGGATGTTGGAGTGTCAAAGACTGGCTCCTGGCCAAGCCTCCCTATCCCTGAGACTCATCCTCTAGACTCATCCTCTAGACTCATCTCTCTCTCTCTCTCTCTCTCTCTCTCTCTCTCTCTCTCTCTCTCTCTCTCTCTCTCTCTCTCTCTCTCTCTCTCTCTCTCTCTCTCTCTCTCTCTCACTCTACTCTACTCTACTCTACTCTACTCTAAATGGAGCAGACCAATTGAGACATGGTCATGTGCATTCCCAGAAGACTTTCTGAGGTGAGAAAGGTCCACAGGGGAGAAACCAACTACCCTCCCTCCTCTATCTAACCCCATGGTCCATCACTAAGACAAGGGCAAGAAACATACATCCAACGTTTCCCATGGTAGTGGTAATGAATCTTGTGGCAGCCCCAAGTATGCTGGCTATGTCTAATGGATGTAAGCTTCCTCTCAAGGTCCCTTATCATTCTGTGCAGATGACATCTGATTGATGAGTCTGGAGGTGACTCAGGAGAGCTTTATGGGGGCAACGTCAAAAGGGATTCCTTTCACCTGCGTTTCTCCTGCACTACAAAAGAGTGATCTCCTATGCATCCAGCCATCTCTCCATCAAGAGGGAACATTCTGGAATAATTGGTGTTATACGTATCTTCAAAGCAGTTATTTGTTGGGGCCCATTTTGTCTGATAAATTTGCTGCAGTAACGGATTGTGTGCGTGTGTCTGTACATGCATGTGTTCATCCATTTCCACTCTGTGTGTACAAGCGTGTATCTGTTTATGTGTGTGTGTGTGTGTTCTTTAAGCACACCAAGAGCCTACTTATTCCGTCATCATATGGAATTGATGCGTGTATTACACTGCTGAATAAAATGACCCCTGGGATTCTCCATCAGAACATGATGGCTTAATTAAACAAACATATTACCATATGTCATCTACTTAAGGGCTGCCACAGCTACACATGAAAATGCAATGAAAATGCAATGGAAATGACACTAAGCCAAAGACTAACTGGAGAGCATGCTATAAAATCACCAACCAACCCCCTCAAGGTCTCTCAACCAAGCCAGTAAATACAAGCCCCATCTTCTCCATACTTCTTACCCTTTTCAAATGGAAAGTGTTGTTGAGCTGCAGAGAATCAGATAGGAAAGGATCAATAATTCAGGGACCAAGCGGAGCAGGATACACAGGGGGTCCTGGGAGATTATATTGGGAACCAGCACATCACAACACTACTGAGCTGGGGCAATTTGAGCTAGGTTGAACTAAGAGCTGGGGCTGGATGCTGCATTCCGACTAGGAGGATGGACTGGGCTAGTCTGGGCGGACCGTTTATGGAATATAGAATGTGGTGGGGTGAGCTTTCGAAGGCTTTCTCAGTGGATGGGAGAGAGAAATCAAATAAATTAATATACGGATTAATAAATAAATAAATAAACAATCTAACGAACAAACAAACAAACGAACAACAAATATGCGTCATTCCCCGAATTCCATTCCCCTCCAGTGGAACTAAAATCACATCCCTTCCTTTCGCAAGAATCAGCAGTCTAAATGTAGACGTCTCAGCAGGAGTCCAAACAACACACAGGCTGATTAAGTCTTCTGAAGATTGGTGAAGTTTATAGCGCTAATGGAGAGGCTAATCACTGAAACTGTAACTCAGTGGTACGCAGATGCAAAACAGACCTACAATTACATCAGGAAGAAAACAATCCTTTGTAGAAATACAGTGAGATTATATTGAGATACACAAATACTACAAGACATGGAGAACAGTAGATACTACAGAATGGAAGCAGCTCCAGCCCTGGAAGACCCCCTACCCTGGTCCCAGGTCTGTTTGTGCTGTCTTGCCAACTCTCTTTGTCATTGCCAATGCCAACGACCATTACAGCACAAACAGACCTGGGACCAGGCTACCTAGTCATCTCCAGGCCATCCAATCAGAGGAGCTCAGGTCCAGTCCAGAGCCCCAGGCCAGTAGTAGTATTTCAGCCAGTGGGATGAGAGCTATTGTCTTATCAATAATGTAAGGTTGTGGTGCCTCTGTGCTAGTTTCCATGGGTAATCTGACTGCCCTGTCTCTACAGAGGGGAAAGGGCTGACCTGATTACCACACACACACTCATGCGCACACACACGTACATACACACACATAGACAGACTCACAGACAGACAGACACACGTGTACACAGAATGACAAGACAGTGCTATCATGGAGGTAATATGGTAGAGTGAAGAAGTATTATTTTGGTAAAAATCTGTTGTGTACAGTAAGCAAAATTCCTGAAGATAATCCTTCACCACTCACATATAAGAAAAACAGAAAATAGTCTGATTCGTTTGTCTCTCCAGTGTTCCATTTTCTGCAGTTCTCAGCATTATTTTACCCAACATGCAGTGTGTGTGTGTGGCCCTCCTCCCTGTATTCAGATCTCTCATAGTAGGTCATGCCAAGGATCTGACAGCCATTCAGGCTCCAGATTACTGTCTAGGAGTAAGTACTGTACTGCCGCCTCCACTCAATCACTACCCAGCCTCCCCATTCACTGCCTGCCTCTGAAAAAAGAGGGACCTGAGTTTGACAAATGGGGGAAATTAACCACTGGGTGACATGCCCTACAGCCCTGGCAACCCAGCAGGGTTTGTGGTTTGAGCAGAATGACCAAAAAATATCACTGTGTTTTTAGGGCTTTGTTTTTGGTGTCTGGATCTAGGCTATTAACTATGCCACCTCAGCTATCCTTCAGCATGTGTACGCCCCATTGAGCTAAACATATTGAATGAAAAAGCACATCTCAAATCATAAACTCCCAATGGGCATGGTAATTCAGACGAAAAATACAATTAGGAGGAGGATGACAGTGGTGGCGTGCGGCGTGCGAGCTGGAGCCAGCGCTGTTGAAGCGGTTTGATGTGTGCACGCAACATTAGCACCGCGTTACAGTCCACAGCCAGCCAAACCAAGAGTACAGAGAGGAACCTTCTACCCCTCTGTCAAACGATGTAGCAATAGAACTTCTATTAGAATCCCTCTCCCCTAGCCTCTGTCTGTGTCTTTGTGTGTGTCTGTGTGTGTATGTACTGTATATGTGTGTGTGTCCATGGAGACCAGGGCCAGTAACGAGGTCAAGTTGGAACAACTCCTTCTTTCTCATCATGCTTCCCAATGTGCTGCAATCTCACCATTCGTCCATCGACCCATTCACCCCAGCAACATTTTAATCTGGAGGGAGAGCTCTAACTTCCCTTTACACACACACACACACACACACACACACACACACACAGAGACACACACGCACATAGACGCACACACACGCGGACACACACACACAGAAAAAGGAGACTTTTCATTTGGACCTTCCTTCCATACATAGGAAACACTTCCATCCCACTCTCTCTGCCTGTCCCTCTTCTTCCCCCTCCTCCCCCTCAAGGGTTCTCTCACCTGTGTGATTATAAGGGATATGGGAGTACGTGAGAGGGCGGGGAGGGGGAGGGGGGAGACACTTCACTGTTAATAGGAATCAATCAGTTAGAGAACATCCCTCTGGGTGGATCCTGCTGGATCAGGACAACCCATTACTCCTTCAAGCCCCCTGTGTACTGAAGAGGCACTCTGTACAAAAACATGGCATAAATGGTGTTGTACTACTACTATCTCAGGCAATTACATCAACAAATGCTTTCTACAACAACAATTAGCAGTCTGTCTGAAGCAAATGCCAAGCCTATTCTAATGCCAAGTAAACGCCAAGAGCCGATAGATCGCGAGAAAACAGTGTGATAAAGCCTTGTAGGAGAACGAAAGCAACTAACAACACTTGGATGTGCACCTCCATTTGAATAAAGACATTCACAACACAATCCTCAATCCACCACATACCCATCCGCAATCAGGAATAATAGCCTTACAAATCCTAGGGCAACATGTGCAATTCCTAATTGGTATCCTAGGATAATAATGACTTCGGGGGCTTCAAAGACCTTTTCCTATTCATTCCCTTTTGCAGAGCTGGTACCACGTGGTGCTTCCAGAGTTGTGAGTGGCCTGGCGCTGCTGTCCCCCGGTCTGGTGACACAGATGAAAGGGACAGTGATGCATTAGAAGCCACTGATCAATTCCCTCTTAATCATGCTGGTCCTGGCACCCAAATACCCATAGTGACATTTGTCCAGGGACAGGGTCAGCCTCATTCATGTGAATTTACACCCAGTGACCAATGTTCCCTCAAATTTGTTGGGGCACTGAGCAAATTTTAGGTCTTGTGAGCAGAAACTTGAACATTGTGAGAATTTTGTGCAACTTCCAGCGTGCGGTTACAGTGAACACTGAGGCTGGACCGTTAACGTTTTAGACATTAGCCAATAGGATGGTGGCTATTTGAGCATAATGTTGGCCTACCAACAAAACCAATGGAGCAAATCTCATAAAATGTTCACATGTAAATAGCTTTTGATTTCTATGATATAGCCTACAGTAGCCTATATGTGGTGTTCAATGCAGGCCTACATTGCATGAGACTTTTATGAAAGGCTTGATATTAATTAATTATTTTTTACTCAGTCAAGACCATGGGCCAAATAGCTAACTATAAATTGCAATGTATTGTGTTGTATGATACAAAATAAAACACATGATTATTACCATACAGAGAATTAGACAATGCAGGTTACCCTTCTGACTATTGTCTTATTTGCATATTCAAGCAGGTCTCAAAATATGACACTGCCCCTTTATTTAAGACCTACATTTTTTTTTAACTGACTGGCTTTTTAAAGACAGGTTGAAATGTAGCCTACACGTTTTATGCTCTTGTAGGAAGCAGTAACTCCACATTGCTGACCTATACTTATCTATAACTGGGCTAATACTCACTAACTAGCAAAGAATATCAACAAATGTGCACTCTGATCTGATCTGATCTGAAAAGCTCACCGCTCATGGGCTACCCAGTCAATTGAATTCTACTCCGTTGGCTCTGCTACTACAAAATCACAGATTAAATCTTGCAAAGTTAGATTTGTTTTGGTTTGTTGCATTGAAAAAGGGCTGATATTATGTTGATTCGATCACAGAAAAAACGTTTATCTATATAGTGCAAACTAATGGCGACCTGTCATTCAGGGCTCTGCGCCACCTGTTTACTTTTTTTTGTTGTTGCCTGTTTTGCATGTTATTTTGGCATTAATACATGTCACATCAATTTGCAAACAATGTAAAAATGAATAATTGAGTTAATAACACAATAATGCTTTCTTGAATAATGCAGCCCCCTCAGCCCTCAAATGAAGTGGACACTTCTGATGACGTGTGACGAGTATACACTTGCAGGGCAAGGGAGGAAGGAATGATTTTTAAATGGACCGCCCTTGTCCGTAAATTCGCCACCCGTGATGATTGTGTTTTCAGCCACTGGTAGCTTGTGGGTGCTTTATATGGCGACAGTCAATTATGATTGCATGTCTGCTTATATTAACTATATAATTATTAACATAGGCCTACTGTATGATAGCTAGCAAATTAATTAGCTAACTAACGTTAGCCTGTCTAGCCAGTTGCACCTTTTCTCATTGCTTTTAGTATATCGAATGTGCAATACGTGCAGTTGTCTGTAATTAAACCCTGCGCACTAAGGACTGTATTTTAAGGGAATTACTATTATTACCCCAAATGATATCATACACACATTTAGCTATTAAAGTATCTCTTCCTGTCATTTACCTGTACAGTTTGTGTAAACATGCAAGTATTCACTTATCTGTAATATAACTGTATACCTAACTGTACAGCTAATTTAACCATGCAAAATTTTCACTTACCTGTTCATTTACCTAGTCTGTCTATTAAGTAAACTATTATTACCCTCGCTCATATCATACGCATTTTTAGCTACTGAAGTATTTCTCTGCCATCGACCTGTATAGTATAGTTAACCATCCAACATCCACCAATGTATAGTGTACATATTCAGCCAACCACTCATACTATGCAATGTCTTTTTATAGCTTTTTTTTTTTGCACTCCAGATATCTTGTATTTCTATACTTTTTCATACTGCCGCTCTATGTATCATGTACCGTCTTTTGTGTACTTTCGTTGTGGCATTTTGCACCTGCCCTGTGTTTTGTTGTAGCTGCTTGACAATGAAATTTCCCCCCCGGGGATCAATAAAGTACCTATCTATCTATCTATCTAGCTGGAACTTCTGAAGAAGAAAAATGTTTTATTTCTACAATTTCCAAAAGCTAACCAAACAATTACTTTTACCAGATGATTGTGCAGTCATGTGCATTAGTAGAACAATTTCTAATCTTTTACGTTCAGTTTTTACTTCTCCATCTTGACGTTGAGGACCGTTGTTACTCCTAGTTGTTTCCGCTTCACAATAACAGAACTCACAGTTGACTGGGGCAGCTCTAGCAGGGCAGAAATTTGACGAACTGGCTTGTTGGAAAGGTGACATCCTATGACGGTGCCAAGTTGAAAGTCACTGAGCTCTTCAGTAAGGCCATTCTACTGCCAATGTTTGTCTATGGAGATTTCATAGCTGTGTGCTCGATGTTATACACCTGTCAGCAACAGGTGTGGCTGAAATAGCCGAATCCACTAATTTAAAGGGGTGTCCACATACTTTTGTATATATAGTGTAAGTCTGACTTGGCGTATATGGGGAGAACGAGATAGAGAGGAATGTGAGTAGAGGTGTTGAAGCATAGCAGTATAGCGATGCGTCCAGACTCGAGTGCCACTCATATCACTGTTCATTTTCACATTGAGCAGCTAGCGCCTCGTACCATGAGGTCATAGTAGGGGCACATCTTTACTCAATTACTCCTTCACACAACAAGCCCCCCATTAGCAAACAGCCTATCTATTCTATCAGCTAGAACACATGGGTTTATCATACGGACATACAGTTGAAGTCGGAAGTTTACAAACACTTAGGATGAAGTCATTAAAACTCATTTTCAACCACTCATGTTAACAAACTATAGTTTTGGCAAGTCGGTTAGGACATCTACTTTGTGCATGACACAAATAATTCTTCCAACAATTGTTTACAGACAGATTATTTCAATTATAAATCACTATATCACAATTCCAGTGGGTCAGAAGTTTACATACACTAAGTTGACTGCTTTGAAAATTCCAGGAAATGATGCCATGGCTTTAGAAGCTTCTGATAGGCTAATTGACATCATTTGAGTCAGTTGGAGGTGTACCTGTGGATGTATTTCAAGGCCTACCTTCAAACTCAGTGCCTCTTTGCTCGACATCATGGGAAAATCAAAAGAAATCAGCCAAGACCTCAGAAAAGAAATTGTAGACCTCCACAAGTCTGGTTCATCCTTGGGAGCAATTTCCAAATGCCTGAAGGTACCACGTTCATCTGTACAAACAATAGTACGCAAGTATAAACACCATGGGACCACGCAGCCTTCATAAAGCTCAGGAAGGAGACACGTTCTGTCTCCTAGAGATAAACGTACTTTGGTGTGAAAAGTGCAAATCAATCCCAGAACAACAGCAAAGAATCTTGTGAAGATGCTGGAGGAAACATGTACAAAAGTATCTACAGCGGGTGAAATAAGTATTGAACACGTCACCATTTTTCTCATTAAATATATTTCCAAAGGTGCTATTGACATGAAAGTTTATCCAAATGTTGGTAACAACCAAAGTAATCCATACATATGAAACCAAAACAAATAAGTTTAAATAATTAAGTTATGTGTAATAATGTGAAATGACACAGGGAAAAAGTATTGAACACATGAAGAAAGGGAGGTTCAAAAAGGCATGGAAAGCCAAGACAACAGCTGAAAACTATCAGTAATTAAAAAGCAATCCAGCCCCCTGTCAGTGCAAATTAATATCAGCTGGTGCAGTCCCAACTGATGGCCTACAAAAAGGTCTCATTGCCAAGGTGTCACACAAGACACATCTCATGATGGGTAAAAGCAAAGAGCTATCTCAAGACATTCGCAACCTAATTGTTGCAAAACATAATGATGGCATTGGTTATAGGCGCATTTCTAAGCTTCTGAATGTTCCAGTGAGCACTGTTGGGGCCATAATACGGAAGTGGAAAGACAATCATTTCACCATAAATTTGCCTCGAAAACGAGTCCTATATCGACATAACCTGAAAGACCGCTCAGCAAGGAAGAAGCCAATACTCCAAAACCGCCATAAAAAAGCCTGACTACGGTTTACAACTGCACATGGGGACGAAGATCGTACTTTTTGGAGAAATGTTCTTTGGTTTTATGAAACAAAAATAGAACTGTTTGGCCAAAAGGGGGAGGCTTGCAAGCCGAAGAACACCATGGCAGCATCTTGTTGTGGGTGTGCTTTGCTGCAGGATGGACTGGTGCACTTCACAAAATAGATGGCATCAAAAGGAAGGAAAATTATGTGGATATATTGAAGCAACATCTCAAGACATCAGTCATGAAGTTAAAGCTTGGTCGCAAACGGGTCTTCCAAATGGACAATGACCCCAAGCATACTTCCAAAGTTGTGGCAAAATGGCTTAAGGACAACAAAGTCAAGGTATTGGAGTGGCCATCACAAAGCCCTGACCTCAATCCTATAGAAAATGTGTGGGCAGAACGGGCCAAAATTCACCCAACTTATTGTAGGAAGCGTGTGGAAGGCTACCCGAAACATTTGACCCAAGTTAAACAATTTAAAGGCAATGCTACCAAATACTAATTGAGTGTATGTAAACTTCTGACCCACTGGGAATGTGATGAAAGAAATAAAAGCTGAAATAAATAATTCTGACATTTCACATTCTTAAAATAAAGTGGTGATCCTAACTGACCTAAGACAGGGAATTTTTACTAGGATTAAATATCAGGAATTGTGAAAAACTACTGAGTTTAAATGTATTTGGCTAAGGTGTATGTAAACTTCAGACTTCAACTGTACATTAGAGAGGACAGGGAAGA
The DNA here is from genome assembly GCA_023634145.1 of Thymallus thymallus. NCBI lineage: Eukaryota > Metazoa > Chordata > Actinopteri > Salmoniformes > Salmonidae > Thymallus > Thymallus thymallus. The sequence goes on from CM042420.1 coordinate 14,240,072, forward strand.
CGAGAGAGAGAGAGAGCCTGATATCCTTCACGTCCTGTTTGTCAAGATACCCCCTCGCCGTGCGTTAGCTCTGCCACTAGTGTTCAGCATCAGTGGCCAGTCTTTAGATAACGCTCATGAGCTGTGGCTGCCTTCCCTTCCTTCCTCATTAACGACCATCCCACTGGCCACACACTGGTTGAATCAACGTCCTTTCCACGTCATTTCAATTAAATTACGCTGAACCAACGTGGAATAGACGTTGAATTTTCGTCTGTGCCCAGTGGGATGCCGTCACTTACTTAAGATTAACATGAACAGGGATGTTATAATGTTACAAGGGAAACAGCAGAACTGTATGTAGGGGAAAGGGACAGCTGATTAGTGATATACACAACAGTCACAATGTGTTGCTATGCTCTATTTTTGAACACCTGTATTAACTCTATTCTCCTGACTGAACCAGATCAAACACAGAGCAGAGAGCCAGGGCATTTGGCTCCAGTCCAGGTTTTGCAGCCAGCCTTGCCTAAGGGCTCACTTTATGAAAATACCAAGCCTTAGGGACTAAGAGAGATTGACTCTTTCCCTATCAGTTGTAGAATAACAGTTTGCGAGGGCGAAGGTCAGCTCCAATAGCCAAACTAAATGTCAATGATAACTCAAGAGGAGAGGCTGTAGTGTACAATACTTCAGCTCAGCAGTTCACATAATTGTACACTAACACTACAGAGCCTGTTGAGGTAATTGGTAGGTCTATAGTACAGTAAACCTGATGGAATTATATCTCAAGTCCTCATTCCTCCAATGGAGTGTAGAGTGAAAAGAGTTCCTTTATTTGACCTGGCAACCTGGCATAATGGACATGTCAAAGCAACCAACCGGAACCGACAAGCTTAATAATCAGATCCTGCTATGTGTCTCCCATGATATCGAACAACAACAGCCCCCATAAGTCAGCATCAAGAGAACAACGTCCTGTAACCACTGTCAGTACACTCTTAGAAAAAAAGGTGCTATCTAGAACCTTAAAGGGTTCTTCGGCGGTCCCCCATAGGAGAAACCTTTGAAGAACCCTTTTTGGTTGCAGGTAGAACCCTTTTGGGTTACATGAAGAACCCTTTCTACAGAGGGTTCTGCATGGAACCCAAAAGTGTTCTACCTGGAACCCAAAAGGGTTCTACCTGGAACCAAAAAGGGTTCTCCTATAGAGAGATCCGAAGAACCATTTTGGAACCCTTTCTTCTAAAAGTGTACCAACAACACTGAGTAGTAGTAGAGAGCTGAGAGCTCCCCTAATGCCTGGCCCCACTAGCTTATCTCACCCTGACAGTTTTCCTGAGAGTTCCTCATTTACATTTCTTCCCTGCGCTTTGCTGCTCCATGAATCATTCATAGGTAAGAGCCTGCCTGGCCTGGGTGGAGCATCCTCAGAAGAATGGAAGACTCAATACAGGTGGTTAGAGGGGGAGAGGAACGCCCCTCTCTTCCAGGCCTCCCTCTGCTGTTAGACTGAATGACTTGTGCTAATCACTGATATACTACACTGGCTATCAGGACTAAAGCCCCGGTCTCATCCATTTAACATAACGCTAGGAGAAGGAGCTATTGAGCCTCCGTGTCAAGTGCATCAAGTGTCAAATGTTAGAAGACAACCGTCGGGGGCTATAATAGGGGGATTAGGAGATTATGAGTTCTGAAATGACTGTAGTTCATCTGAGGTCAAGCTGTAACACGAGACATCCTGGAGGGCTAGCGGGTCAGAACGTGTCCAAACTATCTTGCGGAGAATAAACACTGCTGTATGCCCGACACAATAAGAGATCGTTCTTTCACATCCCCAAACGGGATTTGTCTGAAAGTTAAATTCCCTCTGTGTTTTGGCATTCAGCGCACACTGCCCTGCGTAGAATAACTGGCAATGTGTATTGACAGCAAAGATTGGAGGCTTAAAGCTTAATCTGGTCTTTCAAGGAAACCTGGTGAGAGCCATTAAAGAGCAGCATTGAATGTGTAACAGACTGAAGGAATATCAATGGGTCACCAGCCCAACACACTGATATCTTGGCTCTCTACTTCCATTACCAGACATATATAAAACCCATTTCTTTGTGACTAGGAAGCACAAGAGGAGAGATTGAATAATGTCTGCTATTCCAGAGATGTCTGTACCATTTTAGAGGTCATTCTAAATATTCACTTAGGGTCCGATTCAGTTAATATACTTAACATGGACTTAAGTAAAGAACTGTTGAAGTCCATGATTTATTGACTTAAGTCCATGTTAAGTCTATTTACATGTATCTCAAGTCTGAACTTGCCTAGTTCAAGTCCCACACTTGCCTAGTTTAAATGAATCGGGCCCAGAATGAATAGCCTACACTTGGAGAACAAGATGGTGAGGCACTGACTGTAACTCTGCCATAACCCCCTGTCTCTCACACTAAATATTGGTGATGATCCTGTGTGCAGGCCTCCACATTACAGAAATAGGAAGTGTCCGTCAAACACGGGTGGAGATGGAGTCATACAGCTGGGGTATTGATCCAGGACCCGCTGGCCACATGATCTCTGTGATGACTGAGATAGGGGGCTGGGTTAGTGTCGGGGACTGCTGTGATGGCTTTTTCAGAAGAGGATGAGACATAATGATTGGTTCTCCCTCTATAAAGCTGTCACAGTGAAGCTATTCACCACCCCACCCCTGTCAAGGAACAACACACACAGACACACACACACCAGTTCATCATAGAGACATATCTGTACATATACAGTAGCTAGGTCCCTTTAGATAGTTTTGTAGATTAAGTATTTGGTTTGCATACAATAATGCAGAGATTAAACTTAAAATAATCAAATATATTTGTCCTCTTCATCACTGCAGGTTTTCTGCTCACTTACCACCTCATCCATTATATCTCCCCAGTATCACAGATTATTGTGAAATAGGCACAAATTGCTTATTGGAAATTCTGTGTATACTGTGAATTTCAATCACAGATAAAGACAATAGGTTACTTAATCGACTGTCTCCCTGAGCAACATGTTCACAGAATCCATTTCTGATCCGTAAAACGGTGTCCCACAAAAGCTCTACTTGAAATGTTTATCCTCAGAGGATCTCCAGAAAACGAAGACGGCACGTCGGGTCAGGAGTCTGTAGGTGGGGTTTCCTACGTCCAGGAACGGGAAAACACATACAACTGGAATTAGCTATGAACTCTCACTGGAGTGCTTCATTTGCTAAGATCAATAGTAATTTTACAGAATTTCAGAGGACCTCAACAATGTAAGAAATATTTTCAACTCCAGTGCTGGATAAGTATGAAAAATAGAGACGAAACCCATTTTCACTTGTCTATTAAAACCTAGAGGCATTACAGCTTAACACACACTTCTGCTGTCATGGTAAAACAACCTGTATCTGATTGAAAATCCTATAATTGAATAGAGAATAGCGGAGAAGATGTAGGCTGACTCAAGAGGCACGCACACACATACACACACAAACACACACACACACGAACACACACACACACGCACACTTTTATCATTGAGACATCTATACTCCCACTCAGATTCACACACAAGCATCCACTCTCCTTCAGATGGAAATTACATACATTTCTACATCCTTGACTACTTGATTGACCTTCAAGAGAACTAAAACACACTGTGTTGAGACGTGGAGCGGGAGAAAACAGATGTGAAGGTCACTATGATAGCTCTGAATGATTCAGAGGACCCTTCCAGGAAGATCCCATAAGCTGAGAAATTAGCACTCATTCTACTCCCACAATCCATCTGCAAGAAGGGTACTGTCTATATTCAGTTATCAAAACTAATAGAACTATTCACCACAATTAAATCTTATTAGTCATCCTAGAACAGGGTCAAACCAAACGGGGATGGAATGGAAGGGGAGTGTGGGAGAGATGACGATGTGCACAACATGGCAGAGAACACCAGTCAGCAACTTCAGAAATAATGGGCCAACACCCTCACATCAGATTAGACAAGCAACGCCACACCAACGCTGAACACCCTCGCATCAGATTAGACAAGCAACGCCACACCAACGCTGAACACCCTCGCATCAGATTAGACAAGCAACCACACACCAACGCTGAATCAGAAGTGAAGGAGAAACCCTTGTTCCAGACACTTCTACAAGTGGAATAACTGTCAAATTGACACGATTTCTTTGATGTTGACAAATGGTAAGCAACATTAGGAAAATCTCTACCGAAGTGGCAGCTACAGTATCTCTCCATTAAACAGCAGGATACAAATTAGTACTGTGGGTTTACTTCCTTTTCCATACAATAAGCCTCCCTGAGACTGAAATGTATGTATAGGGCCACATGTCATTCAACATCTAAAGTGAAACACACACACACACACACACACACACACACACACACACACACACACACACACACACACACACACACACACACCTTACCTCCTTCCATATAGACTCACTAAAGATTGACTGGGCAGGGAGAAGGTGTTTCCTAGCAACTGGTGCTCAGTCGTATCAGTCCGCTGTTTGACAGAGAAGAACAGAACACTGGCAGAACACTGTGGTGGGTCTTATAAATGGACATGTTTAAAGGGATGTGTACAAGAACACAGAGGTAAACAAGGACGCTGTGAAACGAGCTCTGTGTACTATAGAGACAAAGGTTATGCAGAACAAAGATTGCAGCTAGCACTACGATTGAAAGGCATATTCATAAATATCAATAAGTACTTGATGTACATTGGGTTTTAAGATTATGATTTTAAAGTTGTCTTTTACATCACATTGTACTACTATCACAATAAACACAAAGCACCACTGCAAAGCGCACTCTAAATCTCCAAGACACAAATTCCTGGGCTTGACACATTTACGCTGACATTGAGCACATTGAGATGGGATAAACACGCCCCTTTAAGTAATTACACTGACAATGAGCACATTGAGATGGGCTAAACACGCCCCTTTAATTAATAAAGTACCACGATCAATCGCACATCAGGGCCCTGTCACACCCCTCCTCTCTTCCTCATCCATCACCCAGACTAACTGTACTGTACAAGGCAAGCCTATATCTGGGAAAGCGTTCTAGACACCCCGAGGGGGACACAGCTGGGTCGACCTACCTACCTGAGGTCCTCCACATAGGGTTCAGCTGGGGAAGCTGCCATACTCTCTCTCTCTCTCACACACACACACACACACACGCACACACACACACACACACACACACACACACACACACTCACACATGCACACACACACGAACTGGAAGAGGCAGAGCATGCATCCTTGCTGAACCCCAGCGATTCAGGGTCATGGTGAAACTGGTCAAGGCTTCCAGACTCCATCTGCTTAACTCTCCTCAACTCAGCTTCTGTCTATCCCTCTCAGGACGGTCACCATGTCCATCCAATGTGAGGGAGGATGCTACACAACTACATAGATAGAGAAAAGACAAATGGGTATAATGAGATGAGAAGGTGCTTAAAATGCCAATTTACAGGATGGATTCTCTAGAGGTGGTTGGTTTCTTAGAGAAAGGTACTGTAGAGAGAGGATAGGATAGGATAGGATAGGGGTTTGGTCCGGCGGCTCATTGTGGATTCTGGGCAGAGTGTAGTACGGCTTTAGTTTTTTGTGTGTGATCCAGGTCTGAAATAACAGGCCCTGTCCTCCACAAGCCCATTAAGGGCAGGAAAAATAGACTTCTTCTCAGGAGTGGTTTGGACAGTGATGTACCTGTGACGATCCCAGGCCTCAGCAGGAGAGAGGCAGACGGCTTCAGCCACGATCGAGGATTCACTTCTCCAGCGCTGGAAGTCATCCCAGTCGGCCGACGGCTCTGAAGGGTGTGAAGGGAGGCAAGGGAGGGGGGAGACTAGCAGCAATTGCCATCCATCACGGACATCCTGCTGGGTCAGCCGCTGTACAAATTAAGAGAATAAGAGCACTTGTGTATCCGTCTGCTCAACTACACTTAAATAAAGAGGTCAGATTAAACATTCGATCCACTGTGTTTACAGTTGTGTGGAAGATCTGATTCTCAGAAGCTCCTCAAAAGGAACCGTCCTCCACAGCAGACCTGCCCCCAAAATAGCAGGGAGACTGGGCCCCAAATGCACTGTCTAGAGGGCCACAAATTACCCAAAAGACGGCCTTGATGGGAAATACAGGGTAAAGAGTGTTGAAGACGCTCAAGTTACAACTGACAATCACCTCTGTGGCAAACATTACAAGTATGTTCTTCACAGAGAGAAGTCTCAAGTAGGTGTCCTTCAGTTTTGAGGAGAATGGCATAAAAATTATGAAATAACACATATGGTGACAATGTCTGTGACTTATTTAGAATTCAAGGCACACTTAACCAGCATGGCTACCATAGCATTCTGCAGTGATACACCATCCCATCTGGTTTGTGCTTAGTGGGACTATCATTTGTTTTTCAACAGGACAATGACCCAAAACATCTTAAGGCTGTGTAAGGGCTATTTGACCAAGAAGGAGAGTGATGGAGTGCTGCATCGGAGGGCCTGGCTTTCACAATCACCCGACCTCAACCCAATTGAGTTGGTTTGGGATGAGTTGGACCGCAGAGTGAAGGAAAAGCAGCCAACAAGTGCCCAGACCCCTTGACTCCTTCACTATTATTCTACAATATAGAAAATAGTACAAATAAAGAATAACCCTTGAATGAGTAGGTGTATCCAAACTTTTCACTGGTACTTTATATCTTGTATATCTTTTATACATCTCTTGACTGGTACTTTATCTTGGCCAGGTCACAGTTGTAAATGAGAACATAAAATACACATTTTTCGTCTCTCTGTGTTTCATAAATGTCCTCCAATTCGCAAGAGACTGAATGTATCTCACCGGAGAAAGCATCCGAGCGAGTGAAACAGCGCCCCTCGGTCTCTGTATGTGTAGGCCATCTATCTGGTGCTGTCTGGTCCAAAAGAGTATGACATTGTTGCCGCCCGTAGCATTGAACGCAAGAGAAGCCAGCAAGCATTTGGCCTCCCTTGATAAAAAAATGTTAAATAATAGCCAATCAACCTTGAGCTCAACTGAATGAACTCAACTGTGAATGGTCCTGGCGCACCCAAAAAATGTGTCAAAGGACGCCAGTTTGGATTTGGCGTCACTCAAATCAAATCGCATAGAGAGCATACGTCATTGACAGAAACAACTGTTGCATCTCGTTGTGTTGTTGTCCTCCGGTAGCTTCAACATTTCAGCATCATCAAATCACCTATGCTTAGTCTAATACAGTGACAACTAAAAGACACCAAAAACAATTTAGTCCAATCAACGTAAGCTAAATACGATGTGCCTGTCACCCTACTTGTTGAGAAACGCCAATGCCATCCTCCTCTCTGTCATACAGTACACACTTTTATTTTTTGTTGTCCTAGACTACTAAAATACTTACTTGCTAGCCTAACTTCCTTTCATGGGTAACGTTAGCTAGTTAACATTAGCCTTCTACATCTAGCTACATTGAACTTCCATCTTCTCAGGCCAGGGGCACAATGTATGAATGAATGGTTGGATCAGAATCGCTGTTATAATCATTGCCCAGTATGGAGAATTAAGTAAAAGTCCAAATCCCTATCGCCATCCAGGGCTAATTTAGGTAAGCTAGCTAGCTACAAAGTGGTACTGGAATAGTGGAGGCAGCTCCTGTTTTCTTTGCAACTTGCGGTAAACTCTTCATGGTTCTAAATCAATAGTTGTTTAGTGGTCAGAAAATGTCGAAAACATTAACTTGCTTGACCATGCTGTAGGTCATGTAACGTTTTGGAGGTCCTTCCTGCCGGCGGCTATTAGACTATTTAATGCCTCACCGGGGTGCCGTGCCGTCGTCAACATAGACCTGGAACTGTTGGGTTGTTAGGACCTAGTTTAACAATTATGCATCCATCCGTGAGTAACCCTGGTCTGTAATCACTCATTCCCTCAGGAGTTATTTATTCATTCAGGTCTGTATATACATATTCTTGTACAGTTGTTATATCATATCACGTGCAATATTGTAAGTAATTCTTGGACTTACGTAGTCATTCACTCAGGAATGCATATTAGTATCCTGTCAGTTGTATCTTTTTTCATTGCTTTTCGAATGTGCATTACGTGCATTTATCTGTAATTAAACCCTGCGCTCTAAGGACTGTATTTGAAGGGAATTACTATTATTAACCCAAATTATATCATACACACATTTAGCTATTTAAGTATCTCTTCCTGTCATTTACCTGTACAGTTAATGTAACCATGCAAATATTCACTTACCTGTTCATTTAACCAGTCTGTATATTAAGTAAACTATTATTACCCTCACTTATATCATATGCACTTTTAGCTATTTAAGTATTTCTCTGCCATCGACCTGTATAGTATAGTTTAACCATCCAACATCCACCAATGTATAGTGTACATATTCAGCCATCCGCCCATACTATGCAATGTCTTTTTATAGCTTTTTTGCACTCCAGACTTCTTGTATTTTTATACTTTTTCATACTGCCGCTCTGTGTATCATGTATCGTGTATATGTCTTTTGTGTATTTTCATTTTGGCATTTTGCACCTGCCCTGTGTTTTTTTGACAAAGAAATTTCCCCTTGGGGATCAATAAAGTACCTATCTACTGCAGTGACAAGGCATTTTATTATGGTATTAGAGAGATATGAACACCCAGCTTTATACCATAGTGAGGGATCAATAACATTACCAGAGGTGGCTTTTGTTTGCCGCTCTAAGCTATGATAGTTTCAGTCATACGATATCTGACTTCCACACTGCACCACTGATATACTAACAGTATTTATCATGTAGGCTTTGGGGTGCAGGGAAAACCCCTCCCTCAATAAGGGATTCCCACTATCGTAAGAATAGCTATAGAACAAATAACATATCAACACTTCTAAAAACAAATTAACTAAGAACTAATAGAGTACAATGAAAATCCTAAATTCATTGTGCTTGTGAAACATGCTGTGAGGAGATCTTCTCCCATGTTCTATGCCAGTGGCCCCAGCTGGGTGGGTGTGGGCAAGATAAGGCCCCTGGCTTTCCCTCTCTGCCCCCTTTGCCCTCAGCCCCTCCCCCTCCACAGAGAATCCCACTCAGGATGGGGATCCAGCTGTTGACTTGGCAACAGCACCTCGCCCCTTTCCACTGAGGGCATGGGATGATTGCTCACCATGCCTGGCAAATACAGACCTGCGTGTGGTGGTGGTGGTGTGTGTGTGTGTGTGTGTGTGTGTGTGTGTGCGTGCTTGAAGTCGCTCTGGGGGACAGGCTGATCCCACCATGCACCCAGACCTCTCAGTCTTGCTCTTATATAAGTGCCTGTGTGTAATCAGCGTATTATCCGTAAGTTACAGAACAGGAGACACCTCCAGGGGGATAGCAGGGCTTGTCATGTGCTGACAGAGAAACAGCCAATGTTAAATGATTGGGCTATACTGAGGTAGACTGGGTTTGAAGCATCAAGCACAAAGCCTAGTTAGCAGTGGGCCGATTTCTCTCCTGGTAAATTGGTTCATATTTTAGCATTCCCCCTCCGTCGTTGCCTCTCTTTCAGCACCTGAAATAATTTAGACTAACAAAAACAACACTTAACGCCGCACTGAACACACCACCATCAGCAGACTTCTGAAACACTTTGTCTTTTGGGTAATCACTAACATACCAAAATGGAAAATGCCAATGGGAAAGAGAGAGGGATATCTAAGTACAGTACAAACATTGTCTAATTCACTGTTAAGGCTTTAAAAAAAAAAATTTCCTCAAATACTATGACTAAGTGGCCTTTGGTATATATTTTGGGGATTGGATGAAATCTTAGCAGCTGGTAACTATGGAGGGATACGCGTTGTCAAGACATTATAAAACAAAATTAAAAATAAACTTAATTTCGTAATTACAGTTTTACTTCCTCAATTAGCTTTGAATGAAAATTAGTTTTTTTATGAGCAACTTAATGTGTTGAGATAAAGAGTGTTGCCAAGTGTTTAATGCACTCATAGATTCATAGCAAGAGCCCACTGAGGAACATGACACAAAGATAAGACTATAATTTTCCTGAAGCGTTGTCTGACCCCATTCCAGGCCTGGGCTAAAAGTAATACATCCCTTAGACATATGGAGGACTCCCAAAAGGGAATTAGGAATAATAACAATCTCAAGTAGGATTCACCAAGGTCAAACTAATTACAAGCAAACAGAACAACAGACCTTCTCAAGATAATTTCAATTTGTCAGGAGAAAAATTGTGACTCCATTGAAAGCGTTCTGTTGAGTGGTAACCTATTGTAAGGCTCAGGGACCGCTGTGCACAGTTTGAGCTACAGATGTAGGATCTTAATTTAGCTAGCTAAAATTGGCCTTTTCCTGAATTAGTTATGGATGGAGATAGGGATTTGGAAATTTTTTGGTTTTACTTAATTATCTGTACTGGCCAATGATTATAAAGATGATTCTGATCCAACCATTGTTGTGTCCCTGGCCTGAGAGGATGGAAGTTACATATGTACAGTAGCTAGATGTAGACGGCTAATGTTAACTAGCTAACGTTGCCATGAATGGAAGATAGGCTAGCAAGCAAGCATTTTAGCCAGGTAGTCTAGGACAACAAAAAATAAATGAGTGTACTGTATAACAGAGTCATAGACCGTTTCGTCAAGATGAAAGAGAGGAGGATGGCGTTGGCGTTTCTCTACAAGTAGGGTGAGTCAACATATTTTTCTACTTGCGTGGACGAGCAATCACGAGCGCAGACCGAAATCAGAACCATGGACAGCCACATCATATTTAGCTTATGTTGATTGGACTAAATTGTTTTTGGTATCTTTTAGTTGTCACTGTATTAGACTAAGCAGAGGTGATTTGATGATGTTGAAACATTGAAGTTGACTCCTGTTTTCTTTGCGACTTGCGGTAACTCTCTGTGGTTTTAAATCAATAGTTGTTTAATAGTCTGAATATGTCAGAAACATTCATTTGCTTGACCATGCTGTAGGTCATGTGACTGTCTGTTACATGCAATATGCGTTGTGGACTTCATTGGACAGAGGTTGTTGTCCGGTTTTGTGCTAAAACAGAGGTGTGGTTGAATTTATTCTGCCACTATCTTCTTCTTATTGTCTTGGCCGCTACTGTTCTGTGGAGACTAAGTTCTGTGGAGACCAAATTGATGAGAGGAAACTATCAGGGACAGGCTGCATATGAAAAACCATTATGAGAAATTAAAACAAGTTAACAATTCAAATGAATGCTCATTGAATGAACTCAATCAGTCTGTTGGACTCTTGGGAAATACTGTATGTAGATTAGACATTAACATGTTGACATGTTTAGAACTGCAGCAGTTGGGACACTGTTAGAATGACTAATGGGACCAACATACAGATGTAGGATCTTAATTTGACCTATATTGTCACAGCAAAATAATCCTGCAGCAAAAATATTTGAATGTTTAGTCCATAATGTTAGTTAGGCTATTAGCTGGCTAAAGGTAGGCTACATGAAAAGTGCAGTACTATTAATATAACCGTGTATTAGTGTGGGTTTTCAGTGAATTATTTCAAATCACAAAGCACATCCGCATTTCCTGCGGTGCAGGAATATTCTCAGCAACAAAAGAGTGATCAAATTAAGATCCTACATCTGTAGGCAGATATATGCTATAAATCATTATAAATGTGCAAACTGTGACATCAATGAGAAGACAAACAATGGACAATTACACTGAACAAAAATATGAAAACTTTTACTGAGTTACAGTTGATATAAGGAAATCCGTCAATTTAAATAAAGAAATTAGGCCCTAATCTATGGATTTCACATGACTGGGAATACAGATATGCATCTGTTGGTCACAGATACCTTAAAATAAAGATAGGGGCGTGGATCAGAAAACCGGTCAGTATCTGGTGTGACACCATTTGCGTCATGCAGCACGACACATCTCCTTCGCATAGAGTTGATCAAGATGTTGTTTGTGGCCTGTGGAATGTTGCCCCACTCTTCAATGGCTGTGCGAAGTTGCTGGATATTGAAGGGAACTGCAACACGCTGTCGTACACGACGATCCAGGGCATCCCAAACATGCTCAATGTGTGACATATCTTACGAGTATGCAGGCCATGGAAGAACTAGGACATTTTCAGCTTACAGAAATTGTGTACATATCCTTGTGACATGTGGCTGGACATCATGCTGAATCGTGGCGGTGGATGAATGGCATGACAATGGGTCTCAGGATCTCATCACGTTATCTCTGTACATCGAAAAATGCAATTGTGTTAGTTGTCCGTAGCTTATGCTTGCCCATAACATAACCCCACTGCCACCATGGGGCACTCTGTTCACAACGTTGAAATCAGCAAGTCGCTCGCCCACACTACGCTGTCTGCCATCTGCCCGGTACAATTGAAACCGGGATTAATCCGTGAAGAGCACACTTCTCCAGCGTGCCTGTGGCCATTGAAGGTGAGCATTTTCCCACTGAAGTCGGCTACGACGCTGAACTGGAGTCGGGTCAGGACCCTGGTGAGGACGACGAGCACACAGATGAGCTTCTCTGATACAGTTTCTGACAGTTTGTGCAGAAATTCTTTGATTGTGCAAACCCACAGTTTCATCAGCTGTCCGGGTGGCTCGTCTCAGACAGTCCCGCAGGTGAAGAAGCTGGATGTGGAGGTCCTGGGCTGGCATGGTTACACATGGTCTGTGATTGTGAGGCCGGTTGGACATACTGCCAAATTCTCTGAAACGACGCTGGAGGCGGCTTATTTTAGCAAATTTTAACATGAAATTCTCTGACAACTGCAGTCAAACATGTCAATTCCACACTCCCTCAAAACTTGAGACATCTGTGGCATTGTGTTGTGTGACATTTCAGAACAAGGTACACCTATGTAATGATCATGCTGTTTAATCAGCTTCTTGATATGCCATGGATTATCTTGGCAAAGGAGAAATGCTCACTAGCAGGGATGTAAACAAATGTGTGGACACAATTTGAGCGAAAAGCTTTTTGTGCGTATGGAACATTTCTGGGATCTTTCATTTCAGATCACGAACATGGGACCAACACATTACATGTTGAGTTATATTTTTGTTCAGTATACATTCATAATGCATTTTGAGTCTAAATCTTCATGATTTCTTTAATTCGGCATTATGACAGCAATGTATATTTAAAGCAAAGCATAATGAAGCATGATGAATTATTGATGTGTTCATTACTCATAATATAAATGCAAGGGGCTCCAATTAAGTCCATTCTCCTTGGGGTGAGCATTGTTCTACTGTTTCCTGTCCGGAATTTGATTGATTTAATAACAAGTATATTTATTGTTTGGCTAGATGCAGTAAAACAATTGTAGTGTTGCGGGGGTCGGAATGTTCAGCTGCCACGGTTGGCTTGGCCCATCTCTCTGTGAGCTGAACTGACTCAATTATAGTTTGGCTGTATGGCCCGTTGTCTACTTCAGAAGTTAGTTTGAGGGAATAAATACATTTGCTGTTATAGAGTGACTCTCAACAACGGATTGGATTCCTTTAAGATAGAATCATATTTAACTAAGGCATACCTAATGACCAGAGTGATCAGTTTATTATACAAAAGGTCCAAGAATCATAGGATGAAAGGGATGTGTGATTCCAGACCTTCAACATTTGTTCCATTAGTCATTCATTATAATGCTGGTATACATATACTAGATGTGGCACTGAACAACCCCAGCTCTCCCTAACAGTGTCAGTGAAACAAGGAGAGTAGCAGCCAGCCAGCCTGTTATATGTGAAGTGAGACCTACAAGAACAGCAAGGGCAAAACCACAGTGCAAAAGCTCCAGGGGGCAGGAGGACAAGACAGCGACTCACAGCCAATCTCCTTCCAAGTGTGGCTGGGTAATATGTGCTCAGCGACACAGCAAGGCTCCCAGGGAGCTGCAGCTCAGCTGGCCCTGTAGCAGGAACACACAGTCAATACAGTCCAGTGGATATACACTACCCCAGCAGGGGGAAAGGACATGCCCCAAGATTGCTGCTCCGCTACGCTCCGTCTCCCCAGACACCCTGCATGCAGACCTGGCGGTATGTTTGTGTGTATCAGGAGTGTGGCTGTGTGTGTGTACGTAGGGTTCAGATGCTGGAGGGGCCTCTTAGACACACACAGGGTTTCTAATGTCATTATTTAGTGCAAAGTATATAGGCTCCTTATCGGAAGGGACCCACAATATCAAATTAGTTATGATGTCAACAGCAAATTGTTGGAATACACAAACTTCAAAAAAAAGTTTTTAATCGTTTCGAATGTGAGTCATTTAACTTTGGAAATAATCTAAGACGATTTACTTAATCCCTTATGGAAATATAAAACAGAAATGTTCAATGAAAATCTTTTCTATAAGGAAATGACTGAGAAAAGAGCATCAACAATGGAAGTATATAACACATATAATTAAACAGCAAATAAGGAGGTATTTCTTCCCTGCAGAGGTCAAATACCTGTCGTGGTCCCTTTCTCTTTGTCTCCCTCATCCTGCGGCATCCGTCGCCCAGGGAGACGAGGTAGTCTAGGTAAACGCTTACCTCCCTCCAATCCCACAGCGCCTGGTTCAACAGGTTCACGTTACACATCATAAGCGGTAGGTAGCCTAGCCGTTAAGAGCATTGGGCAAGTGACTGAAAGGTTGCTGGTTCAAATACCTGAGGCGACTAGGTGAAAAATCTGTCTGTGCCTTTAAGCAAGACGATTAACCCTAATTGCTCCTGTAAGTCACTCTGGATAAGAGCATCTGCTAAATAAAAAATGTAAATGTAAAATAATTATCACTATGGCTACACCAAATGCTCATTTTGGTTACATTCAAATGAGATACACTACAATCATTCTTTATATTGAATACTTTGTAATACTATAAATATAATTTGCACATCCTTCATTCCTGTGTTAATGCTAATCTGTAATTTATATCACCACTATGGTCTATTTATTGTCCTACCTCCTAACCTTATTGCATTTTGCACTCTGTATATAATGTTAATGTCAAATTTTTTGTTTTTGACTATGTTTGTTTACTGTGTAACTCTGTGTTGTTGTTTTTATCGCACTGCTTTGCTTTGTCTTGGCCAGGTCGCAGTTGCAAATGAGAACTTGTTCTCAACTGACCTACCTTGTTAAATAAAGGTGAAATAAAAAAATAAAAAAAAATAATAATAAAATAATACAAATGTGTCTTACTACTGCAATATCACAGAATGTGAAAATCTGGAGTACTTAGAAATCTCAAAGCCCTGTATAAACAACATAATTTAATTTCTAATATTGTTGAGGCATTTTACGTCGTATAACCTTGTCAGTGGGCCGTCGCTGGAGGCTCAGGACAGTGAGCCGTAGCTGGAGGCTCTGGGCTATGAACCGTCGCTGGAGGCTCCGGACAGTGGGCCGTAGTTGGAGGCTCCGGGTTATGAACCGTCGCTGTAGGCTCCGGACAGTGAGCCGTCGCTGTAGGCTCCGGGCTGTGAACCGTCGCTGGAGGCTCCGGGCTATGGAGGCGCACCAGTGGTCTGGTGCGTGGAGCAGGCACTGGAGACGTTGGGCTAGTCACACGCACTGAAGCTCTGGGGTGAGGAGCAGGCACGGGAGATGTCGGTCTGAACCCTCGACCGGGAGACGAATCGAGTTTTGAAACCAGATCGGCTGCCGTACCCAGCCCAGGCAGCAGTGTAGATGACAGCTCCAGCTGTTTAATTGACCAGTCTACCTGTCCCGGACTGGACACCGGCCTGGCGAGGAGCTCCGGCTCTTCCTCTCTCTTCTCCTCGGGAAAGAGGTGAGCCAGACGCTTCTTCCAGATCGCCAAACTGGCCTCAAAACTATCCGCCTCCTCGATCTCCCGAACGTGAGGGTTGGGCTCGGTCGCGGGAGGAAGTGCCACCGAGGCTCTCCACCACTTCGCCTGTTCTTCCTTCGACCGATCGAAAAATCCTTCCGGCGTCTTCCTGTTATCGGCCGTCGGAGGCGGAAGTGGTGGGCGCTGATCTTCCAACCTGGGGTAGCTGAGCGACGGTTGGTCTTGTGGAGCTGGTACTGGGGTCCCTGGGCTGGGAACACGCACTAGACCTCCGGTGCGGGAAGCTGTCGCTGGACGTACCAGGCTGAGGAGGCGCGCTGGTCGGATTGGCCAGGAGCGCGCTGGAGATCTGGTACTGGGCCGGAGACCGAACGCATCCACTCGTCGTCCTCCTCGGCCCACCTGAAATACCTCCTCAGCCGCTCCTCCTCCTCCGTGTCCCTCACGTCCCAAGGACCCCACAACCCCCCCCCCCCCCCCCCACCACCATCAATATGGGGGAACTTCGGGGCTGTCCACGGTCGGTCCTTCCTCTCCTCGAACTCCGATGGTGAGGGCTCTGTCCCAAGCCCCCAGGCTGGTCCAGCCTTGGTCAGGGAGGTGACCAAGAACCCAATGGTGACACTGACAGAGCTCCAGAGTTCCTCTGGGGAGATGGGAGAACCTTCCAGAAGGACAACCATCTCTGAAGCACTCCACCAATCAGGCCTTTATGGTAGAGTGGCCAAAGGGAAGCCACTCCTCAGTAAAAGGCACACGACAGCCCGCTTGGAGTTTGCCAAAAGGCACCTAAAGGACTCAGACCATGAGAAACAAGATTCTCTGGTCTGATGAAACCAAGATTGAACTCTGGCCTGAATGCCAAGCGTCACGTCTGGAAGAAACCTTGCACCATCCCTAGGGTGAAGCATGTTGGTGTCAGCATGCTGTGGGGATGTGTTTCAGCGGCAGGGACTGGGTGACTAGTCAGGATCGAGTGAAAGATTAATGGAGCAAAGTACAGAGAGATCCTCGATGAAAACCTGCTCCAGAGCAGGACAACGACCCTAAGCACACAGCCAAGACAACGCAGGAGTGGTTTCAAGACAAGTCTCTGAATGTCCTTGAGTGGCCCAGCCAGAGCCCGGACTTGAACTTGATCGAACATCTCTAGAGAGACCTGAAAATAGCTGTGCAGCAACGCTCCCCATCCAACCTGACAGAGCTTGAGAGGATCTGCAGAGAAGAATGGGGGAAACTCCCCAAATAAAGGTGTGCCAAGCTTGTAGCGTCATACCCAAGAAGACTTGAGGCTGTAATCGATGCCAGTGGTGCTTCAACACAGTACTGAGTAAAGGGTCTGAATACTTAGCCTTATTCTAAAATTTATTAAATTATTTATCCCCCTCATCAATCTGCACACAATACCCCATAATGACAAAGCAAAAACAGTTTTTTTACATTTTTGGAAATAAACGGAAATATCACATTTACGTTTATTTCCAAAAATGTAAAAAAAACTGTTTTTGCTTTGTCATTATGGGGTATTGTGTGCAGATTGATGAGGGGGATAAATAATTTAATCAATTTTAGAATAAGGCTGTAACGTAACAAAATGTAGAAAAAGTCAAGGGGTCTGAATACTTTCTGAATGCACTGTAAGAAACAAAAAATGCAAAGTAGCCTATTCAACAAATTAATCCAGCAGAGTGAGGCTTTGAGGTGTGCTGCACAGTAACAGAACTGTTCTCAGAAAACAGAAACAGATGGTCTGTCAGTTCTGACCTGAATGCTAAAGGAAGCCCCCAGTGCCTGGCCACTGATTGCCAATTCATATCTCTCACTATGGATTAGGGAATCGCTCCATCAACACGTTTTAACTCACGGGAACCTGTTTTTTTTGGATGGGTAACTACTGCGTATTGGATCAACAGGCATATTTGGCAAATGTCCTGGGCTATCGCTCATGCTCACGAGAATTTGCCAAGTAAGATTTGATCTACTTTCTAAAGAGACAAATGGCTTTATAACTATGTTTAGGACTTTATACTATGTTGTAGTAGCCAATAGGATAACTTTGATTCCTACTGTTCATCTGAACACACCTATACCAGAGAACAAATACAACTACTGTTATATTAGTATGTACAGCGTAAGCTATTTAATTTAAACTTGTAAGGAATACAACTATGAAAGGCAGAATATTTCTATTAACTTGGCAGAAGTGAGTGTATTAGCCTTTTACATTCAATCACAGGCAAGGCTTTGTGTGTGTGTGTGTGTGTGTGTGTGTGTGTGTGTGTGTGTGTGTGTGTGTGTGTGTATGTGTGTGTGTGTGTGTTGTTTAGACCCTGCCTCTTTCTGAACATGATGCCCTGGGACTTAATTACTCCACACACACAGAGACCCATTCTCCACAGTAAAACACTAATACCACCATGGGTACGGGGACCTCAGCTGGTTGTCAAGGGCGATGTCACCTGGGCTCAGATTCACAAAACATTCTTAAGAAGAATTATTTTCTCAACTGCCAACTATAGACTTAAACAAAGTTGCTATTCTTCAAAAAGGTTCTTGGAAATGTTATTGCGCTATTTCTTATGTTTCTTCTTAAGAATATTCTTGAAAATAAAGCTCTTGGAAATGTTCTTAATTCCAAGATAGCTTGTCTAAGCTCATGAAAGCAATTGAACATGTTTAATTCACTCACAAACTTGATCTGAAAGTTTAAGTATTGATTATTTTAAACCCAAGAACATGTTTTAGAACATTAATCTCTGTATGAAATATGCTAACATTATTGCCATTGCTAGCTAGATAGCTAGCTAAATCAGTTGCCTAGCAACAAATATCTTAAGAAGATTTGTAAGAAGATATTTGAGAAGTTCATAAGAAACTCATTAACAACAAGATATTGTTGAGGAATTGCACTTACAAACTTCTTTTTTATCTTTCTTAAGAAGCTTCTGCGTAAGTTTTTGCGTAAGAAGTGTTTTGTGAATCTGGGCCCAGGTCAGTAGGAGATTTCTGTTTTCCCATTTCTTTCTTTTTTTTCCAGCTCACAAAATAACTGTGAGTGTAGGCCAGGGTCAGCGCCCAAGTTTATTTTCGCCCCACCAACTGTTTACTTTGAGGGTGAACCAGGAACATCAATTTGGCCCAAGGCTCAAAATAGGTCTTTGTCCACCCTGGATCTTTTTTATGGAGATGACAGGACCTGCTCGCCGGGCATGGCTCCTGCTGTGCCGAGCTTCTATTTCAGTTCACAGAAGCTGGGGGGATGGGCCTGGGGAGGGCGCTGCACTGAGTAAAATGTGAAGAGGAAATAGGGAGCATTTGGGGCTGGTTGGCTTCCACTTGACTGAGCAGTGAGCCAAGGAGATCAGCTGGAAAACAGTGCAGGGTTCAACTCACATCTCCTGGGGAGGAGTGGAGGTCTACTGTATGTAGGGCCATGCTCAGAGTGGCGCTAAAATAGGACCGCCCTTGGATTTTACACCATGAGCCTCAATCTGTCTCATGGGTTTAGCTAGATGACCTGCAGTCCCAAAAGAAACTGCACTCTTGCAAATTCTCCATTTGAAATAGTACAAAGACATTTCAACCATGCCAACAATATTTTATTTATCCTGAATGGTTGTAGATCATTCAATTGTTGTTACAACAAATTTCAAATATACTGTACTCACAGACTTTGCTTTTCATTTGCTCTTTGTTTTTGCAGACAGAGGTCAAAGTTCAGCACATTTGTCTGGAGCAGATGTGAATTTGTGGATAATTGGATGATCATTAATGAGACTCAGGTAGCTTTGGCTTGCAGTATAGAATGAGCTCGCCATCTCCTGGAAGAACTGAGAACTGCACCAGAATAGCTGACAATGCGTATCGATAAATGTAAAATAAAGTGCATCAGGATGACAGTTCGTCAGTTATCCACCACTGATAATGTTTCACACAAAATATGTATGTTGTATGTTTTCGATTAAATAAATATTAGCTCATAGTATAATAGTAAATGAAGAGGACGTAAATTGTCGCAAATGTTTCCAACAAAACGACCGTCTGACGTGCTTTACGGTTGTCGAATATACAAACACGTGTGTGCTGCCTGCTTATCAACTGTACGGAAGATACATCTGCGTCTATGTATGTTGAACTTTACAATACCATAAATAGGAGTAAATTGAGTACACCGAATACTAGTTATTGAGGTACAAAAACATCGAATGGTCCTATCGATTGTTCTAAAACTATCCGTTTTCTTTAGCAAGGTAACGCTAGATATTGTAGTTAGCTATTAGCCACGCTAGCTAACTACTAGCTAGATAACTAGACGTTACATGTGTATGTAGAGTCGTGCACATTTAAAGACAGCAAAATAATGGACAGTTTAACGGCAGTTCATCGTTTTTAATTATACAAGAACCTCGATTTATGACCGAGGGGGATTTGGGTTAGACGAATGTATTTGCTGGCTAGCTGCCATGGCATGATGGGAGTCGATGATGCCATGAGTGCTGTTTACATGAGCCAATAACTCAGTCATATGTATGGCTAGGCTTTGCAGGGACTGTCACGAAACTAGAGTTGAAGCCAGTCAGTATGTTATGCAAGTCGTCTGTATCCATTATGTAATCCTGTCTTTCAGAAAACCTTAAAATGGCCAAAAGTCTGCGAAGCAAATGGAAGAGGAAGATGCGTGCAGTGAAGAGAGCGAAGAACGCCCCTAAGGAACTGGCTCGGCTGAAGCAAGCCTTGGCCCATGGTGGCACAGGAGAGATCTCCATGAATGACATTCATGACATAGCTACAGTGGTGCCAGCTGACAAGATAAAGGAGAAGAAAGTGGATGTAGACATGGAGGGAGAGGAAGCCGATGGTGAGAACACAACATGCATAGATCAAGCATTTTGTATGATTCCTTATGTCTTTGAGTTTTGACACCTTTTGTTTTTTCGTTGCAGATGGAAAGATGGACATGGACAGCAAGCGCAGTAAGACGACCCAATTGGATGAACATGGACAGTACCCAACGTGGATGAGCCAACGACAGGCCAAGAAACTGAAAGGCAAACGCATGACAAAGAAATCTGGAGGAAAGGCAAACAAAAAAAAGAAGGGCATTGCCTGGTAGCCTGGAGAAAACCAAAGGACTTACCACTTAGAACCTGTGACACACATGAGCCTTGAATATCATGTATCAGAGATCGAATACATGATCTTTGTGGACTTAAATTTGCCTTGTGTTAAAGTTAAATGGTGATATGAGGCAAATGATCAATATTGTGCAACCCATTGTCAGTACTCCCCATTTAATGTATGAAAGGAAACACGTCAGCATTGTTTTTTTAATCTAACCAGGAAGGGCTCACTGAGATTTTAAATCTCTTTTTCAAGAGCGTCCTGTTGGGCACAATGGTATAATACTGCATTGACATATCTTATAGCTGTGGTATACAGAAGACAATATGGCAGATTCTTTACCTTTTACCCCAATAATGCTACTACCTGTTGGTAGCTCCATTCCTGTTTGATTTGCTCTTCTCCCTGTGGCCTAGCCCATCATTACAAAGACATTCATTATACATGTCACAAACTGTCCATATAATCTTCTGGCTGTCATGTTAAGAGTAAATAAATGTGTTTCTGTAAATTAAGACTTTATTGATTGCATGCAGTTGATTCTAGAAATAACTTTTTTAACCTGGCGTTTCAGATATTATGCTTTGCCAAAGTATGAAAATGTAATTCAAGTTAAGAATACCATCAATAGCCAAAATACATAGTTCTCTGTAGTTAATCATTGCTTTTAAAACATCACATTCCATAGCTTATTTACTTAACATAATCCTTTAAAATTCAAGCGTATGAGAATATCACTGGACCATTTAGCAATCAGCCTTTATAAGGGGAAGGCCTGCATCCCACCCTGAACAATATGAAGCACAATGACTATCCATTATATGTCATGACTACTGACCGGATATAAATCGACTAGAAAAAACATAGGGAGAATCTTAATTGCATACTCCTTGCGTCCTCACCTCAAAACCCATTGGATGAGATAAGCCATAGGTCCCTGACCTCCAATGGGTATTGAGAAGGTGAGGAGAATACAATTGAGATTCTCCCATGGTACAATCAAACTACACCTGTCAGACGGGATCAATGTGCTTATGTTACCCCTGTGAAAAGCCCCACAATTCATGGGTCCTATGGGCTCAAGTATATGTCTGTGTGTTGGAGACTGTATCGGCAAGCTCACTACATCATTTTCACGAACGTGGCAGGAAAAAGTCCAAGGCGTCCGTGACACTGTCCCTTCCACCAGCCCTCGTCCACCATCTCTATGTTAGTGATGACATCATCCGGGTTGAAGGAGATCTCATCTGCCTCTTCATGTGTGAGAATAACATTATGTTTGTATTTTGTCTCCGAAAAGGGTTTATAGACTTCTGTGTGTTGAGCAATAGAAGTAACTACATCACAGTATGACCAAGAAATAGATGAGAATTGTTACATGATATCACAACGCAGTCATTGATACAGTACCTACCTCCTTGGTAGTCATAAATGGCCACTGCTGTCTGACCGCATGTCAGGTCCTCATAGTCATTATCCACAGCTGTAGAGGGGACACATGGAAGGGTCAGTCTTTGATATGACACAGTAATGGGTTACCCAACCCCTCTACCCCACTGGGTGTAGCACACTAACCTGGATCGGATTCTGGGAAAGGTACAGGTATTGGTGAGAAATTAGACTCTCCCTCATCCTCCTGCTCTGGTTCTGATGGGGTCTGCTCATGAGGTGGCTCTGCCTCCAGCAGGTCACTTGACCGTAGGGGCAAGCACGGGGGCTGGTCATAGTCTGGCTCCTCTTCCTCCTGAGACCACAGAAAATGAGTAGGTGTGAATTTCAATGAATTTTATAACGTGACAGTTTTTAGGTCATTGGCTGAGTTGCATTGAATTAAATCAGATATTTACCACTGGCTCAGGTTCATCTCTTGGTATCTGAGGCAATTTCCTGTTGGTCTCTGTGACAGGTGGAGGCCGATGTTGCTCTGCTTCCTGCTCCCTGCTGTTCTGTTCCTACAAGAGATACATAGCGCTGTGTCAGTGTGTGCGGGTTTATTGGAGTAACATTTTTTTTGCAGTACCTGTTGTCTGCGTCGAGCCTCCTCCTGCTCTCTCTTCTCTCCAGCCTGTCTCCTGGATCTCTCCTCCTCCGCTCGCTTCTTGTTCTCCTCGTCTGATGACCGAGCCAAGTTCTCAAAGCGAGCCTTCAGGTTGCCTGCCCCTGCACTTGCTGCACAGACAGACAGGAAAAACTAAAAACTTGTTTTCCTCTTTGAACTTCTGAACTAAATGTTTAGCAAACAGAACAACTTTAGCGCTTCTATGAGGAACTATAAAGCGCATACTTACATGCCTCCAATGGTAGTGTCTTCTTATAGGCAGAGGTAGGGGATTCCATGTCTGTGAAGGCCACTGCACTCTGTAGAGCGTATGGGGATTGGGGAACCATAATTCCAATCAATGAGTAAACGTCATAGCCTGAGTGTGTTTGTACAGGTCAATGTAAAATGGGTCAAGAATTACTGTCATCCTGAGTCTTGAGAGTCAAGAAAGACTCACTTTATCCATACGGTCTGCCTGGACTCCATAGCGTCCCCCAAAGCCCTTGGCATAGTCTGAACATGGAGATCAAAGGTCAGTTTAATGTGGACATGGTCCTTGACTTTTACAAACACAACTGTGGTTACAACTGTGAGTAACTGACCCGTCTGTGACTCATGCTTCTCTGTCTCTCCCTTGTAGTCGTAACCCATGGCAGCCTTGTCCACCTTCTCCTTCTCCACCCCAAACTTCCCTCCAAAACCCTTTGAATAGTCTGGTGTGAGAGAGTGAGGGATGAAGTTGTTTCAAATATGAATTGGAGATCTAATATTAATAACTGACCATGAAACGTTTCTACCTACAAACAGCCCACAGTACAGTACCACTCTAACCTTTCTGAGACTGGTGCTTCTCTGTCTCTCCCTTGTAGTCGTAACCCATGGCAGCCTTGTCCACTTTCTCTTTCTCCACACCAAACTTCCCTCCAAAACCCTTTGAATAGTCTGAATGATTAAAGCAAGGTGAGAAAGATGCCAGGAGTAGCTGTGTAGGATAAAAACATGCAGTCGGCTGACTTGTAAATCAGGAAGTATGTGAACGTGTACAAGACTTCCTTAAGGCTGTACCTTTCTGAGATGTATGCTGCTCCACCTCTCCCTTGTATTCAAAACCCATGGCCGACTACAGGAAGAGAGAAGGAATGTTCATCGCCAGGACGATCCCTCCCCCTGTTCATCAAATACTGTGATATCTTTGTATTTGTCAGTAAGAGTACAGTTTCCTCACCTTATCCACACGGTCTTTCTGCACTCCAAATTTCCCCCCGAATCCTCTCTTTGCATCGGTCTGGGATGAGTGCTGCTCCACCTGCGCCACGTAGCCGTGCCCCACTGCACCCTGGGTAATTACACACACATAATACATCAACACAGGAAACAATCTTTGATAAACTGTTGAAGTCCATAAAAGTTGTAATAGGTCAGCACACACAACTGTACTGTCTGACAGCATATGTTTTGGGGTTAGCTGCACTGCACTGCATTAGAGGGTGCGTTATTTGGACTTCATTGAAGACCTTATGAGCAAAATATACTATATATACAAAAGTATGTGGACACCCCTTCAAATATGTGGATTTGGCTATTTTAGCCACACCCATTGCTGACAGGTTTATAAAATCGAGCACATAGCCATGCAATCTCCATAGACAAACATTGGCAGTAGAATGGCCTTACTGAAGAGCTCAGTGACTTTCAAAGTGGCACCGTCACAGGATGCCACCTGCCCTGCTAGAGCTGCCCCGGTCAGCTGTAAGTGGTTATTGTGAAGTGGAAACATCTAGGAGCAATTGTGTAAACAACGTCTCAGCCGCAAAGTGGTAGGCCACACAAGCTCACAGAATGGGACCGCCGAGTGCTGAAGCGTGTAGGTCGTAAAAATTGTCTGTCCTCGGTAGCAACACTCACTGCCAAGTTCCAAACTGCCTCTGGAAGCAACGTCCATGGCCGAGCTGCCGCACTAAAGCCTAAGATCACCACCAATGCCAAGCGTTGGCTGTAGAGGTGTAAAGCTCCCGCCATTGGACTCAGGGAAATTGATATTATGGCGCTTTAAATGTAGCAGTGAAAACGCGTTCTCTGGAGTGATGAATCATGCTTCACCATCTGGCAGACCGACCGACGAATCTGGGTTTGGCAGATGCCAGGAGAACGCTACCTGCACCAATGCATAGTTTCAACTGTAAAGTTTGGTGGAGGAGGAATAATGGTCTGGGGCTGTTTTTCATGGTTCGGGCTAGGCCCCTTAGTTCCAGTGAAGGGAAATCTTAATGCTACAGCATACATGACATTCTAGACGATTCTGTGCTTCCAACTTTATGGCAACAGTTTGGGGAAGGCCCTTTCCTGTTTCAGAATGAAAATTCCGCCCTGCACAAAGCGAGGTCCATACAGAAATAGTTTGTCGAGATCAGTGTAGAATAACTTCACTGGCCTGCACAGAGTCCTGACCTCAAGCCCATTGAACACCTTTGGGATGAATTGGAACACAGACTGCCAGGCCTAATCGCCCAACATCAGTGCTCGACCTCACTAATGCTCGTGGCTGAATGGAAGCAAGTCCCCCGCAGCAATGTTCCAACATCTAGTGGAAAACCTTCCCAGAAGAGTGGAGGCTTTTGTATCAGCAAAGGGGGGACCAACTCCATATGAATCCCCATGATTTTGGAATGAGATGTTCGACGTGCAGGTGTCCACATACTTTTGGTCATGTAGTGTATGAACATCGCATGATGACATGTTATAACCTGACCTTGTCCATACGGTCTATCTCCACTCCAAACTTCCCTCCATAACCGTAGGAGGCTTTGGGAGCCTCCGCCCGCTCCTTCTGCTTCCCCACCTCATGCTCCTGGGACACCTTCTGTCTCAGCTCTGATACACTGGGGAGATGCAGGGATCACACACACACACACACACACACACACGGAAGTGCACACATACAAACACACACATCAGAACTTTGTTACATAACTTTATTCCCATTTTACATTATCTGCTGACACTGAAACGACATAGTTACACTAGTCTGTGGCTAACCCTTAGATTTACTCAGTCACCAACCCATATTAGGTACGACTCACTGCTTGACAGCATACACACTGTTTTCACTATCTTTTCCTGTTTCTACAGAGCAAAAGCAGCAATACACAGTTGAGCTAACCATCCCCCATAGCTCTCCAACGGCATAACACACCAATCATACTATGATCTGTCTTTGGTGTGTAACTTCTGGTCTGATCATCTCAGGCTGACCACCCACTCATCCACCCACAGTTACTGTTCAATGGTTACCTGATGTGTTCTTTTCGACCAGACCCCTCAATTGTCTTGGCACCCCATCTCTGTTCCTGTTCTGACACATCATTCTGAAACACAGAGCCCAAGTCCTTCTCATCAACTAACTACTCTGAAGACCATGGTGTCGTTGAAAACCACAGGACTGAGGCAGTCACAGACCAAGCATAAAAAAAACATTAATTCAACTGGGAGAAAATATTGATTAGAGAGTGACATGGTAACAGAAACCTTTGTGCCTTAGTAAAATAAATACAATAGCTCCATAAGAACCCCCTCTTCCTTGTTTCCTCCATCCCAGTAGCTAACCTCAAAGTCAGGGTCGGTCTCCCAGTCGTCTCCCTCTGCAGCCACCTTTATGCTCACATTGTGTCCCACCACTGACTTCCACATCTAGGAAGAGGAAGAGAAACCAAAACAGAAGATTTTTAAGTCTAACCACAAGTATTTACATGGTCTCATTCTGCTAAGGTCACACAAACAGAAGTTGAGTTATTTATGCAGCACTGAGCTGCAGTGTTCTCATCATAAAATAACACACTATCATCAATAATGAATAGTTTAACAAAACACAGTAACCTCATGGAATGGGTGGGTATCTTACATCTGGGCACAGCTGTCCAGGCTAAGCTACCTGATGGGTCCTCATTGTATCACACAAACTGCAGTCAGTTACAGATACAATAAAAGTCTGGTATTTGTGAATATATCTAAAAGGTTGTACATTTGAGGGACATGATTTTGGTTTAGTAACAAGTTAATACAAAATATTTAATAAAAAAACATCTGGCTTATTTAAAGTCGCATGTTTGATACGTGTATTTTATCTGAAAGTGCAATGACCCAATATAGTAGTAAAGTTACAAAGTAACTATTTATACCTTCCAAGTAGGCTAGACCTTCCGTTGATTCAACTTTGAAACAATATAACCAATGATGAGATCAGTACTGAACTTATTCCCAACTTCTTGAAAGACACGTTTAGAAATTATAATATCACGGTGATAAATACTTAATTCAAACAAAGAAACATTAGGTCATGGTAATTACACGTACCTTTGCGTTGCCTGACAATTTTCCTTGATGTAATAATGTATTTCACAAATATAAGTCTCACCCAGCGCGAGGATAGTGTCGCTCAAACTGTTGATAGAGGAAATGCGCGTGGCCGATGATATGCAAGTAGCTACGGGCTTGCTACCGTATTAAAGCTGCACACAGTTGTATTCAAAACGACAATGTTTGCTAATTAGTAAAAGCATACATCAGTATTCCGTAATAAACCGTAATAAACATTCATTTGTTTTCCCAATATATTTCATTTAAAAAATAGCCCAAGAGTAACCAACACTGATCATACAGAGATTTGACACTTCGGACCAGATTTACTTTGCACCAGTTATTTTCATAAGGTCATAAATCATGTGTCATTCCCAATATTTGTCTCGTCTTTTCACCTGTTCTGTTCTAACTATTCCCCCTTTGAAAATAACTGGTACAAATCTAGCCCTATACTTCTCAGTGGGCTGTGCTGAAAAACACCTATCATCATCATCAATCATCATCATCACAATTCAATCTATACAGCACAGTACAAGGTCATTTACAATAGAAGTTAACATTAGAGGAAAAGTGAGTTACAAGATGTGAAGTGCGGACAACAGAAAACAAGTATAAATTGTGGAGTAGTCATTTTTCCCAGCAGTATTGTATTTACCATATATTGACGTAGATTATGCGGTTTGAATGCGTAAGCAATAAATAACGCTCAATTATAGGAATCCAGATATAATGGACATTATTTGTAGTGTCTCAGAAAAAAATACCCAAACGATTTCATTTGGAATGCACAACCATACACCAGAATGGGAAATGAATCTGACATAAAATCAATAGAATAAAACCCTCATCTGTGCAACAATGGCATACATCGGGGAACCGATTGGATAGCCCACATTCAGTACATACATATGACATACAAATACTACAGGAGTCAAATATGCCAATGCTAGTGCTCTCTCTTTAATAAAATAGAAAATAAAAGAGGAAAAAGAAGACAAATCAAATAAATAGATTGTTGTGGGAATGTAGTCAGCGGGTTTGTACACGTTTCAGTTGGTGTCATGACAACACAGGAGAGTAAGAGGGAGAGATATGAACAGATCCACAGATCCTAACCCTCACCCCATCCAGACATAAAGTGACAATTTTCTATCCTAATTTAAAGGCACCTAAACACCACTAATATAAACTGCCTGAAAAACTAAACACAGTGTATCTACTGTATAGTGTCATTTCATGTTAGTTTCCCCAGGTACATTTAAAGCTGCATAATATCAATTTCCCTTTAAAGTGAAAGAACAGTTTGTGAGGTAGTGCACTACTGCCTCTCACTTGCTTTACAATAACATTTGACTGATCATGTACACTAACCGTAACATATGAAATATTGAATCAAATCAATGATGGCAGTGGGTTCTTTTGACTCCTTGTATATAAAAAAAACAAATCCCTTTGGCTAATAGGCTAAGACACATTTTAGTTTTTTTGTGTTGTATCAAAAGTGCATGGTGTGTGTGTGTATGTGTGTGTGTGTGTGTGAGAGACAAGTATTCTCCTATTCTACAGTATTGAATGTAAAATGATATCGTTCTTGGAAAGGGGCTGGGTAGGTCTGTCACATGTCTGTTATCTCTCCATCTCTCTCCTATCTCAGTCTCTAAGAGGGGGGGGGGGTCCTAGACGTAACCCCCCAGGCAGAGCAGTAGCAGCACGTGCACGGTGAGCAGGTAGAGAGACACCAGCAGGGGTGTACGCTGGCGAGAGCAGAAGGCCACGCGCAGCATTCTCATCAGGCCTGGCCCGCTGCTGCTCCGAATCTGATGGAGAGATAGAGAGAGGTATAGAGAGAAAGAGAGAGGTAGAGAGAGAGAGATATAGAGAGAAAGAGAGAGGTAGAGAGAGAGAGGTGTAGAGAGAGAAAGAGGTAGAGAGGTGTAGAGAGAGAGAAAGAGGTAGAGAGGTGTAGAGAGAGAGAGAGAAGTATAGACAGTTACAGGAGGCAGTAGTAGTAATGGACCATTCTTACAAGGCAATGGTGAATGGACATGTCATCTTTCTAAATGTATCCTGTGTAAATAAACGCAGCGTGTTGGTTGGTACTTACTCGGGTGACAGAGCCTCCTGGTGGCTCAATGAGGACAGCTGTCTCAGAAGCTTCGTGGGCTGACTGCCATTCACCCTGGTTGATCCTACAGCAGGTGAGTGAGGAGAGAGGTACTGAGTAAATACTATCTGGCACACAGAGGAAAGCACTCAGAAAAGTACCAACACACATATGCCAAATGATTACACGAGGCCAATAATCCCATTATCTATACAGTACCGCTACAAATCTCAGAGCATCTCTATAGAGCGTAACAGAGTTACAGCAGTGAGCTGACATCCTCATTCCTCATTAGAATCACACTGTGTCAGTGAGTGTAGCGCTGAAGGGGAAGGCAGAGGATGACCTCTGTCATGTGACAGGTGACACTAAGCTGTGATGATGGCTCTCTTACAGTTTGAGGCGGTCCTGGGAAGCCATTAGCTGCTCCTCCACAACCATCCTATACTGCTGCTCCTCATCCAGTCTGACAGAGACACAAAGAAGGGACACATTAGCTTGTCAGATATATAAGCTTGTGTTGAATGTGCTTGTTGTGTTGTGTTTTTTGAGATAATGTGTGTACTGTAAGGTTGTGTGTTTTTAAAAGGGCGGTGTCGTGGGGTGTGAGAACTAGTACCTGCGCTGGAGCTCCTTGAAGTCAGCCCTGAGGCTCTCGCTCTCTGAGGGACCGCTGTGCTGCTGAGGAGCTCCGGGGGCACTGTCCACTTCCCCTGTCCCCTGGGGGGGGGGATAAGAAATAGTCAAAATCACTAAACACAGTAGAAATCACTATAGTAGAGTCTTAAATGCCTCCAGAGATGTCAATGTGTAAATCTAGTTCCTCTGTGCCAAAGTGCAAACATTATCTTTAAAAACATATGTTCAGTGTGTATCAACTAGGGACAGTGAATGAGTCAGAGCAGAGTGATATCCAAGGGCGTGCGGACCTTGCGCTTGTCTTCGTGCAGTTCCTGGAGCTGCCTCTGGAGGGCAGTGCAGCGGCTCTCTGCCTCGTCCAGCCTCCGGGAACTGCCTTGGAACTGGGAGGAGAGATGGTGATTCTCCTCAAACACCTGCGAGAGCTGAGGGGAAGGAGGGAGAGCAATGGGCTCAGCAGACTGTATACCCACACACACACACCAATCCAAAAGAACGAACAAGAAGCAATTATTTAACCTAGGCTAGGCAAGCCAGTTAAGAACAAATTCTTATTTACAATGACGGCCTACCGGTGAACAGTGGGTTAACTGCCTTGTTCCCCTAGCTTACCTTATCAGCTCAGGGATTCGATCCAGCAACCTTTCGGTTACTGGCCCAACGCCCTAACCACTAGGCTACCTGCCGCCCCCATTATGAAAGAAAATGGAAAAGGGGCATGACATGAAGAGGAAAGAGACAGAGGGAGACACAGATGAAACATGGAATCATCCAATCCATAATCATACAATTAAGTATCTTTCATCCATGTCATTTAGTATTGTAAGTCAGAGAGGGTGATCAGTGGTAGTTGTGAGATAGTAGAATGACTGTAGGTAGGGTTGTTTGACATGGACAAGAGGCTATGGGTGACAGGAAGGAGAAACAGTCTGTGGTCTCTCTACCTTGTTATTGAGCTCTGTAATCTGCTGCTCTCGCAGCTGAAGCTCATTCAGCGGGCCACTCTCTAATTGAAGGACCCCTGCTTTAGATGACAGGTCTGCCCCAAGAGGTGCCTGAGTACAAAAAAACGAAGAACACAAATAGCCATGGAGAAGAGACAACAGAGGTAAACCATAATCACACCATTAACATTAAAATCTCTTAACAGCACAAATGTATAACCTAAACCTAGATTTGTAGAACATAGTCCAGTACAGGCCACATTTATGCAGCAAGCAGAAAGCATCTTGCCACAGTCCACTCTTCTGTTCTATTGCGACCAAGACACTACCCACTTAATATTTGGACCACAGTCATCATACCGTATATCTTATTGTGAACATATCCGTTTTATTACTATGTATACTACCTTTCTTTAACTACTTGTTATTTTGATTGACTTTTGATTATTATTGATATTAATATTGTACTGCAACGTTGAGGGAGCTAGCGCGCAAGCATCTTTTACACCCGCTGTAAATTGTGCACGTGACAAATACAATTGGATTTGAACATTAACAGCAGTAGATTACGTCGGCCATCTCACTAATCCCTGGTCCAAGTACAGTAGTTATCAGTTGCAGATTTAGAGGTGTCCTCCTCCTCACCCCTCTCTGGTAGTGTTCCTCCATTACTTTGGGCCTGGTGCTGCGGGACTCCTCCAACATGGCACTGAGCTGGCGCACCTGCTGGTCACGGTCTGAGAGGGTGGCCAGGGTCTGCTGCTTCAGGAGCTCTGCCTGGGCCTGCCAGTCAACCTGCTCCAGCCTATAGAGAGAGAGCGAGAGCGAGAGAGCGAGAGAGAGAGAGCGAGAGAGAGGGAGAGAGAGATTATGATGCTTCAGCCGTGTTCCTCCTCCTCAACGAGAGAGAGAGAAAACACATACTCAAGAGAGGATAGATAAAGCCAAGGCATAGACACTCATATACATCTAAACATGATTAAGAAGGTTTGGATTTTAAATAACATAAGCAGCTCTTTGTATAATTGTGATTGCTTGTGTATGAAGTATGCCTCACCTGAGCATTTCTAGTTCCTGGTTCTCCCTCTGCCTCAGGTTGTCTAAATCCCTCATCCTGTGCACCATCTCCTCAGCCCTCCTCCTCTCCTCCTCTAGCTCCTGGCTGAGTCTAGACAGCTCTCCTCCTCCCAGCCGAGTAAGCTCCGAGTGCTGCCGCTGCAGCTGTTCCAACTACAGGACAGGGAGAAACAAAGCTTGTGTTACTGTGGATACTGGTATATGAAAACACTATGATGTCACTACCATTGTGGCTGTGTTAGTAGTGCTTTTATGGAATTCTTTATGTGTAAAATGGAGATAACTCTGGTTGATTACCAGTCTCTCCCTGTCGTTCTGAAGGGCTGACAGGGCGTTTTTCAGTCCCCACACCTCCGCAGTTGATCCTCCAGGGCCCGTGGTGGGTGTCGGCTGGCCCCCTGGCCTGCTCATCTCCTCCAGTCTGAGGCTGAGCTCCTGGGCCTGGCTGAGGGCCTGGTCCCTGCTGCCCTGCAGCGACGCCATGGCCTGGCCGAACGCCTTGTTCTGGGCCCGGAGCTGGCCGGCCACCTCCCTCTCCTCCAGCAGCCTCTGCTCCATGGTCAGCAGGTCCCGGGCCAGCTCGGCCACCCTCTCGGCCGCTGTCTCAGACTCTGTGCGAGTCAGCCCTCCCTCCCAACGCAGTTCTTTCAGCTCCTTCTGCCCAGCCTCCTGCTCCAATCTTTCCTTGGCAATGCTCTCCTCCAGGCTCTCCACCTGGGCCCTGGCAGCCTGCAGCTGCTCCCTCAGCTTCTCTACCTCTGCACCGGGAGCATCTCTCACCTGCCGGTTTCCACTATCACCAGCCTGGCTGAGGGTCTCCCTCTCCACCGCCTGAATGAAAGCCTCCCCGCCCTCCAGGCTCTTGATCTTAGCCCCTAGCTCTTCTCTCTCCTTCTCCAGGGTAGCGACGCGCTCCAGCTGGCTGGACAAGAGTTGCTTGTGTTGGGACTCCTTCATGGTGAGGACCTGGGTAAGGTTGTCCCTGTAGCCATGAAGCTGGGCAGATAGCTTGGCCTTCTCTGAGTGCAGGTCGTCCCTCTGGACCAATAGGGAGCGCAGCTCCTCCTTCAGACTGTTATTCTCCCGAGCAGCCTCTTGGATCAGAGCGTCCTTTTCCATCAGCACCTGGGACAACACAGACACATTGTGTAGAGGGATCGGTTATACAACCGGGGCATGGGGAAGACATTCTAGAATACTATCGCACTAATAATATCACTCTTATCGCTACATTCAGTTTCAGCATGCCGATGACATGAATGTGCATAAATAAACTAGGACCATATACTACCGGTTTACATTAAGTGTAGGAGAATCCATTCAGATAATCTGTTGTTGACTTGCCATTTATGCCTCTGTACACAACGAAACAACTCTTGAATTAGAATCCCTTTAAATGAGGGTCACTCTACCCATGAGCGTTATCATTATTCTTTCTTGCAGACAGGCAGACATGCAGACATGCAGACACTTTATTGATCCCCGAGGGGAAATGTCTTCGTCAAGCAGCTACGAAAAAACACAGGGCAGGTGCAAAATGCCAGATCGAAAATACACAAAAGACAGATACACGATACATGATACATAGTGCGGCAGCATGAAAAAGTATAAAAATACATCAAGTCTCGAGTTTTTACCTGCAGATGTTTCTCCTCCAGCTGTTTGTACATGCCGAGTACTCTGTCTCTGTCGTCCTGTAAAGAGCCCATGGCCTTGGTGAAGGCGTCCAGCCTGGCTTTGCTGTGGTTGCTCTCCTCCTCTGCTTTCCGCAGCCGGTCCTCCAGACCCCGCACCTCCTCTCTCCTCTCCTCCAGCTCCTTCTCAGCCTCCTGGGCTCTGACGTCAGCCTCCCTCCTGGCCTCCTCTGCAGCCTGGGGGCGGAGCAATCATGTAAACAGTCAAGAAGATGTAGGGGAATGGGTTTTACAGTTTTGAAGCTGGTAAAACAACTTGATAGCTCAATCAAAACAGTAAAGTCACAAATAATCTGTAGGGAACACCCTATGCATTCAAATGTGCAACTATTCATTGTGATCACAAAACATGACATAAAGCAAAGAGAAAAGAATAGTGATTCATACCTGTGTCACGGCTTGCTCCTTCTCCCCCAGCAGCTCCACCTCTCTCCTCTCCTTCTCACTCAGCTCTGTCTGCAGGCTCTCTGTCAGGGTCTTGGAGGAGCGCAGGTCTGTCTCCAGTTGTTCCACGCTCAGGCCCAGCCTCCTCTCCTCTGCTTCCCTCTCCTTCAGCTGGGACCTGGCCTCATTGGTCACTCCCTGCAGCTTCCCAACTGCCTCTTCCAGGGCATGGGCTCTGTGGCGGAGCCCCTCCGCCTCGCTCTCCAGGGAGGCCAGCTGGGCACGAGCCTCAGCCAGGGAGGTCTCGGTCTGGGCTAGGGACTTCTGAAGCTCCCCTCTCTCCTGCTCCAGGGCAGCCTGGTTCTCACGGAGCCTCTTCTCTTCTTGCTCCCATTTCAGCTGCCATTGCTCGTCTGCTTTCTGCAGTCTGGACAAAAAATAAGAAAAAAACACATTACATAAACATAGTGTAGTGTATCACAAACCTAGCAGGAAATTGGGGAATTTTAATTAAAATAATGATACAAAATGAATAAAAATAAACTTTGTCAGCAACGGTAGCCATTTTTACCTGTCCACTGTAAGCTGTAGCTCTTCTCTCCGAGCGGTCTCTTTCTGTAGCTGTTCAGCCAGATCTCTGGAACGGGTCTCTCCCTCCCGCACCTCGGCCTCCTTTCCCTGGAGGGTGCTGTTGAAGCGACTCTCCCACTGCCGGGTCTCATCCAGCACGCGATCCCTGTCATCCTGCAGGGAGGACATACAGCGCGAGAAGGCAGCCAGTCGGGCCAGAGACTCATCCAGGCGGGCCTGCATTTGCTGGGCCTGTCTCTCAGCGGTGTCAGCCAGCTTTCTTGCCTCCCGGGTGGCATCCTCCTCTCTCTCCCTCTCCCGGTAAGACTCCTCCAACCTCAGCTCAATCTGCTTCAGCTCGGCTCCCAACCTGAACCTCACAGAGTCCAGGCTCTGCTCTGCCTCTGCTTTCAACTCAGCCTCTCTCTGTAGAGCGGTCTGCTCACAGGCTCTGTTCTCAGCTTGGGCCTGGCTGAGCTCTGTCTGGACCTCAACCAGCTGGGCTTTGCAGCTAGATAGCTCAGCCTCAGTCTTCTTTAAAGCGTCTGTGACTTTGGTCCTCTCCAGGTAGGCTTGCCCCAGCTCTTTGTGGACCTCGTTGCTGCCCAGTTGCAGAGCCTTTCCCTCCCTAGCCATCTCGCTGATCCTTTCCTGGTACTGGATGCAGTCCTTCTGCATCTGGCGCACCTCCAGCTGCTTCTCTCTCAGCAGCTCCTCCAGCTGCTTTGCCCGGCTCTGGCTGCCATCTTTCACCCTCTGGGCGGACTTCAGTTGCTGCTCCAGCTCTCTCTGCTTCCCTGACTCGGCCTCTGCCTCGGCCCGCTCTCTCTGGGCCTGCCTCTTGTCCTCCTCCAGCCTGGCGGCCCGATCCTTCTCGCTCTCAGCCAGGGCTTCCAGTTCTGCCCGCTCCCTCTCCAGTCTCTCCACCTCCCGCTGCAGCTCCGCAAGGCGCTCCCGGCTGTCTGCCGCGTCCTGCTGGTAGCCGGCGATGCTGCCATTCAGCTGGGCCAGCTGGTTCATCAGACGCTCCTCTAGGTCATCCTTCTCTAACTCCAGGCTGTCGTGGAGCTCCTTGAGCTGGGCTTCCCTTTTAGAGTTCTCCTCCATCAGGCTCTGTTCCTTCTCTTCACTCTCCCGAAGGCACTGCTCCAGAGAGGCTAGTCCAGCGTTGAGTTCAGCCTCACGCTCTTGCCACTGTTCCCTCTCTGACTGTAGGGCTGCCTCCATTTCCCTCAGTTTTTCCTCAATTACGGCCTGTTGACTTTCAGACATGTCAGTCTTCACTGGCTCCTCCCTCTGGGTCTGTTCCTTCTCTTTACTCTCATGAAGGCGCTGCTCCAGAGAAGCCAGCTCAGCAGTGAGCTCAGCCTCGCGCTCTTGCCTCAGTTCCCTCTCTGACTGTAGAGCTGCCTCCATTTTGCTCAATTTCTCCTCAATTAGGGCCTGTGTACTTTCAGTTATTTTGGTCTTCACTGTTGCCTCAACAGAGGGCGTTTCAGGTGCAGCCACCTCAGATTCTATGGCCTGACTATGTGACTCTATGTCCTGAGGCTGGCTCTTAACTGGCTCTTGAGATGTTTCAGTCATGACTGTACTAGACTGCTGGGCAACAATAGGCTCCTCCACTACATCATCACATCTGGGTGTCTTATATGTAGCTAATCTGTCCCCTTTCTCTAGCTCTTGGGCTAGTTGCTCCCTCAACTCAACAGCCTGCTGTTCTAAGGAGTCCCTTTGTGCCGTAGTGGCATTCAAATCAGCTTTCAGAGCCTGAAGCTCCTCTTTGAGTTTTTCAAGTTCTCCTTTGAGTGCCTTGTCCTCTCTTCTTATGCCTTTTTTTTCATCCATCTCTCGGAGTCTCTCATTCTCCTCCTCTAGATCCATTATTTTCTGCTGCTTGGTCTTGGCAAACTTCCTCATCTTGTCTTTGACAATGTCCACCTCTTTCTGGGCTTCTTCTTTCTGCCGTTCAGCCTCCTGCCTGGCTGCCTCGTGGGTCCTGGCTCTAGCAACAAGCTCCTTCCTCTCCTGCCTAGCAGCTTCCAGCACACGTCTCACACGCTCGGCCTCATCACTCACGTTCTCATAGGACTTCAGCAGAGTCTCATACTCATCCTTCATCCCCTGAAGCTTCTCCTCCCATTCTCTGCATGCCCGGGCAGCCTCCTCTTTGGCAGACTCTGCCTCTCTTTTACAGAAGTCTTTCTCTGTCAGCATACCCTCCATGGCCAGCTTGAGGCTCTCACAGGACCCCCGAAGGCTCTGGTTCTCCACCAAGGTCCGATCGACCTCCTCTATTAGCCTCTCTCTTTCTGCCCTCAGCTTTTCCAGCTTGACTTCCCTAGCCTCCATCTTCTGCTGCAGTTCAGTGATCACTTTCTCAACAGAGGCCAACTCCTCTTTCTGGCTTTTGTTCTCTTTGAGGGCCTCTTTGCGAGAGATGAGGGCAGCCTTGAGCTTCTGCTGAAGCTGGAGGATCTTGGCCTCGCTGCCCTTCTCTTTCTCCTGCCACTGGGTTACCTCGGCCTCCAGTCTCTGGGTTACCTCGGCCTCCAGTCTCTGGGTTACCTCGGCCTCCAGTCTCTGGCTCTTTTCCTGCTCTGCTCTCAGACCTTCCTGCAGGCAGGCGATCGACTGGTCTTTCTCAGACACGGTTTCTTGCATGGACTGGAGGAGGGAGCTTTGCTCACCCAACTGCTGGCTAAGCTCCATGATCTCATTGTTCTTGTCGCTCAGGAACTGCTTGAATTCCTCCACCTCTGTCTGCAGGATGGCAATGATGGACTCAGCAGAGTCTGAGGCGGCTCTCTTGGCCGCAGCCTCCAACTCTGCTTTCACAGCTTCTGAATAGGTCTGAGCCTGGAGACACTTCTCCCTCAGAGCCTCCAACTCTTCATAGACATGTTCAATCTGGCTCTCCTTCTCTCTCAGGGCCTGATGCTCTTTGCCCAGCTCTAGGAGCTCACTTTCCCTGAGTGACAGGCTAGCCTTGCTCTGCTGCAATTGTCCCTCCAACTCTGTACGAGATGCCTTCTCAGCCTGGACCTCTTCTTTCAGAGCTTGTAATGAGGCCTCAACGTCAGCTGAAAGTAACTGAGAGGGTTCCTCAGCACTGGGAATGGGTTTAGCACCCTGTTGTTGTTGTTGTTGTAGTGCTTCATTCTCAGGTGCGGCAAAGTCCACCCAATCTTCCTGGACCCAATCTCCTGCAGCTGGTTTCTCCATCTTCTCTGCTGCAGCATTGGTCTCCAGCTCTGCATGTACTTCCTTCTCTGTACTAATCTCTTTCTGTGCCTGCAGTTCCTCAAGCTCTCTCAGTCTAGTCAAGAGCCCATCTCGCTCACCGACCTGCTCCTCCAAACGCTCCAACAGCCCGTTGTACTCTTCCTTTTGCTGCTTTAGCTGTTCGCGGTGGTGCCTGTCCTTTTCTTTGGCCTTGTGGATGGTGTCTTTGCGAGAGTCCTGGGCCTCCTGGAGTTTCTTTTGCAGTGATTCGCAATCTGACTCCAGTGAGGCCACCTGGGACTGCAACCCAGTGATTTCAGCTGAGGTGTCAGCCTCTGGAGTCTGCTCAGCTCCCTCACTCAGCTTTCTGTTCATTTCAAGTGTCTCTTCCAGAACCTGATCCTGCTGGCTGATTTTTTGTTGCAAAACCTCCATGGCCTCTTCTTTGGACCTCAAGGCTTGTCTGAACTCTTCAAGAGTAGTCTCAATTGCCATAACCTCTTGTTTTCTGTCTTTTTCTAAAGCTGCAGTGGCTTCCTCCGTTGCTTTCCCTACTTGTCCTTTTCTTTGATCTGCCTCTTTCTCAAACTCCGCAACTTTTTTCATCAGCTCTTTGCGCTGCACCAGGGCTGCCTGCAACCTCTTTTTAATGGTGGCCACTTGGGTTGTCAGATCCTCTTTGTCCTTTCGCAAACTCGTGAGCTCATCACCATCCTCTACATGACTCTCTCCTGTCGCCTTCTCCTTTTCTCCAGCTTTCTCAAGCTCAATTATCTGCTCCTTCAGTTTCTTGACCTCAGTGCTCATCAGGAACTTCTCCTCACCTGCCTGGAGCAGTTTGGCAGACATGCCGTTGCTCAGCTCCAGCATCTCCTGCTCTTTTTGGGTGATGCGCAGTTGCAGCTCGTTAATCTCAGTGTCCCTCTCAGACAGTACAGCTTTGGCCATGTCCCTAGCCTGGGAGAACTCCAGCAGGCTGGCCTCCATGTCTTGGAGCTTCTGCTCCAGCTCAGAGGAGGTGATCTCCCCTTCTTCCAGCTGGGCGCTCAGCATCCTGGCCTGGCCCTCCTGCTCAGAGAGAGAGCGCTGAGCCTCGTCCTGGTCTGCCTGCAGGGCCTGGATCTTCTGCTCTTTGGAGCGGCCTTCTGTCCGCAGGCTGGCCAGCTGCTCCTCCAGGAGATGCATCTCCATGCTCTGCCTCTCCAACTCAGAGCCACTGTGCTGGGCCACCGTGTCCATCTCTGACCTGGCTGACTGGAGCTCTTCCTCATATCTCTGGGCCCGGGACTCTGCCTCATCCTTGGCAGCTGCCAGGGACCGAATCTCTTCCTCAAGGCCTTGGGTTCTCTCCTGTGACTCTGAGGCAGCCTCTCTTAGTCTCTGGAGCTCAGTCATGAGCTCACTGTACCTGTTCTGCAGCTCATCTGCCAGGGCCTGGGCAAACACCTGTCCAGGGACCAAGTCAGAGTCAAAGAGGGTCGCCCCTTGCTGGCTGAGGTGCACCTGCACAGTCTCACGGATGATGACCGATGAGGACTCTACCTGGACTGCGGATGTTTCCTGCTCAGAGCTGTTCTCTTCCCAGGATTGCAGTTGGAGCTGGCCAAAGTCCTGCAGTATGGGAGGCGACTGCAGACCTTCATCTTGGTTCACAGCCTCTAGGAGGGTCCAGCTGCTGTGGGCCACCTCGGAGTCACTGCTAGTGACCATTTCATCAGAGGAGGCCCCCTTAGATTCTCCGGGAGAGTCAGACTGTGGTTCAATGAGCTCTGGACTGCTCTCGTTATCAGCGGAGACTGACAGGATTGAGCTATCCTCTGCCACCAAGGTGGTGTCCTCCTCTTGCGTGTCTTCTAGGAGGTCTGGCAGCACTGTAGGACTGTCGCAGGGGGCCGCCATGGCGGTGTCCTCACTCTGGTCTAGAATATGATCAGCGCTTACATTTAACGCATCATTGGAACTCTGCTCTTCAGCCAGTGCAAGACGCTCTCGCAGGGCAGCCAACTCATTGTCTTTCTCCAATAGCTGCTGCTCCAGAGCCAATACTAGGGCTGGGGAAATCAATAAAGATGAAAATGAATAGCCAGCCTAATTATCTCACAATACACAATTAATTGATCATAGCTGAAATGCCAAAACAAACAGATATTTTTTATGTAACCCATGCAGGAACTTATATAAAGCTTCCTAAAATTCGCTCCCATCACTTATCTCTCCTTTAATTGTAATTTAATAGGTCTACAAGTGGCACCTCCCAGTAGTTCATGACTGGGCCTATATATTAGTTTCTTTCATATTTTTACTTCTAAATGTTAACAATTCAGATGATGATTGACATACTGTTAACATACTGTCAATACTGTTGACATACTGTGTCTACTAAACCACCAGTCTTTCAGGTTTAGTCACAGACTGTGTGAAATGGGTAAGGCCTGTAACCTCATCTGCGTCACTATGCAGGACTCTGTTGCCAGCAGGGCCTGTCACAGCACACAGTGTCCAAGCCTATGCTAACACATCAATAGAGGGTGTGTGCACTGCTGGCAGGATGTATGACTGGTCAAAGTTCTAGTGGTTGGCTTTCAGATTCAGAGAATAAAAACAAACATTGCATTTTACCTTTTTCAGCATCAGACACTTCTTCCACAGATGGGTCAGTCACATACTGGACTAATGACTCACTAGCAGCCTAGGAGAGAAAGAGTTTTTTCTAAACACATAGAGGGTGTAATCTGTACAATTTAATAATACATAAATCCCATTGAAGTGGGACTACATTCAACATTAAGTGAGTTAACAGTTTTACACAGCTGTAATGTTGTTACACATTAGTTACACTGTAGTTATGATGGCCCAGGGTGTGAAGGTAAGCCCAGGGCTGCAGTCATAACAGAGGATCAGTGGAGAAGCGATTAGCATTTCCTTGACCCAAACGACAGGAGGACATTCTGCCTCAGCATTATTAACCCCAACCACTGTCTCTGTCCCTCAGGCTGTCCCCTCTGAGATTGTGGCCGACAGTAGTCAGGGCAGAAACCAGTGAGACTTCCCCACATGAATAAGCTGACTGGGCAGGCCTCAAAGCACAGTGAAATAACAGCACACTAATAGATCATATTGTATCAGACTGTACACACGCCTACAGAGGGTTTGTTGCTTTATATTGTGACCCGCACAGTCAGCAATTCTATTTGGAAAGGAAATTGTCTTACAATTAGATGATTTTTTTAGGATTTTGTTGTGTTACAGCCTGAATTTAAAATCTATTCAATTGAAATGTTGTGTCACTGGCCTACCCACAATACCCCAGAATGTTGGGCAGCAGGTAGCCTAGTGGTTAGGGTGTTGTACCAGTAACCGAAAGTTAAATAAAGGTTAAATTAAATGTCAAAGTGGAATTATTAATTGTATTAATTTAAAATGAAAAGCTGAAATGTGTTGTGTCAAGTATTCAACCCCTTTGTTATGGCAAGCCTAAATATGTTCAGGAGTAAAAATGTGCTTAACAAGTCACATAATAAGTTATCATGGACTCACTCTGTGTGAAATAGTGTTTCACATGATTTTTGTATCAAGAATAGTCCACAATATATTTAGAAATATTTCTAAAAACATGTCTTCAAGTTGTCATTATGGGGTATTGTGTGTAGATGGGTGAGAGAAAAAATATATTTAATCCATTTTGAATTCAGGCTGTAACACAACAAAATATGGAATAAGTCAAGGGGTATGAATACTTTCTGAAGGCACTGTATTTTCACTGTTTGTGTGCAAACATTTGGCATAAATAGATGCTATATATTAGTAAGTCTTGGTTCATTGTTTCTTTGGCATTGCATAACTTCTCAAATAACGAGCCTTGTAAGAAAGCCATAGCTCTGTCTTCTACACAGATTAAACTGAGCACTGCAGCTTATTCTGATGACTTAATGTCCCGTCAGTGTGAATAAGTCCATCATTTGGTAAAACGACAGAACTAGACGAACAACAGAGACTCGGGGTACAACAGACTGAAGAGTCTGGTAATTTGGGGTTCACAGATAATAAACCATATAAACTATTTCTTCCAGAGTACATTTGGATGTTTATTTTCAGGTTATTACACGATTCAAAGCTTGCAACATATGCTACCATAATTCATTTAGTAGTCGTAACAATCCCCTAACTTAATTTAGTGTGTCTGACTGCTCACCATTCTAATCTGCTGCTCCAGCTGTTGTATCCTGGCAACTGCCTCTTCACCTTCTGTGGTGCTCTTATCCAGTTGTTCTGAAAGAAAAACACAATTATTAAATACGCTGCAAGCAAGCCGCTTGTTAGGGTATCAGGAATGCTTTAGATTTATAAAATAAAAAACTTGATTGATAGTGTATTCGGTGCCCTTACCTTGCAGAGTCTCCATGGTGTGGGTGACCTGGGCGCAGCGTTCCTCGCTCTCCCTCTGCTCCACCCTCAGCCTCTCCAGCCAGGCCTCCAGTGTACCCAGGCACAGGGCCGGGTCGGTGGGAACGGGGCTCTCCTCCTCGGCCCCCTCTCCAGTCATAGAGCGCAGGCCTGTCAACAGCTCAGCCAGGGCCTCTCCTGCCCTTTGCCCCTCTCCATGCTCCTCTCTTAAGGCAGCAAGCTCCTTCTCCAACCTGGCTACTTCTCTGTTGGTCACTTCCTCCCGCTCTCTAGTGGCCCACTCCAGTTTCACTGTCAGCTCCTCCATCTGGGCTGCTCTGTCTCTCTCTGAAGCCTCCAGACTGGCTAGCTGAGCAGCTCTGTCTCCCTCTGAGGCCTCCAGGTTGGCTAGCTGGGCTGCTCTGTCCCGCTCGGAGGCCTCCAGGTTGGCTAGCTGGGCTGCTCTGTCCCGCTCGGAGGCCTCCAGGTTAGCTCGGAGGGCCACCAGCTCTGCCTCGGCCTGGCTGGACCACCCAGCCCACTGCTGCCTCTCCTCCTCCCTCTTCCTGCCAGCCTCAGCCAGCTCCTGCTCCATCTGGCGGAACTGAGCTGTGAGTATCTGCAGAGAGGAGGGAGAGGCAGAGAGAGAGAGAGGCAGAGAGAAAGAGAGAGGCAGAGAGAAAGAGAGGCAGAGAGAGAGAGGCAGAGCGAGAGAGAATGAAGACGGAGATGAAGGATGGGGGTGGTAGGGTCTACAACAAGAACTGCTCGGCTGTGCCAGTCAAGCAGTGATTTTGCATTTAGACTAAACATATGCAATATGTCAATCACCAAACGTAACTACTCAGAGTCAGTGTCACTCTGCTGTAACTTGGTGGATAATGTAACACAGTACTCAGTGTCAGTCTCTTCAGATGGATAATGTAACACAGTACTCAGTGTCAGTCTCTTCAGATGGATAATGTAACACAGTACTCAGTGTCAGTCTCTTCAGATGGATAATGTAACACAGTACTCAGTGTCAGTCTCTTCAGATGGATAATGTAACACAGTACTCAGTGTCAGTCTCTTCAGATGGATAATGTAACACAGTACTCAGTGTCAGTCTCTTCAGATGGATAATGTAACACAGTACTCAGTGTCAGTCTCTTCAGATGGATAATGTAACACAGTACTCAGTGTCAGTCTCTTCAGATGGATAATGTAACACAGTACTCAGTGTCAGTCTCTTCAGATGGATAATGTAACACAGTACTCAGTGTCAGTCTCTTCAGATGGATAATGTAACACAGTACTCAGTGTCAGTCTCTTCAGATGGATAATGTAACACAGTACTCAGTGTCAGTCTCTTCAGATGGATAATGTAACACAGTACTCAGTGTCAGTCTCTTCAGATGGATAATGTAGCACAGTACTCAGTGTCAGTCTCTTCAGATGGATAATGTAACACAGTACTCAGTGTCAGTCTCTTCAGATGGATAATGTAACACAGTACTCAGTGTCAGTCTCTTCAGATGGATAATGTAACACAGTACTCAGTGTCAGTCTCTTCAGATGGATAATGTAACACAGTACTCAGTGTCAGTCTCTTCAGATGGATAATGTAACACAGTACTCAGTGTCAGTCTCTTCAGATGGATAATGTAACACAGTACTCAGTGTCAGTCTCTTCAGATGGATAATGTAACACAGTACTCAGTGTCAGTCTCTTCAGATGGATAATGTAACACAGTACTCAGTGTCAGTCTCTTCAGATGGATAATGTAACACAGTACTCAGTGTCAGTCTCTTCAGATGGATAATGTAACACAGTACTCAGTGTCAGTCTCTTCAGATGGATAATGTAACACAGTACTCAGTGTCAGTCTCTTCAGATGGATAATGTAACACAGTACTCAGTGTCAGTCTCTTCAGATGGATAATGTAACACAGTACTCAGTGTCAGTCTCTTCAGATGGATAATGTAACACAGTACTCAGTGTCAGTCTCTTCAGATGGATAATGTAACACAGTACTCAGTGTCAGTCTCTTCAGATGGATAATGTAACACAGTACTCAGTGTTTTCATTGTGAGAACACCATTCCCACTATGGCTCTACACTGTCTGTACCTGTTTCTGCTGGTCAGCATTGTTCAGCTCCCCCTGCAGCATCTCCAGCACCTGGGAGCGTGACCGCATGGCTTCCTCCTGCTCCTCACAGCGCCGCTGGGCTGCACGCAGAGCCTAGCAAGACACACACTAAGGGCTTCGGTACAGGCTAACGGTGTACAGGACCTGGGCTGTATGAGTGATTGTACTAAAGTGAGTCAGAGCATGAAGTTTGAACCTGCTGTACCTGCTGTAGCTCAGTGTCGTTCTGCCTCTGCACTGTGACCCTCAGCAGCTCAT
Organism: Thymallus thymallus; assembly: GCA_023634145.1. Classification (NCBI taxonomy): domain Eukaryota; kingdom Metazoa; phylum Chordata; class Actinopteri; order Salmoniformes; family Salmonidae; genus Thymallus; species Thymallus thymallus. Next base: position 14,284,877 of record CM042420.1, read on the forward strand.
CCTCATGCTTCTGGATCTGCTCCTGGAAACGTACATCCTTTTCACAGACAACTTCCTGGAGCACACGAACCTAAAAACATGACATCTCTGCAGTCAGCTAAAGGGCCATTTTTTAAAAATATAATACAATCCAGAACATTTTCATTGAAAATGGTTAGAGTAACAACAGAATTGGCACCTGCTCCGTGTGCGCGGCTTCCTTTTCACACAGGGCCCGTTCGGACATCTGGAGGCGCTCATCGAGGTTGTTAGCCGTGGTCTCGACCTCACTGAGCTTCCTCCTCAGCTCCTGGAGTTCCTCCTCCACAGCAGGTGTTGAGCTGGTGAAGGAGCTGTCTGGAGAGCTCTTCAGGAAATAGTCACAAGGATTTCTAAATGTTATTGATGAGACAGAATAGCCTAGTGTAGACCACACTGGCTGTAAAGAATCTACATCATTTTGACTCTATACATAAGAGAAAATACACACGCTTATCGAATGTGGAGTTATTTAAACTCAGCTAAAGGACTTACTGTTGCTACCTCCTGCCCCTTGAGGTCAGCAATTTGTTTGGTCAGAGCAGCCATCTTGGCTTTGGCCTGCAGCTTCAGTTTAGTGAAGCGGGCCTCCGCTGTCTCCCTTTCTCTCTGTAAACACACAAACAAACTCAGCATTGAAACTCGTGTTCCAGCAACAACAGCATAATCTCAGTATATTTCTGACCACAATCTTTATTTGACAAGAAGTGCATCAACTATGAATAATTCATGAACCCAACCCACACAGGACAGAAAAAAAAAAAATATCGAAGCTATGCATCCATATAAAACCACTGCACTCATTTCTCACACACGCATACAAAGTGAAAGTTAAAACAACATATGCAGGCCCACAAAACCAAAGGCACACACACCCACCCGTATCCAGGCCTCACCTTGAGCTGCGTTTCGAAGGTGGCCAGCTGGCTGTCCTTATCTCTGACCACCTCCTTGAGATGCACCATGAGCTGCTCCAGATGGACCAGCCTCTCCAGGGGCTCCTCCTCCACCCCAGGCCCAGACTCCTCAGGGGCATCTCCAGAGGAGAGCTGGGGGACCAACATATCCTGCACCAGGGCCACAGAGAAGAGGAGTGGAACAGAATTTGGGGACTTGCAGAACATGAAAGGCCTCCAACGGTGATCCGTTAGAGCAGGGTTTCCCAAACTCGGTCCTGGGCCCCTCCCCCCTGGGTGCACATTTTGTTTTTTATCCTAGCACTACACAGCTGATTCAAATAATCACAACTTGATGATGAGCTGATTATTTGAATCATCTGTGTAGTGCTAGAGCAAAAACCAAACATGCCCCCAGGGGGGAGGGGCCCAGGACCGAGTTTGATGCCTATTAGATCCCAATGGATTGATTGATTGATTATAGACAGAGAGGACCTGATCCTTGATCAGCACTACTACTCTGAGACGATTGATAAATACAGACCCAGGACACAAAGCATGTGAGGGGTTGAGGGAGGCTCTTTTACCTGAGGGTCTCCATCGGGGGGCTCGTCCCCAGAGAGCTCCTGCATGACGTTGGTAAAGCCCTGGGACAGCCGGTTGAACATGTAGCCGAAACTGGTGGTACAAGACAGAGACATTAGGCCTTTATCTGGACAGGTGGGACCTGGGCCACGGTCAGTAGGCTCCAAAAGATCCTACCCAAAAGGTCCTACCTAAACTTTCCCCAATATATTTGTGAACTTAAATGTTTTTAAATGGTGAATATTCCACGCAGTGTGACATTCCTTGGTGTGACATGTTAGATATGAGATTTTAGAGGTGCCCAAGACTCGAGAGTTTAGACATTGAGGGTTCTATCTCAATCAATCAATCAAATTTATTTATAAAGCACTTTTGTACATCAACAGTTGTCACAGAGTGATTATTCAGAAATCAAGCCTAAAAATCTCTAAGGAGTTTGCATTATGATGCATTTACATCCCATAATGCTATGGCAGATATGTTAGCTCCCCTGTTATGTTATGATTCACATTTCAGTATATAGAATTTATTTTAAGACAAAAGCATAGATTGACTTAAATAATCAACGGAAATAATTGCAATGGAAAAGAACAATTTAGACCAGTAAAATCATAGAATGGGGGTTCCTGGACAGTCAATCATCCTTTGTGCCAATAATATACCTGTGATAAAATAAATCTAAGGGCATTAACACAATCAGTGCAGTGTTATTGTTATGTGACCCAGATAGTTCGTGCAGAGCGCTTCGAGGTTCGAGTGTCACCGGACAGAACCGAACACTGCCGAACAATAGGGCCATTCGACCGCGGCTGCGTCACTTCGTTTTGCCCACTACTACTCCTGAACGGCAGATTACTGTGAGAAATGGATGGCTTACTTTCTGAACAATTTGATAGCGTTGTCTGCAACCATAGTAAGAGTAATTGATGTATATACATAAATCGGAATTATGATGCTGTATTGTTTGCGATTGTGTAAAAACAGGTCAGTAGACAATCTCAGCGAGAAAGCGAACGACGAGTTATCTTTTCAGTGCACGTAGCGTTTTCGTAAACAGCAGCTAGCTAGCTGGCTATCGAGGCTAATTGGCTAAAATACATCGCCGTGCCTTGATGGTTTTTTTTGGAGCGCGTGGCAGCTGTTTTAAACTGCAACTCTGGGAATGGTGTGCTGATAGTTGAAATAATGAGGGACTAACCTGTATGAGTGCTTCTCCGATACCGGTTTCTGCTTTTTATTTGTTAAAGCTCCTCTGCTGGATTTCTGTGCATAGCCACATCACCAAACATCCCGGAAACAAAACTTGCAGAGACGCGATTGGCCAGTAGAGGATTGTCGTCTGCACAACAGTAAGGGGGCGTCAGTAAATTCCAAATGTTTACCTATTTTTTCTAGAGACCATTTAAGGGACATGGACATTTTAATAAACGAAAAATGTGCAACACGCCCCAAACTTTTTTTTTTGCAAGATAATATTTTTGTATTTTTATACCACGATTAACCTTATTATCCTTTTTCATTTGGAACAACATAACTGAATTCATTAGGATGGGGCCGGGTCATGACCCACGGGTCAATCTGATCATCAACAATGGAAGACAACTTGGACGCAGCCTCCTCCTGCTTGCACACTACACCACAGTGTTTGTGGCCTTTGTAAGTCGCTCTGTGAACTGGTTCGTGCAGGTGCTGAAGTGGATAACACTGTTTGCACGGTACACCACGTCTGTCTTCGACTCTGTCTACAGACACCTGCATTGGTGGCGTAGAAGAGGCGGTGGAGGGGTTGCAAAGCAGATCTGCCCCAGCCCTGACACAAAATCAGTGTGACCAGAGTAAACATGGTCACACAAGTCTTAGAATGATTTTTGAGTGTTTTAACCTAAGCACTAACCGGACACCCTGCTCAAGACATCAAAACGGAAGATCTCAACGGTGGAGAGAGAGTTGGGAGAGAGTTAAAGTAGAATGGAAGGAGCACCTTACTGAAGTCATTCAGTTTTAGCATTTCAGTTTTTTTATTACTTACACTATTACTAACAGTCTAGTGTTTTATATGCATGTATCAGTTGCATGTGTAATCCTTGTACTGTAAAGTCAATATGAAAGTTACTTGTTTGAATATTCATATCATAATATGAATATTCATATGATGTTCCAGGAAAGCGTCTCCAAAACCACTAACAGGAGGGGAAGAATCAGGCATCAAACACACTGACATCTCTGGTATTATAACACTTTTCTAAAGGGTATAACATCAGTTCAACTACAAACTGACTATTCCTAAAATGTATAGGGTGTTAACTCGAAGCAGCTATTTTGTCCCACAGCCAGCTATTTATTTGACTGTAAATAACTGAGAAGTATGTTTCCAGGGCCACCAGACAGGGAATGGGTCTTTTAATCTCGGCACCCAGAACCAAGTCTACACGATTACGTTTATGTTCAGTCTGTCACAAGACTATTCCCATTCCTGCATTATATGTCTCTCAGTAACTCTAACCACTATTGAGTTGAATTAATACAGAATGTTATTTTAACTGTGCTTATAATGTATATCCTTTTAAAAATGTATTATTTTTTGTTACTTGTTTTATTTGTACAAACTATATTAATGGCAGCATGTTAAAAATCGTGCCAACAATCCCTACAGTTGGAAATGCGTTGTGTTGTCTGTACTTCAATCACTATTTCAACCACTCATAAACACTGAGTATACCAAATATTAGGAACCCCCCCCTTTTGCCCTCAGAACAGCCTCAAATCATCAGGACATGGACTCTACAAGGTGTTGAAAGCATTCAGGGATGCTGGCCTATGTTGCTGGCCTATGTTGCTGGCCTATGTTGCTGGCCTATGTTGCTGGCCTATGTTGCTGGCCTATGTTGCTGGCCTATGTTGCTGGCCTATGTTGCTGGCCTATGTTGGCTCCAATGCTTCCCACAGTTGTATCAAGATGGCTGCATGTCCTTTTGGTGGACCATTCTTGTTACACACAGGAAACCATTGTTGAGCGTAAAAACCCAGCAGCGTTTCTTGACAAACCGGCGCGCCTGGCACCTACTACCATACCCCGTTCAAAGGCACTTAAATCCTTTGTCTTGCCCATTCACCCACTGAATGGCACACATACACAATCCATGTCTCAAGGCTTAAAAATACTTATTTAACCGGCCTCCTCCCCTTCACCTACACTGATTGAAGTGGATTTAACAAGTGACATCAATAAGGGATCATAGCTTTCACCTGGATTCACCTGGTCAGTCTATGTCATGGAAAGAACACTATATACTCAGTGTATATCACAGGTGTCAAACTGTTTGCAGTAACTTCTTTGTTGTTGTATACTGAACAAAAATATAAACGCAACATGCAAAAATTTACATTTTTACTGAGTTACAGTTCATATAAGGAAATCAGGCAATTGAAATAAATTAATTAGGCCCTAATATATGGACTTCACATGACTGGGCAGGGGCCCAGCCAATCAGAATTAGTTTTTCTCCACAAAAGGGCTTTATTCCAAACAGAAATACTCCTCAGTTTCATCAGCTGCATTGGTGGCTGGTCTCAGAAGATCTCGCAGGTGAAGAAGCCGGATGTGGATATCATGGGCTGGCGTGGTTAGATGTGGTCTGCGGTTGTCAGGCCGGTTGGACGTAAGATGCTCATAGAAGTCTCTAAGAACCCCATGGTAACATCAAAGGATCTACAGGCCTCTCTTGCCACAATCAATGTCGAAGTGCATGGGTACACTGTCAGAAAGAGACTGCACAAACTTCGCCTACACGGGAGGTCAGAAAGGAAAAAGCCTCTGCTCTCAAAAAAGAATATCATGACACAACTGACTTTTGCCAGACAACACCTGTGTAAAGTCAATTGTGTCTTAATATAATTTTTTGAGGGCAGAGGCTTCTTCCTTCCTGACCTCCCATGCAATTCAACATTGATTGTGGCAAGAGAGGCCTGTAGATCCTTTGATGTTACCCTGGGGTTCTTAGAGACTTCAATCAGCATCTTTCAGTCAGCTCTTGGTCTGACTTTGGTGGAACGACCTGTCCTAGGTAGTTTGCCAGTGGTCTGGAATTTTCATCGGACAGTGGAATGATGTACTACGAATTGCTTGGAAATTGAATGATGTCCTTCAAATTGCTTGGAAATGGATTTGTAACCCCTCCCAGACTCATGGGCATCAATCTTTCTTCTGAGGGCCTTGGGTAGGTCTTTTGATCTTTGAATGATGTGTTACCGCACACCCATATGGTTAAGACCAAACCAGACCAATTTTCTTATCTTTATGGAAGGCTGGACCCTCCTAAGTTTCTCTCTGTTTTCTAATCATTTGCACTTGTTTTGATACACCTAATTCTAATTTTAGCAATTTTATGTGATGGTAAAGGTAGGGGTGCACTAACTTTTTCCCCATAAGAAAAAGGCATTTTTGTTTATTTTAATTGACACTTTCCCTCCCAAAAAATGTGTGTGTGATTTGTTCAATTGGGTAACCTTTATCTGTCAATAGTATTTAAGTGAAGATTACATATCCATCTGTCCAAATATATATCAACTTTTGTTCATTTTTTTAAGAGACCTTTCCAGGGGGTGTACTTACTTTTTCACATGACTGTACATATGACTAATGACGCTGCAGTGCATTTACAGTGGTGGACAAAGTACTCAATTGTCATACTTAAGTAAAAGTTCAAGTAAATGCTATACATCAAATTCCTTATATTAACCCTAACCAGATGGCACACTCCAACACTCAGACATAATTTAGAAACAGTATTTGTTTAGTGAGTCTGCCAGAACAGAGGCAGCAGGGATGACAACGCTTTATACTGACAGGTACTTTAATTGGACCATATTGCTGTCCTGCCTTAGCATTCAAAAGGTAAAAGCTATCAAAAATATAAATACAGTACAGACTTAAAATTACTTAAAGGTCCAATGCAGCAATTTGTATCTCAATATCAAATCATTTCTGGGTAACAATTAAGTACCTTACTTTTAATTGAAAACAAAAATAGCTTTTTAGCAAAGAGCAATTTCTCAAGCAAGAATTTTGCTAACACTGTCTGGGAGTTCTGGGAGTTGTCTGAGTAGGAAGGGGAAAACTGAAAATGAGCTGTGATTGGCAGAGGTTTGGAACTCTTTCTTATTCTGATGTCATCAGGCAGGCCAAAACTCCATGCCACCAAAACAGGCTGAAATTTCTTTTCAAACAGCTCTTAAACTAAAAAGGCATTATCATTTTCACAATTTCACTGTATTATTCCAATCTCAGTGTGGAAATGTATATAAAACACAGGGGGGTGTTAGTAAGTGTCCCTGTCCCATGATTGGTGGACAGTGTACAGTCCTCCTTTCCTCCAATGGGACCTTAAGCCCTTTATCAGCTGCTGCACCTGGGTTATAGCCAATTAGAGACAAGGAGAACACAACAGGGTGTGGCCCGTCCCGACTTGATACAAAAGCCCCCAGCCGGTGCCCACCTCCTCACCAGGTCCCATCGTTGTGTGACTGTGAAGAGCGACACCCTCCGCTTCACAGTAGACCAATAGGACTCATAAGGCGACCGCCAACCCCCTCTTTCGACACTCTTCTATAGGCTCCAGCCGTCACAACACAGTCAGTCGACTCTACAGACATGGGTAACTCTACAGGATCCACCGTGGAAGATCTCCAGGCCGTGGAGAAGCACCTCTGGTATAAGAAGTTCATGACGGAGTGTCCTTCGGGTCAGCTCACCCTGCATGAGTTCAAGCAGTTCTTTGGGCTGCGGGGACTGGATGCTGAGGCCAATGCCTACATCGAGCAGATGTTCCGCACGTTCGATATGAACAAGGTAAGACTATGCTGCATTCATTGAACCGAGGTTGCTTGAAAAAGGGGATGCTATGGGATTTACATTTATATATAAAAGTAGGAATGCCTCAGGCACACTGAAAATGGTGAAGGGGACACCTTGCCAACAGAAGTAAGTACAAGGATATGATTAGCTGTACTGGAAAATATATGCACTAATTACAAGTGCACATAAACATACTGTATATATAGTAAATGTCATAATGCCACTACTCGAATAAGACCTCTAGTTCTCCATTTTTCAAAAGCCAAAGTACAGCAATAAACTACAGGGAATCTCTTGAATCCAAAGGTTTTGTTTTGACTGGTCTTCCAGATGAGTGTTTGAAGAAGTTAATCGTACTAAGGCTGAATTTACACAACTATATTTAGTAACCCTGTCACCTTTGATTATAATAGGCTGGGATTGGATTCATATGCGATTTAGTATGAGGATTATTTAGAGAGACAAGTTGTCAATATCTCTGTGGTAGGAGTGCGGTCTGAGCTTACCTATTCTTTTTCTCTTTAGAAAGACAGCACCAGGTTCTGGTATTCTCCAGCACATTCTGGTCCATTTCAGAATCAATTAAATTATTTCAGCTATTTCATCTTCCAGCTTATGTGAAAGTTTAATGATGGAAAATTATGCATGTGAACAGTTGATTACTCTGATCAGAATATGGTTCACCTCAGATAAATTACTTGAATCTCCCTTATCACATTTAAGCCCAAGGAATGTCCAGATCTCAAGAGCTGTGTGTCAGAATAGACCTTTATGTATTTTGAGTTTTGCATTTTTGTCAGTACCGAGTAGTTTTATGGTTGTACCTGGGGAGGTTGGAAACCATGGTACTATTCCCTGGGAACAGAATTAAGTGGCTGCTGGTAATTATGTTATTATAAAACTTTTTTTTAAAATCCTGGATGCTTTTTAGGAAATGCAGTATGACAATCTTAGATTGTGCACTTTGAAATCTCAGCTTTACACAGACAGCCCAATTCTGAAATGTTTTCCCACTAATTGGTATTTTTTGACCAATCACATATCTTTTTCAGAGCTGATCTGATTGGTCAAAGACCAATTAGTGAAAAAAAAGAGCCATAGTGATGTGAGGGAGGGTGTCAGTGTAAAGCTGAGGGAAGTGTGACTCATTTGGGTTGACCCAGAGGTCACTAATGCTGCCAAGTAATTTTGTTTTGTAATATACAGATGTAGGATCTTAATTTGAGACCAGCAGTAAAATCATCCTGCAGCAACAGGAAATGTGAATTATTATGCAGATTATAATTCATGTACATTTTTGTAGGGGTTGATACATTTTTCATAAGGGAAAGTCTGAAATGTCAAAGTGGAATTTACGAACTTCAGAAGCCTTTTTAAACCTCAAATACACTACAGGTTTTAAAAGGTCCTACATTGCAGGAAAGTTAACCTGCAACAGGGTGATCAAATTAAGATCCTACATCTGTATGTCTTGGCACAGATCAGTGGGGAGAAAATCCCACACTGATTATACATAGTAATCATCCCTGATAATGGATCTTCAAAGCAGAACATTATCATCTACATCTTGAGGAGATGACTTAGATAATCTGATATGTACAAAAAAAAAAAAAGAGACATTCCAACTAACACTTTCCTTTTGACAGGATGGCTACATAGACTTCTTGGAGTATGTGGCTGCTCTGAGTCTGGTGATGCGGGGTAAAATGGAACATAAGCTCCGCTGGTACTTTAAGCTGTATGATGTGGACGGCAACGGGTGCATTGATCGAAGTGAGCTGCTAAACATCATAAAGGTATAGAGACCAGTCCAGATAGGCAGTGCTGTGCAATGGAATCTGTATCACACAAAGGCATGCAGGCTAACTCGGTCCCTTTGTCTTCTTCAGGCTATCCGTGCAATCAATGGGAATGAAAACCAGGAAGTTGATGCGGAGGAGTTCACCAACCGGGTGTTTGACAAGATAGACGTCAACGGAGATGGCGAGTGTCCACTTCTTTTTTTTTGTCACAAACTTGTAGGGTTGCGAGTTCTTTCTATTTCAGGTAAACAACCTCTTGACCTTGTCTTCTATCTTCCACCAATCAGGGGAGCTGTCTTTGGAGGAGTTTGTGGCAGGGGCTCACACTGACGAAGACTTCATGGAAGTGATGATGAAGACCTTGGATCTCACCCACATAGTCGCCATGATCCACAATCGGAGGCACAGTGTTTAGTCTGCCCTCAGACGCCTCCATCTCCACTATCGAATTGTAATACACTGCCGAAGGGTCACATAGGAACTGAGCCATGAGCCCTCTCAAAAGATCTAGCCCAGATTTTTATAAAGACAATCTTTATCTTAGCAATGCTGAAGGGCCATGCTTTGAATGCATTCTTTGTTTTTGTAATTCACAAGAGGTTGAATGACGATGAAAAATGCCCTTTGCCTACATACAAATGACTGTCAACCATCGCTGGCTGGTTATTGCCCTTGTGCATGATCTAAATCTCTGAGATGTCTACATGATGAGAGAGATCATCTCTCACACTGTCAGCTGAAGCTGAGACCCAACTAGGTCATAACAAAGAGGGTGGAGGATAAAGGGAGTGGAGGGGGGTGGGGACTACCCAGGGTGGGGACTACCCATTATAATCAATGCATTCCTGGAAAAAAATTGTTTTCCTCATGCACCTCAGAGACCGATTCCTGTAGGAAAATTATCCTTTCCAAACCACATTGGTTGCGAAATGTCTCAATCTATCTTTTGGACCAAACTCAGTTGAGTGGTTCCTCTCTATGATTGTGTTCCCGGGTTCTATTGGAGGAAGTTATAATTCAACTGCTTTCCTCCCAGTACAGTCGGTTGTCAGCTAATATATGACTAGAACCCATGATTATTCTGTGCCATGACTAAACGGTCCAGGAAACAGGTACTTCCACAAGTTAGGGATCTCAATAACTTTGATACTTCTGTCACAAAATGCACTTTGTAAAAAAATACAAGACCAGCATGTTTTTACATTGCACTGGCCCCAGTTGTTAAGAGATTAAAGTTAGCATTTTCAGGACCATTAATTTGAAGGAATATCTTAACACAACTACATTCTAATGTTTTCCCTACAAGACAAAAAATGAAAATGGTTCAAATGTATTTGTGTGAGTGTGAGACATTATGCATGAATGATCAATGCTCTCGCCTAGTGGGCATTAGAATTACCGTAGCCCACTAACCCCGCACCTTCTGTAGAAATAAACATTTTATCCAAATATTGCTCTAGTTTATAAATTTTAAAATAAAGATTGAAATCTGTGTTGTATTTTCATCACGCTCCACATCTTTAATTGCTTGCTACCGTTTTAGAAATCCAAATGCCTAACAGACATTACAGTCTCTGTGGCATAATAAGAGAGACAGGGAGGTGAGTCACAAGACAGCCTGTGCCAATGTGGTTGCCATGACAACCACGAACCATTTCCATGGTAATACACATCCATAAAGCACTACAAAAAGGTTACGCAGCACTTACATGGATCTGAATGAATCTGGAAGGAGGGACACAGACCTCGACAGTCAGCAGCATGTTTAAAAACCACATGAACATGATGTAAAATATGAATGAATACACAGATTATACCCAAACCAAATTCAAAAGAAGTAGAGGTCACAGTCAAGGTGAGGACCTAAAACCACCAAAAATCCCCTTGTGGATCTGACTGTACCTGCTTTACCTCTGCAGACAGAAAGGACAGACTGCATTGTGCTGCTCTGGTGACAACCGCGTCTCAAAAATGAATGGATTGGACCTCTTGGAAAGGAAGTTTCTTCTCTCGACCATGCTGTTCTGCTCGTAAAACGACGACCAACTTTACCTTCATGTAAAAATGTTAAACTGCCATTGGGTAAATTAGTTAAGACTATTATTATTTTGGGTTCACGGTTATTGTACATATTTGTCAGTTAAACTATTATTGTGCCAAACTTATTTCAGAACAATCATTTACGCCAACAGCAATTAATGGGACAATTTGACTTCGCGGGAACGCTACGTCTAGAATCAAAGACGGAAGGAATATTATATACCCTACATGTTGTACCTTAAAAGAAGTCTTCGATTAGTCCTTCATTCTACCAGGTTCTTAATGTGCGTTACTGTAGATGTCAGACAATGGAGAAAACACAATCCTGTCACAATTATGAAACACTTGTTAACAGGGACATTTTATTTTGAAGTATTGAAAAATAACATTGAAGTCCAACATAATCCCAAGGTATGTAGAGGGCTCCTGTGAATCCAGTAAAGTATGAATATTCTCTATTGTGTGTTCACCACCAACAGGTGTAGCTAGGGCATTAATAGGCACATTCACAATGCAGCACATTCACAATGCAGCACATTCACAATGCAGCAGATGCTGATGTCTGACAGGGGTTCCAGTCAGCCACCAGGGGGCAGTAAAGCATAGGCCTAATGATTCCATAGTCTTGTGGTTCTGCACAGTGGACACACAGTGAGGAGTCCAAACAACCGAGGCATCCCCCACCTTTCTGCTCATGTTTGTCCACCAGTACATTCCATTCCATCAGAGTCCAGCTGAATTCCTCTCCCTTATACCACCGTGCTCACAGGAAGTCATACAGGTACTTTACCATGTCAAAGCTCACAGTCCTGAAAAATAAGAGAAGGGGGTCACTATTGTCAGAAAAAAAAGAAACTTGATCTGTGGTGAACACATTAGAGCAGGGCTCTCCGACCCTGTTCCCGGAGAGTTGCCCTCCTGTAGGTTCACTCCAACCCTAATCTAGCACATCTGATTCTAATAATTAGCTGATTAATGAACTGAAAGAGGTTCGTTTCAACTGGGGTTGGAGCAAACACCTACAGGAACAGGGATGGAGAGCCCTGCACTAAAGACAACAGTAACATACACACCTGGATATGGCGAGGATGAAGTCCATAGAGACTGAACATTTGTACTTGGGCGCATCCAGCTGATCATCGTGGCCAACCTGATTCAACAGCTGAAGGGTCACCAGGGAGGAGATCTGGGGAATTAGAATCAGAGTCCAGTACTGAGGAGTATTTCTGTCTGTAATAAAGCCATTTTGTGGGAAACACTAATTCTGATTGGCCGGGCCTGGCTCACAAGCGGCTGGGCCTATGCCCTCCCAGGCCCATCCATGGCTGCGCCCCTTCCTAGTCAGTTAAGAACAAACTCCTACCTACAGGGTCAGTACGGCACCCCTGGAGCAAATTAGGTTTAAGTGGCTTGCTCAAGGACACACAGGTTTTTCACCTTGTCGGCTCGGGTATTAGAACCAGCGACCTTTCGGTTACTGGCCCAAAGCTCTAACCGCTAGGCTACCTGCCACCCTCATCTGTAAGAGACCTTGGTCTCAGCATGACTTCCTGTCAAAATAAAGTTGAAATAAAAACCATTCTAAATGATCCCTTGGATGACACTGCAGAAAGCCAGTGTCTCAGCTGACCTGACAGAAAACACTGGCGGTGGGGGCCACTCTGCTGTCCACCACACTGTAGAAGATGGCTAGGAGACGGTCCAGGGGGAACGGCTTGGGCCCCAGCAGGTGATTACTGGTCTGAATGGGAGGGAGGGAGGTGAATTCACTAGGTAGAACATCTCATTGGCTAAACCTAAAAGAATAGTACAACAGCTTTAGCTAAAGATAATCACCTTTTCATGTTTCTTCAAAAAGTTGGTCTTTTTAATTTTGCCGTGGTGCTGATGGGGTAAGAGAGAGAGAATCATGTAATCACCAACTAACTAAAAACACACAAAACAGGAGGGGGATTAGATATGATGCAAACAATTACATTGATAGAACCTACAATCCATCTGCAATATTAAAGCTGATCTAACCCCCCCCCCCCCCAACCAAAAAAACACTAGAAACATTAATAGATAAAAGTAGCAGGCTAATAAAGTTGGTGAATAGCAGGTGACATTGACAACACGGTGCTGAGGAGAGAACAGGTACCTTGAGGAAGAAGCGTTTGTCAGTGCGAGCAGGGTTGTAGGAGGCCAGGTATGCAGCTATCAGAAGGAACTTAGAGTAGTACGGCAGCTCCACGTGGCCATGAGCAGACAGACCTGGGAAAGGCAGAGGAAGCTCTCGCTGTCATTACATGGGAAATATGTACAACAGCATCATCTACAGATGGCATGTGGATAGGAGATGAGAGAAACATCTGCTGTGGCTTCCACTGTCTGGGTATCTAGTACCAATGAGCCTGGAGTGGGCCCCCCCATTCAGGGATAAACGTAGAGGTAGTTTAGAGGGTCCACTCCCCTGAACTCCCTCTCAGGCTGGGGACAAGCAGTATAACAAAAGAGGAGATAGCTGGGGTCTGGGAGTGTGTGTGAACTGCTCCTGGTCACCAGATTCTAACTAGGTTATTTCCACCGGTCTTGTTCCCAGTGCATGCGTGCATATGTATCTGTGTGCGTGTCCACACGTCTCCTTGCCTACCTCTCACGGCTCCTGCCTCCTTCTCCTCCATCTGCAGCTGTTGCTCCCACTGCACACTGAGCAGAACAGAGACATGACACAGTCAGGGGACACACCACTATTACAGTGTTGTGTAGTAAACACAGGCAAACGTAACTAAGGCTGTCTGTCATCAAAGTCCATGAGAGAAGGAGGTCGGTCACGGAAGCTAAATCAATGGGACTCTGGCTGAGGCAGATGTACACAGACAGACCTGGACACTTCTCGCAGGTACACCGTCTGCATGGCCTTCTTCAGGTGAGGCTCGATGTTCCTCCACAGCTTGTGAGTGTCAGCCTCTTTCACTGAGGGCAGAGGAATTGAAGTGTGGCATTTAAACATTGATAATCTGAGACTAAAGAGAGGATGACATGAAAGGAATCCATCATCAAATTAAAGTACAGAGAGAGAGAAACTAAGGGAGAGAAGACAGCAAAGTAATTGAAATATTTATGTAGTTACTGTTCTAGATCTGAATATACTACCTTTGCCTTGGTCCAAAGGTTCAACAAATTTAGAGAAATTGAGGGCAGCCTATTTGAAAAGAGAAGTACATGTATGAAAGGACAACAAGTAAACAACATGTCTGCCACGGTTGGATCATTTTTACACTTCTGCATATCAAAGAAAATCACAATCCTTAGAAGTAGTAACTCAGCCGTCATTGTAGGCCGTCATTGTAAATAATACTATTAATTTTATTTTTATTTTTTAAATGACAGTGTGTCTTGACAGTGTGCGAGAGTTCAGTGTTACAATGAGTGTGCCTGACTACTTATGAGTGTGTGAAACTGACCAGGTGTCTGAGCTCTCGGAGGTCCCTGCAGACGGAGTAGAAGACTCCCAGTAGGATGTTGATGAAGGCAGAGTAGAGCTCTGGGGAGTAGGACGGGTGGGTGTCCTCAGACAGGATCTGCTGCAGCTCACCTGCACAGGGACAACGCACACACAGTCAGCGCCTGCCTCAAATTAAGTCATACAAAGACTCCCTCACACGACACATGACTGGAGTCACTGTATGTACAGGAACTCAGACATTCTTTCAAACATTGATTCAATCATGATCCCACTGTATCCCTAAGTGTTCATTTTCTCAACGTTCTCTCACGGATGCCTTTGTTTGCTGTGTTCTGCCAGTCACTGCTCAAGTGTTGGAGCAAAACCACAGGTACAACGAGTTCTCACACTAATCACAGGAGGTTGGTGGCACCTTAATTGGGAAGAACGGGCTCGTGGTAATAACTGGAGTGGAATGCCATTCCATTAGCTCCGTTCCGGAAATTATTATGAGCCGTCCTCCCCTCAGCAGCCTCCATTGACACTAATCCATCTGTACCCAATTCAGTGCTTGAGGGCCATAGATGCTTGTCTGTTGACAGCTGTACCTTTAGTGTAGTCAGGGAAGTGGAGCAGCAGTGGTTCAAAGCAGCCAGTGTTGGGTCGGAACTTATCCCACACTATCTCACTGAGCAGGATCACCGTCACATTGTCCTCAACCTGCCAGAGAAACAGTGATGTCAGCGACGTAGAGGTACAGGATCAGATCACAGATCAATTATATGGCATCACACTGGATTGACAAAGAATACAACCATGTTTGTATTCAACATTTGGTAGTCAACTACAGCTTTACAGTACCACTACAATACCAACGCAAGGGGAAGTGTTTTCCTCCGTTAGACATTTATGTAGACAGCCTTTCAACACTACACATTACTGCTTCTAGCTATCACCTCAAAAGGCGCATCTGCCACCGTGACCGCACTAGCTGCGTGCCAATCACACGGCTGTTTAAAACACTTCTCCCAAGACATAAACAGGAGGCATTCAGCTTTAAAACTCAACTAAACATTCTGGTCGTCTATCTGCACTTTTGAGGTTCAGAAAAAATATGGAAAGAATTATTATAAAGAATGTCAGTCTTCCTCATCTCTGCCTTTCAAAGCACTTTTATGAGTGCCGCAAACATTCGATTCAAGGTTACCTATCAAAAAGGGACCCTTCTGCACCAGTTCACCATCCATCATTCACAGTCTGTCTGCAACTTAATGAAGTAGTATGCTCAACAGGTGACATGGCTCTTACCAGTTCCTGAAGGCGCAAGAAGGCAGGGAGGAGATTGGCTTCCATATCTCTAAGGAGCTCAGCCCGGTCCAGCACCTACCCAGATACACACAGCAGAGGTCATTGGCTGAAAGCCATGATATAGCAGACCGTATATCACAGGTACGACAAAACATTTATTTGTACTGGTCTAATTACGTTGATAACCAGTTTATAATAGCAATAAAGCACCTCAGGGGTTTGTGGTATATGGCCAATGTTCAGGCACTCTGCGTTGCATCGTGCATAAGAACAGCCCTTAACTATATATTGGCCATATACCACACCTCCTCGGGCCTTATTGCTTAAATGTACAAATAATGCTTTATAACAATTAATGTTATACTTCATCGGAAAGAGAATCTGCATTGTAACTGAGGATGCAGGAATATCACAGGTGAGGATGATTTTTACTCACAATGTATCGTGTCTGATTGGCTGAGGCCTGGACACACAGTTGTTTGTATACTCGTATGAAGTCTGACAGGGAGGGACTGCGGGCCAGTAGGGAGGCAGAGGCGGAGCCAAAGAGGGAGAGCAGAACCTGATCAAACAGCAGTCCTACAGAGACACATTCCACACAGCTCACTGTGGCATAGGGAAGCTCCAGTTCCTTCAACAAGGTGTGTATCACATGGCTTTTTCCTGTGGCACGATGACCATAGATGAAAATGGAAGGGTAGCTGCATTGCTCTGGCTGTAGACACAAAATAGCATTTATTCAAGTCTCAAAACAAACAATGATTCACATATTTGGGCTAAAATGCGTTTTAAATGTATTATGTAATACAGTGGCGGTGGGTACTGGAGGACATTTTTTTTTATGTCCATTGCCTTATTTCTATTACAGCATATTGGATGACTCATTCATATTCCATTCACCCAGTTCAATGTAACTGCGATAGGTTTAGGCTACTACATGAAACTTGAATTTTCCCTGTACCCATCATGAGGTTACTACAAACTAGCCTATGAATGACAGTTTACAACATAGATGCACACAGATCGAGAGAATTTAGGTGACAGACAGTGACACATTCAATACTGCCTTGCACACTCTTTGGCTGCATCTGGCTGATCTAGGATCCTTTGATTGGGTGAAAATGTGTTTTCAAAGTTAGTTACTGTTCACTTGAAACGCTTGATGTTACAATGTTTCAAATCAGACACAGACCTCTCCCATCAACGCCAGAAGCATGCTCGCCTGGACATCTCTGCAAGGCAACCTCTCCGTCACGCGCTGCAACTTTTCATCCTCATACCCTGGGTGCTGAAGTTGTGCTGGCATTGTTTAGGCTACTTTTAGACACACACCGAACCGTAAAGTGTATGACTTACAAAGTAGTGTGGCCTATAATAGAGATAGAGACCGTTACAGAACAAGGTAACTCTTTACAAAGTAGCGGTGGATTGTGCAAATTGGCAGTCTTCACTTTTGCTTCCCTTACTCTGCAGCTGTGCTATAGCTAGCTGGCTAACTCAACTGACAACAACAGTGTAGCTCTCGTGGAAACTCAAGGGTAATGTTTAGTTATTGAAAGTTCATATTTTGTTACTGTAAGCATACTAAATAATGTTACCTGGTTCGAGTTCATGCAGTGAAATGACCCATATCCAATATTCCTGTAAACAGGTCAAAGGTTTCCCGCGTCTCAAAATGGCACGTCACAATGTCTTGTCTCTTTACAAGCCAATCACCGCCAGGTTAAAGCAGTTGTCTCTGGGAGTTGGAGTTGTCTATTTATAACGCATTGCCACTATATTACCAAATGCTATCACCCCTATATGCAATGTTTTGGATGTGTGAAAGCGAGTGAATTAATTGAGGCCATTTCATAAAATTGCTGAAATGTTGCCCTCGATACAGGCCTAGAAAATTAACTTTCAAAAAGCAGAGAAAAAGCTTTCCCATCGGCCCAGTAGGCTAGACATATCATTATTTATTTATTGTGTAGCTTTCGGAAAATATCTTGCGTCTCAAACTCAACAGCACAACATCACCACATGAACTACATACAACAATGTAAATCACAAGCAATATTAGTACAAGAAACACCACATGTGGATTAAGTTCATGGCACAGGAGACTGGTGAGGGGAGGACCATGCATAATAATGGCTGTAATGGGATATATGTAATGGTATCAAACACATGAAAACCATATGTTTTATACCATTCCATTCATTTCGTTCCAGCCATTACTATGAGCCCGACCGCCCGTCACCCCCAATTAAGGTTCCAACAGCCGCCTGTGGTTCATGTGGACATTTCATACAGTTCAGATTCATGGTTGTATTATACTGGTGACAAACGATTTCTGGACTCTGGTGGTTTTGTGTACATGGGATCTGTATAGGGTTGCAAAGGGAATCTTTTGAAGTTTACCAGTAAACTACCAGAATTTTGGTAACTTTTAAGGTTCTTTTGGAATCTTATAAGATGTCTAGTGGCCTTTTGGGTACTTCAGATTATCACAGGTTTCTTAATATCTGTGGCCTTATCACATGTACCATGTATAAAATAATCAAATAAGAAGCTGTAAAACATGATCCTTAATATAAACCATCAACGTACTGAATACCATTAGAAGGCGAGGTCAGTACAGGTGCATGAAAGCTGAGCCCGAGACTGAAAAACAGCTTCTATCTCAAGGCCATCAGACTGTTAAACAGCCATCACTAGCACATTAGAGGCTGCTGCCTATAGACATAGACTAGAAATCACTGGCCACTTTAAGAAATGGAACACTAGTCACTTTAATAATGTTTACATATCTTGCATTACTCATCTCTTATGTATATACTGTATTCTATACTATACTGTATCTTAGTCCATGCCGCTTTTACATCGTTCGCCCATATAAGTAATTCCATTCTTTACTTAGATTTGTGTGTATTGGGTATATGTTGTGAAATTGTTAGATATTACTTGTTAGATAATACTGCACTATCGGAGCTAGAAGTACAAGCATTTCGCTACACCCGCAATAACATCTGCTAAACACGTGTATGTGATTTGGTATTTAATATGAGGGTTTTGGCATGAACTATCCTTTATATTTTTTTACACACTTATTTATTTGACTATGTCAATATATCTTTGTTGTAAATGTTTTGGCGCCAAACTGGTAGCAGTTGTGAAAAAAGTAAACACTTGGAAGAGTTAATTGAAAATAATGCCATTGTTGATTAGATGCTTTTTTTCAGTAGCCTCATTAGGCTATTATTTATTCAACATATGGTCTATCCACTAGAAACAACACAGTATGGACAAATATATAAAAAATGAATACTATATATAAATACTTTTCTTTAAGTTATTAAAGTACAGTGAATTCGTAAAGTATTCAGACTCCTTCCCTTTTTCCACATTTTGTTGTGTTACAGCCTTATTCTAAAATTGATCAAATCAATTGTTTTCCTCATCAATCTACACACAAAGTGAAAACAGGTTTTTAGACATTTTTGCAAATGTTTTCAAAATAAAAAAACAGAAATACTTTATTTACATAAGACTCGAAATTGAGCTCAGGTGCATCCTGTTTCCATTGATCATCCTTGAGATTGGACAACCATCTCTGCAGTACTCCACCAATCAGGCCTTTATGGTAGAGTGGCCAGAAGTCAATCCTCAGTAAAAGGCATAACAGCCCGCTTGGCGTTTGCCAAAAGGTACCTAAAGGACTCAAGATTCTCTGGTCTGATGAAACCAAGATTAAACTCTTTGGCCTGAATGCCAAGGGTCACGTCTGGAGGAAACCTGGCACCATTCCTACGGTGAAGCATGATGGTGGCAGCATCATGCTGTGGAGATGTTTTTCAGCAGCAGGGACTGGGAGACTAGTCAGGATCAAGGAAAATATTTAATTGAGTAAAGTACAAAGATCCTTGATGAAAACCTGCTCCAGACTAGGGCAAAGGTTCACCTTCCAACAGGACAACAACCCTAAGCACACAGCCAAGACAATGCAAGAGTGACTTCGGGAAAAGTCTCTGAATGTCCTTTAGTGACCCGGCCAGAGCCCGGACTTGAACCTGATCGAACATCTCTGGAGAGACCTGAAAATACCTGTGCAGTGACGCTCCCCATCCAACCTGACAGAGCTTGAGAAGATCTGCAGAGAAGAATGGGAGAAACTCCCCAAATACAGGTGTGCCAAGCTTATACCCAAGAAGGTGCTTCAACAAAGTACTGAGTAAAGGGTCTGAATACTTATGTAAATGTGATATTTAAGTACATTTGTATACATTTGTAAACATTTCTAAACCTGTTTTTGCTTTGTCATAATGTGGTATTGTGTGTAGATTGATGAGGGGAAAAAAACAATTTAATCAATTTTAAAATAAGGCTAATGTAGCAAATTGTGTAAAAAGTCAAGGGGTCTGAATACTTTCCAAAGGCACTGTATAGCCTCTAAAATGTATTTTGAGACATTATGAACAACTGAAACAACATATTTCTATGTATTATAGAGGCTATACATCCATCTCTACGCAGACGACACCATTCTGTATACATCTGGCCCCTCTTTGGACACTGTGTTTACTAACCTTCAAACAAGCTTCAATGCCATACAACACTCCTTCCGTGGCCTCCAACTGCTCTTAAATGCTAGTAAAACCAAATGAATGCTTTTCTATCGAACGCTGCCCGCACCTGCCCACCGGACTATCGTCACTACTCTCGACGGGTCTGACTTAGAATACATGGACACCTACAAATACCTAGGCGTCTGGTTAGACTGTAAACTCAACTTCCAGACTCACATCAACCATCTCCAATCCAAAATTAAATCCAGAATCGGCTTCCTATTTCGCAACAAAGCCTCCTTCACTCATGCTGCCAAACATGCCCTTGTAAAACTGACTATCCTACCGATCCTTGATTTCGGCGATGTCATTTACAAATTAGCCTCCAACACTCTGCTCAGCAAATTGGATGTAATCTATCACAGTGCCATCCGTTTTGTTACCAAAGCCCCATATACTACCCACCACTGCGACCTGTATGCTCTCGTTGGCTGGCCCTCAATACATATTCGTCGCCAAACCCACTGGCTCCAGGTCATCTATAAGTCTTTATTAGGTAAATCCCCGCCCTATCTCAGCTCACTGGTCACCATAGCAACACCCACCCGTAGCATGTGCTCCAGCAGGTATATCTCACTGGTCACCCCCAAAGCCAACACCTCCTTTGGCCGATATTCCTTCCAGTTCTCTGCTGCCAATGACTGGAACGAATTGCAAAAATCATTGAAGCTGGAGGTTCCTATCTCCCTCACTAAATTTAAGCATCAGCTGTCAAAGCTGCTTATCGATCACTGCACCTGTACATAGCCCTTCTGTAAATAGCCCACACTACTACCTCATCCCCATATTTATTTTTATTATTTTTCGCTAATCTTGCACTCGAGTATCTCTATTTGCACATCATAATTTGCACATCCTTCATTCCTGTGTTAATGCTAATCTGTAATTTATATCACCACTATGGTCTATTTATTGTCCTACCTCCTAACCTTATTGCATTTTGCACTCTGTATATACATTTTCTATTGTGTTTTTGACTATGTTTGTTTACTGTGCAACTCTGTGTTGTTGTTTTTGTCGCACTGCTTTGCTTTGTCTTGGCCAGGTCGCAGTTGCAAATGAGAACTTGTTCTCAACTGACCTACCTGGTAAAATAAAGGTGAAATAAAATAAAAAACATCTGATTTGTTTACATGGTTATTATAAAAAATAAACTATATCTATTCCTTTTAACACCAAAAGCTAGATTGTTGAATTATAATTGACAGAATGACAGACATTCTAGCACAAGGTTTCATAGTAGGCTAAGGGTTTTTCATGATTTTCAACCGGTTACCCATCTAAAAAAAACACACACACCCCTTGTCTTATTTTACAGCTATGACGTTTTTCATTTCTTTGTTTAGTTTTTTCACATTGAGAATTATTAAATTTGTCTTACACCATTCATAAACTAATAGGTATGCTACCATAAATATAAAGTTATTTTCTCAGTTTCAAAATAATTGTAACCACTATAGCCTTCTCCTAAATAATTTACATACAATGTTTTCATGCCTGTTGTTATGGTTTGAAGATAGGACCCAAGGCGCTGAGCAGTAGAATGCAGACATTCCTTTTATTTGTATACAAAACAACAAAACAAAGGAGAGAACGAAACCACAAACTGATGTGCGACATGCACAAACAAAGAACCTCACACAGGTGGGCGCAATAACTTAAATAGGATATAGACAATGCAGCTGCCTCTAATTGGGGACAAACACAAAAACCCAAAACATAGAGGTGCCTAGACACCCCTACTGTCAAGCCCTGACAGTAACCTCCAAACACCATAGAGATGCCTAGAGATCTTACTCTAGTAAGGACCTGGGGCAGGACTGGGCACCGGGTCAGGTGGAGGTTCCACCCCCGAGGCAGGACTGGGCACCTGGTCAGGTGGAGGCTCCGTCCCCGGAGCCTTGGAGTAGGCTATCAAACAGGTGATGCATTTATAGTGATTACCTAGCCATGTCAATCCTGATTAAGTTTAGCCAATTAGCCTAGTGTATATCCAGTGGTGGAATAAGTACCCAATTGTCATACTTGAGTAAAAGTATAGATACCTTTTAATAGAACGTTACTCAAGTAAAAATGAAAGTCAGCCAGTAAAATAGTACTTGAAAAAAAGTCTAAAAGTATTTGGTTTTAAATATACTTAAGTATAAAAAGTAAAATTAAAAGTATAAATCACTTAAAATTCCTTATATTAAGCAAAGCAGACGCGCCATTTTCTTGTTTTTAAAATGTACGGATTGCCAGGAGCACACTACAACACTCAGACAAAATTGACAAAATATGCGTTTGTGTGAGTCTGCCAGATCAAAGGCTGTAGGTATGACCACGTGTTCTCTTGATAAGCGCTTGAATTTGACAATTTTCCTGTCCAGCTAAGCATTCAAAATGTAACGAGTACTTTTGGTTGTCAGGGAAAATGTATGGAGTAAAAAAAATATTTTCTTTAGGAATGTAGTGAAGTAAAAGTTGTAAAAAATATCAATAGTAAAGTAAAGTACTGATACCCCCCAAAAACTATTTTTTATATCATGACTTTGTGATAAAATGCCATGTCGCAGGGCTGAGTTTTATAGCCTGCCCTTGTTGATGTGCACTTGTAAACACTTGTCCACTGTGCGCTAAATACCAGCGCGTCGTGTTGTGCGACAGAAGCCATTCTATTTGGTGGACACACGGAGAGAGGGGACATGAAGAGAGAGCTGAGACTTCATGAGTCCGAGCCAGCCTATAGACTAAATCAAATAGCAATGTTGTTTTTTATATTTAACGATAGTATTTCAGATGTCTCCCATTCGATCATTCCACTGGGACATGAGAGAGTGGGATTAGGGGATAGGATATATTGCGCATGGTACTTTATCAGAGACGGGTTTTGATAGGTCCATCGGTTGTGGCAGAAGGACTGCGCCTGCCTGAATTAAAGTGTCCTTTGGTAAAATATGGACGCAGAGCACATGATGCACAGTGAGCAGATTGTCAACACTCGCGATTTCATAATCTCAGTTACATGCACCTCTTCCACCTCGGGAAAATCGGTATTATAAAGTATCTATCTATCTATCTATCTATCTATCTATCTATCTATCTATCTATCTATCTATCTATCTATCTATCTATCTATCTATCTATCTATCTATCTATCTATCTATCTATCTATCTATCTATCTATCTATCTATCTATCTATCTATCTATCTATCTATCTATCTATTCGGAAGATGAGGTTGTAGCCTTGGCAACCACGGTCTGTAAGGAGTGATTTCAGCCCCTCTCGGTGGATTTCAACATTTGTATTGGATTATTAATCTCTGTGCGCCCTCAATCGGATGGCATTCTGACCGTAGGATGTTTGTTTAGCCTACTATGGCTATAGATTATTTGCGAAATACATGGCCATTTCGAATTAGAACCCAGTGATTATTACATGCCGTTTTCTCCGTGATCACTCATTCAGAAGATTCCTCCTCAATATTATTCGTAATAGATCTCGGATACCCAGCCTACCATTCAACAAAGATAAGGAAAACGGTGGCGGACCCAAACACAGTGCAAACTGCGAGGCTTTAGTAGGCTAAACACTCGCTCAGTAGGGAGCTGTTTAGTCGGGGAGAGCATGGCACATTGACGCGGCCGGGATGTGCTTTGTGCATGACTGAAGCTCTGTGTTTGAACAGTTCCTAAAAATCTTTTAGAGACTAAATGATGGTGCCTGGGGCTCCTACAACGATGCTTCCCGCTTCCGAGGCTGCCAAAATCTACCAGACCAACTACGTGAGGAACTCCCGCGCTATCGGGGTTCTGTGGGCCATCTTCACCATCCTCTTCGCTATAGTCAACGTGGTGTGCTTCATCCAGCCCTACTGGATCGGAGACGGGATGGACACGCCGCAGGCCGGCTACTTCGGCCTCTTCCACTACTGCATCGGAAACGGGCTGTCCCGGGACCTGACTTGCCAGGGCAACTTCATGGAGTTCAGCACCATCCCCTCCGGCGCCTTCAAGGCCGCGTCCTTCTTCATCGGGATGTCCATGGCTCTGGTCATCGGATGCATCGGCTGCTTCACGCTCTTCTTCTTCTGCAGCACTGGCACGGTCTACAAGATCTGCGGCTGGATGCAGCTGGCTGCCGGTAAGTTCCAGCTATATGCATGTTGCTTCCTTAAAGGGTGAACGAGTTCAGAACTTCAGCAGTTCTACAGACAGAAATAAATATCTTTATTCCAGCTGTTCAATCAGTCAAGTAGGGGAAATAAACAATCTGTTAAAGCTAGAATCCTTAGTTGTTAACATCCATTCTTGGACTTGTAAATAATAGGCTGCCCATTGATTCTTGAAGAATATAACTGATAAATGCCTCATGAGCTTAGTTCAACTGTCGTGCCCAAAGCTTGTTTGGAACACTTTATTTTATGGTGTCCTTGTTACAGTGTACTTACACTTGTAGTTATACTGTAACAAGTGTTGTAACTACGAGTAACAATCACTGTAACACTGTAACAACGTAATGTAACTAGTAGTATTACAGTTTGTAATTACACATGTGTAACAACACAATCTTGTTACCATGCTTGTTACAACTATTGTAACTGAATGTACTAACCCATTGTTACACATGCTTAAAAAAATAGTATTTTACTTTATCATCATAATTTGATTCATTAACATTATACAAATATTAGAGTTATTATCATTAGTACATATTGATGGAAAATGTTTTCTGGCTTTTTAGAGTGCACTATCATATCTTGCACACCATGTGCATCAGATCCTTTTTAACCAATGTTAATGAATCAAATTCTGATGATAAAGTGAAATACTAAATTCTTGAATTCAGTAGACATGTGCCTCTTTGGTAACAAGTGTTATTTTTTTAAGCATGTGTAACAATGAGTTAGTACATTCAGTTACAATAGTTGTAACAAGCATGGTAACAAGATTTAGTTGTTACACATGTGTAATTACAAACTGTAATACTACTAGTTACATTACGTTGTTACAGTGTAACAGTGATTGTTACGCGTAGTTACAACACTCTCAGATTTTTTGCAAAAAAAGTAGCGGAGAGGACCTTTGTTATTGTTTAAATTAAGCATGCTTGATAGTGTTATACTTGACATCAGTTTTATTTACATTTTAGTAATTTAGCAGACTATTATCCAGAGCGACTTACAGTTAGTTAGTGCATACTTTTTTCGTACTGGGAATCGAACCCACAACCCTGGCGTTGCAAGCGCCATGCTCATCTGAGCTACACAGGACTTTTATAAGAAGTGTATTATGAATTTTGACGGGTTAAGCAAATATATTTATATCAAATGAGCAAAAGGTCCCTGCAGATGACAGCCATGTTTGTTTATTCGTTTTAACTCACCATACACTGTCACACTATCTTTAAAACATCTATTAAGGGAGCAAAGACAGCCAACCAAAATACAGCCAGACAGGCAAACCACACCGGCCGCGTTGCGTGTACAAGCCTTGCAAAACAAATGTACAACATGCCAAAATCTACAAGCACAAACTTGGTTCTATTTGAGACGCTCCACGCGCTGCAAGTCCTCTACTTATTGGATATCAGGAAGATACAAACCCACATGGATGCTGGAAAAACACAGATAAGAGTTTAATTAAAGATAACTGAACACTAACTAGGCTTCCCTTTTTATCTGTAGATTCATCCTTGGAGCAGAAAAACACACAATTATATATGACTCTAGGTCAGAATTCTACAAAGAACCATCTTAAAAGAGGACCTTATGAATGTCAGGTAAAATAACAACCCAATGTTAATCTCCCAGCTAAATATCCATGAATATTTCATGTGTTTCGACCAACCCAAAATTAATATAATTGATGCACAGTTTATCTTGGAGTTTTATCCTGCGTGTCATGATTGCATCTTGTGCTGATAGACAAAATCAAAATGGCACCCCGACTCACTCCCGTGGTGTAGTCTGCATGTAATGCTCTCTCATACATCAGAATTTACCCAAGCATTACAGTGAAAGTTACGTTGCAGAATTTAAGCTTGCACAGAATGCACACAGACTCCAGATTGTGGCTTTAAAGCGGGTGCGTACAATCAACCAGTGATCAATCAAAGGCAATGATCCTTCAACTCATCTCTGTAACAAGTAACACAAACAACTCCCTCACAAATGAAACAATAATAAATGGTGTTAATTCTGCTAGCAAGATATTGGTCTGAGACCCACACCACCATCCGTCTGTATAGTCTTGATCTAGCTGCAGGCGCCTCGCTGTCAATTCAGGCTGAACATAAACACCAGCACAGATTCCACAGCATTCTCATCCCAGGCTGAATTAAAACAGAAGCCCCGCCTAATGAGCACAGCCAGGGTGTTTATATCATCACCTTGTTTTTCCACATGAAAGAAAGTCACTGCTTATCCCTCAGTGGTGCCCGCTTGGTTGGTTATCCCCTCTCACAGGAAACAGAGCGGCCATATCCACAAATTATCTCAGCGTAGGAGTGCTGATCTAGGATCGGTTTAGCATTTCAGATCATAATGAATCCGATTATATGGACAGTTCCTAGATCAGCAGGCCAACTCTGAGATGCTCTGGATATGGCCTTTATAATAAGGTACAGATCTGATCATGTTCAGACTAGATAGATAGATGGATAGATAGATAGATAGATAGATAGATAGATAGATAGATAGATAGATAGATAGATAGATAGATAGATAGATAGATAGATAGATAGATAGATAGATAGATAGATAGATAGATAGATAGATAGGTACTTTATTGATCCCCCGGGGGGGAAATTTCATTGTCAAGCAGCTACAACAAAACACAGGGCAGGTGCAAAATGCCACAACGAAAGTACACAAAAGACAGATACACGGTACATAGAGCGGCAGTATGAAAAAGTATAGAAATACAAGATATCTGGAGTGCAAAAAAAAGCTATAAAAAGGACATTGCATAGTATGGGTGGTTGGCTGAATATGTACACTATACGTTGGTGGATGTTGGATGGTTAACTATACTATACAGGTCGATGGCAGAGAAATACTTCAGTAGCTAAAAATGCGTATGATATGAGTGAGGGTAATAATAGTTTACTTAATAGACAGACTGGGTAAATGAACAGGTAAGTGAAAATTTTGCATGGTTAAATTAGCTGTACAGTTAGGTATACAGTTATATTTACAGATAAGTGAATACTTGCATGTTTACACAAACTGTACAGGTAAATGACAGGAAGAGATACTTTAATAGCTAAATGTGTGTATGATATAATTTGGGGTAATAATAGTAATTCCCTTAAAATACAGTCCTTAGTGCGCAGGGTTTAATTACAGACAACTGCACTTATTGCACATTCGATATACTAAAAGCAATGAGAAAAGGTGCAACTGGCAGGATACTAATATGCACTCCTGAGTGAATGCCTACGTCCAATAATTACTTACAATATTGCATGTGATATAATATAACAACTGTACATGAGTATGTATATACAGACCTGTATGAATAAATAGGTCCTGAGTGGATGAGTGCTGACGGACCAGAGTTACTCACGGATGGATGCATAATTGTTAAACTAGGTCCTAGCACCCCAACAGTTCCAGATCTATGTTGCCGACGGCACGGCACCCCGGTGAGGCATTATACAGTCTCATAGCCGCCGGCAGGAAGGACCTCCTGTAGCGCTCTCTGGCACACCGTGGTGGGATCAGTCTGTGACTGAAAGTGCTCCTCTGCGTCATAACCATAGCGTGCAGAGGGTGGGTGACGTTGTCCATGATGGCCAGCAGTTTGGCCAGGATCCGTCTCTCCGCCACCTCCTCTAGAGTGTCAAGGCTCATCCCCAGGACAGAGCTAGCCTTCCTGATCAGCTTATTTACCTGAGAAGCATCACCGGCTTTGATGTTTGCTCCCCAGCACACCACTGCAAAAAAGATGGCACTGGCCACCACAGACTGGTAGAAGGTATGCAGTAGTTTACTGCACACGTTGAAGGACCTGAGCCTCCTCAGAAAGTAGAGTCGGCTCTGGCCCTTTTGGTACAGGGCCCCGGTGTTACCAGCCCATTTCAGTCTATACAGGGGGTGATCCACAAACGGACTAACACGGCCTGTATGATGCCAAAAAACACACTTGACTAAATATGTAGCACATATTTACGTTGTTTAAATTAAGATATTTCTTTTGATCTCTGCCGACTTATAATGCCTTTTCACCACTAAGATTCTCCAAATAATATGTGAAAAATATGTTTTATGAACTCAACAGTCCATGTCCCCCCCCCCCCCAAAGTCTCTGTCAAGAAATATGGCATCACAGTGTACCATTCTGCTGTAAGGCTCCAGAGCGTGGCTTTATGGAGTGCTGTGTGGTGAGGAGTCAACATTGGCAATGACAGTGAGAGGTCTGAGTGCTCAGGGCCTGTTGGCTGCTCATTGCTTCCTTGTCTTTTATTGATCCATCGCATCACTTTGCTCACGGCAATGACATGCATCATCAGCATTCAGGGCACCGCTGCCTCATTCAACTCACTCACTGAATCTCTCTTGCAATCGCTCCCTCTCTCCATTCTCATTCTCTCAGATATGTCATGTTGAGGTCACTGTGAAATTGGATATTAAAACGTTCCTGGGGAGTAGTAATTAGAAATATAGTGTACTTTTCTTTTATCATTGCAGCCACAGTATCACGCTTGAAGGTAAGACCCAGGCGCAGACAACGTCTAAATAACAATGTTTATTAGACCAACAGGGGTAGGCAAAAGACTGGTCAGGGGCAAGCAGAGTAATCCAGAGTAGGTAATCCAGAGTAGTGGGGCAAAGGTACAAGATGGCAGGCAGGCAGGCTCAGGGTCAGGGCAGGCAGGGATTTTTTTTATTTTTTATTTCACCTTTATTTAACCAGGTAGGTCAGTTGAGAACAAGTTCTCATTTGCAACTGCGACCTGGCCAAGACAAAGCAAAGCAGTGCGACAAAAACAACACAGAGTTACACAGTAAACAAACATAGTCAAAAACACAATAGAAAATCTATATACAGAGTGCAAAATGTAGTGCAAAATGCAGTAAGGTTAGGAGGTAGGACAATAAATAGACCATAGTGGTGAAATAAATTACAGATTATCATCATTAACACAGGAATGAAGGATGTGCAAATTATGATGTGCAAATAGATATACTGGAGTGCAAGATTTGTGAAAATAAAAAAAATAAATATGGGGATGAGGTAGTAGTGTGGGCTATTTACAGAAGGGCTATATACAGGTGCAGTGATCGATAAGCAGCTTTGACAACTGATGCTTAAAGTTATTGAGGGAGATAGGAACCTCTAGCTTCAATGATTTTTGCAATTCATTCCAGTCATTGGCAGCAGCAAACTGGAAGGAATGGCGGCCAAAGGAGGTGTTGGCTTTGGGGGTGACCAGTGAGATATACCTGCTGGAGCGCATGCAAAGGGTGGGTGTTGCTATAGTGACCAATGAGCTGAGATAGGGCGGGGATTTACCTAATAAAGACTTATAGATGACCTGGAGCCAGTGGGTTTGGCGACGAATATATAATGAAGGCCAGCCAACGAGAGCATACAGGTCGCAGTGATGGGTAGTGTATGGGGCTTTGGTGACAAAACGGATGGCACTGTGATAGACTACATCCAATTTGCTAAGTAGAGTGTTGGAGGCTAGTTTGTAAATTACATCGCCGAAATCAAGGATCGGTAGGATAGTCAGTTTTACAAGGGCATGTTTGGCAGCATGAGTGAAGGAGGCTTTGTTGCGAAATAGGAAGCCAATTCTGGATTTAATTTTGGATTGGAGATGGTTGATGTGAGTCTGGAAGTTGAGTTTACAGTCTAACCAGATGCCTAGGTATTTGTAGGTGTCCACATATTCTAATTCGGACCTGTCGAGAGTAGTGATGATAGTCCGGTGGGCGGGTGCTGGCAGCGTTCGATAGAAAAGCATGCACTTAGTTTTACTAGCGTTTAAGAGCAGGTGCAGGCCACGGAAGGAGTGTTGTATGGCATTGAAGCTTGTTTGAAGGTTAGTAAACACAGTGTCCAAAGAGGGGCCAGATGTATACAGAATGGTGTCATCTGCGTAGAGATGGATCAGAGAGTCACCAGCAGCAAGAGCGACATCGTTGATGTATATAGAGAAAAGGGTTGGCCCAAGAATTGAACCCTGTGGCAACCCATAGAAACTGCCAGAGGATCGGACAATAGGCCCTCCGATTTGACACACTGAACTCTGTCTGAGAAGTAGTTAGAGAACCAGGCAAGGCAGTCACTTGAGAAACCAAGGCTGTTGAGTCTACCAATAAGAATGCGGTGATTGACAGAGTCGAAAGCCTTGGCCAGGTCGATGAAGACGGCTGCACAGTACTGTCTTTTATCGATGGCGGTTATGATATCGTTCAGTACCTTGAGCGTAGCTGAGGTGCACCCATGACCAGCTCGGAAACCAGATTGCATAGCAGAGAAGGTGCGGTGGGATTTGAAGTGGTCAGTTATCTGTTTGTTAACTTGGCTTTCGAAAACTTTAGAAAGGCAGGGCAGGATGGATATTGGTCTATAACAGTTTGGGTGTCTCCTCCTTTGAAGAGGGATCTCAGA
Source organism: Thymallus thymallus (assembly GCA_023634145.1). Classification (NCBI taxonomy): domain Eukaryota; kingdom Metazoa; phylum Chordata; class Actinopteri; order Salmoniformes; family Salmonidae; genus Thymallus; species Thymallus thymallus. The sequence goes on from CM042420.1 coordinate 14,316,020, forward strand.
CGATACGAAAGAGAGGTTGAACAGGCTAGTGATAGGTGTTGCAACAATTTTGGCTGATAATTTCAGAAAGAGAGGGTCCAGATTATCTAGCCCAGCAGATTTGTAGGGGTCCAGACTTAGCAGCTCTTTCAGAACATCAGCCGTCTGGATTTGGGTGAAGGAGAAGCGGGGGGGGGCTTGGGCAAGTAGTTGCCGGGGGTACAGAGCTGTTGGCCGGGGTAGGGGTAGCCAGGTGGAAAGCATGGCCAGCCGTAGCAAAATGCTTATTGAAATTTTCGATAATCGTGGATTTATCGGTGGTAACAGTGTTTCCGAGCCTCAATGCAGTGGGCAACTGGGAGGAGGTGCTCTTATTCTCCATGGACTTTACAGTGTCCCAGAACTTTTTGGAGTTAGTACTACAGGAAGCAAATTTCTGTTTGAAAAAGCTGGCCTTTGCTTTTCTAACTGACTGTGTGTACTTGTTCCTGACTTCCCTGAATAGCTGCATATCGCGGGGGCTATTCGATGCTAATGCAGTGCGCCACAGGATGTTTTTGTGTTGGTCTAGTGCAGTCAAGTCTGGGGTGAACTAAGGGCTATATCTATTCTTAGTTCTACGTTTTTTGAAAGGGGCATGCTTATTTAGGATGGTGAGGAAAGCACTTTTAAAGAACAACCAGGCGTCCTCTACTGACGGGATGAGGTCAATATCCTTCCAGGATACCTGGGCCAGATCGAATAGAAAGGCCTGCTCGCAAAAGTGTTTTAGGGAGTGTTTGACAGTGATAAGGGGTGGTCGTTTGACCGCTGACCCATTGCGAACGCAGGCGATGAGGCAGTGATCGCTGAGATCCTGGTTGAAAACAGAGGAGGTGTATTTGGAGGGCAAGTTAGTCAGGATGATATCAATAATGGTACCCATGTTTACGGATTTTGAGGGCATCTATCTTAGATTGAAGGACAGCCGGGGTTTTAAGCATATCCCAGTTTAAGTCACCTAACAGTACAAACTCTGAAGATAGATGGGGGGCAATCAATTCACATATGGAGTCCAGGGCACAGCTGGGGGCTGAGGGGGGTCTGTAACAGGCGGCAACAGTGAGAGACTTATTTCTGGAAAGGTGGATTTTTAAGAGTAGAAGCTCAAACTGTTTGGGCACAGACCTGGACAGTATGACAGAACTCTGCAGGTTATCTCTGCAGTAGATTGCAACTCCGCCACCTTTGGCAGTTCTATCTTGACGGGAAATGTTGTAGTTGGGGATGGAAATTTCCGAATTTTTGGTGGCCTTCCTAAACCAGGATTCAGACACAGCTAGGACATCCGGGTTGGCGGAGTGTGCTAAAGCAGTGAATAAATCAAACTTAGGGAGGAGGCTTCTAATGTTAACATGCATGAAACCAAGGCTTTTAGGGATGGTCAACACTGGGAAAAATAGAAAAAAAGGAACTATCACAAGGCAGGAGCAAAGGGGAAAACCGCTGGTAGGCTTGATAAGCAAAATGAACTGGCAACAATCAATCAGAGAACACTGGTTAAAGTACCCAGGGGCTAATGGGGAAGATGGGGGACACCTGGAGGGGGGTGGAGACAAGCACACAGACAGGTGAAACAGATCAGGGTGTGACACACAGATCCCAGGTGTGATTCTCAAATCCTTCTAGGCTCAGTGTAGTCCGACTTCTATCCAGGAGTAACTGGCTGTTGTGAGTTTCTGTCCAAGATGGGGCATAGCTAAGAGGCACCTCTCCTTAAAAGCAGAGGAGAGGCTGAATGTCTGATGAGAGCAATCCACCTGCAGGCAGCAACGGCAGAACAATGTCTGCTTCTGTGCAGGTGTGTTTTCAAGGAAATGTACATGTAACCAACTGACATGTTCTTGCCCCTGCTGGCTGCATCAATACCTAAAGAATTCTGTCTCCTTACTACTGTTACCACACTTGAAGAATGTGCTTAAATGGCCCATTGCACACAGCAGTTCTCAGGTAGACATACCCACTCTGCAGTCAGCCCAGTAGCTGCCTGCAAACCGTAGCAGCTGGACCATCCTCCCTACCTCCCTACATCATCCCTCCCGCTCACTCCCTCCCCCCTTGTATGGCCTTGACCTCCCCCTCACTGCGGACCAATTAACTCCCAAACTAAGACTGACAGGCAGCCCCCTCCATGACATCCACACTGCATGGTTGGTCAATGGTAATCACACTCATCCTGTGACAACTTCCACCAAATGCCAGGCGCTTCTCCAACCTAGTGGAGGATGTGATGGATGGGCCGGCTCTGGCAGCATGACAATGCCTGCCTAGCTCTAATGAGGTAGCAGATTGGTGCTCGGCTCGCCGTCCTGGATGGAAACAAGAACTCTGCTGGCCATCCCTATTTCCGACCCTCACCAAGGCAAATGGCTGAACACACAGGAAGGTAATTATCATTAATGTATTCGGCAGGGGCTCCTTGCTCATTTTGGAAATGGCTTCCGCACGCAAACAAAGGAACCAGGGGGGCTCGAGTGTGTAGTGGAGGCATTTCAACGACCTGTTTCCTGACTCTGTTTGGACCACTAGGCTGCCCGTACGGGTAAGTGGCCTGCACAGAGTGCCGCACATTGCTGCACTCAGTACCGGTCCAATGGGCCCCCTGAGACCGAAGCTGGCATTAGCATCGAACATTAAACGGCCCATTTGGTTGCTAGTGGTTTATTGATCCAGAGGTTTCTGTGCAGAACAGAACAGCACAAAGCTCCACTAATGGGAGACAGCCGCTGTCACCGTCTGGCTCCTCTGCTGCTCACAGGCCGTCCTGTTTGTTTGTCTATTTATTCAGGTGTGTGTGTGTGTGTGTGTGTGTGTGTGTGTGTGCTGTCTTTACCATGTCTTTAATTTAGTATAGGTCTCTGCCACAATCCCTCAATCTGGGGATTGGGCCAACTAGTGCCTATGCATGAGATTGCATGATTTGGCATTTAAAACCCACAGTCTGTTAAGCACTTATACAGGACTGTGGCTGTTGGAGATCTTTGCACAGTGTGGCTGTCTATTTCTCACACTTCTTTAAAATGGAGGCAAGTGAGAGACATCGCATGGTGGTGAAAAGAGAGGAGGTGGATAAGAGATGACAACTAAAGGTAGATTAAAGAACATGGAAAGTGACGGTCGAAAGGAAGGAGTTGGAGAAAAACAACAGAGAGAAGAAGTTAAAATATTGACGCTGAAAAGTTCTATCAAGAGATTAGGTGAGGACGAAAGCCATGCCATTAGAAGATCAAGCACGGGCCCAGACAGATCTGGGACCAGGCTACATATTTCACCAATGTCTTTCTGAACTGAATATGACCTGCCATAAATGAGAGCTTAGTTAACCTCCCTCTCCACTCACAACTTTGCAAGGTTGTGCACTAAATCAGTGGGCAGTTGCTGTGTGTGTCATAGTACCACTAAAGACAATAGCTAATGACATCAACCAGCTCTGATCCTTCCTGTCAGTGGTAACGTGATGGACTGGGCCTGAGAGGATCAGAGAGATGATGTAACATGACCAAACAGGAGTCCCAGTTATACACACTCACTCACTCACTCACTCACTCACTCACTCACTCACTCACTCACTCACTCACTCACTCACTCACTCACTCACTCACTCACTCACTCACTCACTCACTCACTCACTCACTCACTCACTCTAGCGCCATTAGTCAGAGCTTCAGAGGACAGCAGAAGTTGTGTGGTGGGACATCAGGAGGTTGTGAATGGGCCAGATGAAAGCCACCTCACTACTCCAGCTCTTTGGAAGCCCATTGAGTCTCCCACAGCATACTCCACAGATCAGTCTCCCACAGCATACTCCAGAGAGAGATAAAAAGGGCCCACCCCTCTATCCCTCTCCTCTTTTACTCATCTTTCTCTCTCCTCTAACTCATCCCTCTCTCCGTTGCCTCCCCATTCAGTAAAGCACTGGTCCAGGCACCTCTGTCAGCTACACACACTCCATCCTTTTAGACTGTCAGCTACACACACTCCATCCTTTTAGACTGTCTGCTACACACACTCCATCCTTTTAGACTGTCTGCTACACACACTCCATCCTTTTAGACTTTCTGCTACACACACTCCATCCTTTTAGACTGTCTGCTACACACACTCCATCCTTTTAGACTGTCAGCTACACACACGCCATCCTTTTAGACTGTCTGCTACACACACGCCATCCTTTTAGACTGTCTGCTACACACACTCCATCCTTTTAGACTGTCTGCTACACACACTCCATCCTTTTAGACTGTCTGCTACACACACTCCATCATTTTAGACTTTCTGCTACACACACTCCATCCTTTTAGACTTTCTGCTACACACACTCCATCCTTTTAGAGTGGAATGTTACGTACAATTGGCCAATGGACCTTTTAAGACTCCAATGCAGTCGTCAGGAAGTTAGATGGTGTGCCAGCCAGGCATGAAATGTGTGCTTTCTCAAACCCTGCTCCCAAATGATCAGCATAGCATGCCTCTTAATAGAACTGTCAGGCGGTGAATAAATCAGAAAGCAGACGTTGTGCGTCAGGAGGTGTGAAGGCATCAGAGCAGGAGGTGTTTTATGTCTCTTCCTGTGTATTAGAGGTGGGAGATACAGGTGCCAGATACAGTGCCAAATTTAGGATGTAATTCTGACACATCCTGTACCTGCCAACGACCCATAAGCTGGGTTTTGGCTAAGAGGAGAGAATCTCCCATGGTTGTGCATCTGCAATGACTGTAGATGCCATTATTGGGATTTGCTTCAATAACATTTAATTACTAAGTCTGGTGGTTTATATGCAGTCTTTTATTATTCAGATGTAGGAAATTGTTTTAAAGGTGTTGTGATCTTATCATATTGGTGCACACAATTATTTTGATAAAATAGCTAGTATATTTTTTTGATTGGCAGCTGTGATGGAGGACTTGCAAGGCCTGTGAGAGAGAGAGAGAGAGAGAGAGTGTGAGTGAGTGAGTGAGTGAGTGAGTGAGTGAGTGAGTGAGTGAGTGAGTGAGTGAGAGAGAGAGAGAGAGAGATAACAGCATGTTTATACAGTTATTCCTCTGGGAGTACAATACAGCCTCATTCAAAATGCGTTCTAACACTCAACTATCTTATGATCAATTTCCTGCCAATCGTTGAACCAACTTCTAGTAAAGCAGAGTCATTTAAATGCTCTAAGAGCTATTAAATGTGGGTTCCTGCACATCAGCAGATTTACATTGTAAACCAGCACAGTTGAACCACTAATTGAACTTTGTGATTTTTCTGGCGAAGGCTTTCCCTGGTGTATGTCGCTTCCTAAAGAGCTGTGTATTTCTGGACAACCTTTTCTACCGGGGGTGTCAGCCTCGGTGCCACAGGTGGGTGGGGGTAACTCACTGTGTTTGCCCTGGTTCCGTGGCACCGTTCGGCTAGCTTTAGCGTTATTTCCTGCTGTTGCACTTTCATTGAGGTGGGGGGGGGGGGGGGATAATGGGATTAGGCCTGGTCGACTGACTGAGCCGCCGGTACAGCTGACAGGAGCGATAGCACAGCCTTTCCTAGAGGTCCCCCAGGATGCACATGGTGTATGTGTCAGTCTGCTGTTTGCTACAGCAGTACATGTTATGTCAGTCTGCTGTTGATAATGCAAGCTACAGCTCAGTAACAGTACTGATCACGTTAATCAAAAAGGCACACATAGGGACCTGGCACTAGGGGACATGGAGGGGGTGGTGGGTGAGGGAAGAAGATTGGCAACTCGCAGTCAGACACTCACAGTATGGGGTAAAAGAGTGGATTCACAGTATGGGGTAAAAGAGTGGGTTCACAGTATGGGGTAAAAGTGTGGAGAGACAAGGATTCTCTAGGTCTATGTCTACGGTGTGTACCTGTGTATTCCTAGAAATTTGACAGTTCTCCTTCTGCATGCACAGTATTTGCCAGCACTATCTGTGTTATCTTGGGTAGAATGAGCAATCTATGAATGCTCTACTCTGCAAATGTTCTACTTCAGCAATAAGGCACGAGGGGTTGTGGTATATGGCCAATATAACACGGCTAAGGGCTGTTCTTATACACGATGCAAAGCAGAGTGCCTGGATACAGCCCTTAGCCGTGGTATATTGGCCATATACCACAAACCCCCAAGGTGCCTTATTGCTAATATAAACTGGTTACCAACGTAATTAGAGCAGTAAAAATAACTGTTTTGTCATACCCGTGGTATACAGTCTGATATACCAGGGCTAGAACCACCCAGTTTATAATCTACAATAGAGCTCTTGCTCAGTCTTCTACTGTACAGATGTAGGCTCTTAATTTGAGCCAGCATGCTACAGCAGGGAAATAATTTTACAGGAAATTTGAATTATTATGTGGATTATAAGTAATGGACATTTTTGTAGGGGTTGATACATTTTTCGTAAGAAAAAATCTAAAGTGGAAATTACAAACTTCAGAAGGATTTGAATGAACCTCAAATTAACCTAATTTCCTGCATTGCAGTTACGTTCTCCTGCAAAAGGGTGATCAAATTAAGACCCTACATCTGTAGCATCCGTCCCCAAGGGAGCGTCACTAAATAGCTAGGCTACCCACCACTGCACAAGGGATCAGTGACAAATCCCCCAGCAGGGGAAAGTGATAATCTCAAGGAGCATAAGCTTCTCCCAAGAAGAGAAAATACTGCCTGTCTCTTGCTTTCTCTCTCCATTCTCTCTCTCTCTCTGATGCAACTCAGCTAACCCTGATCACAGTGAGAGAAGCTGACTTATTTAAAGCAGGTGGGTTTATACCAAATGTACAACTTAATTTTAGGAGCTATCTACTGTGGTGGTGTGTAAAAATAAATTGACCGAATTAAATGTTTTAAAGTTTGTATTACTGCAGCTAGGCAAACCCTTTTTGGAATGGTCAAGTGTTGACATATGTGCTCAAATAAAACTATTGACAAGAACATCACGTCAGTGTTTGTCCTATATTCATTTACCAGTGGTGAAGCAAATTACTGCGGAGACACGCTTCTAAGATCAGTGGCACATTAAAAGGTCAGATCGTCCGAGAAACCTCCAAGGGAACTAGCTAGTTAGCTTGTAATCCTGGAAGTGTATCCAACCCTATTAGTAGATATATATATATAGTTTCAGAATTGTGTACTTAATGTATACATAATGTAAGACATGGATGTGTAAGACATTACTTTAACTTTGGTGTATCTATCTAAGGGTCACAACAAGGCTTTCTCTATAGAGCCACGGTTGAGAGACTTTCTCTGGGCTGAATTTCCCCCAGGTCTGTGAACCTTAGCAGAGAGCCAAAATGCAAAGGACATGACCTTGTAGACAAAAGCATGTGTTGAAGCATCTTGAAGCCCTTCCAGACGTTTAGAAATGCGTGAGCCATATCAATAACATTGCCAAACTCTGGTTTGTGAATAAATCATAGTTCCGTCAAACTTGAATGAAGGCTTTGAAGGCATTTCAAGTTGCCCTGTGGGAGCAGTTTGAGATGAGATGCAATCATGAGGCGTGCCAATACATTCATATCTGCTGTAAGCAGGGGATAGCAGGTAGAAAATAATCTCTGTTTTCAAATTCAAATTCAAGCTGCTTTATTGGCATGAAAAACAAAACATTTTACATTTACATTGTAGTCATTTAGCAGACGCTCTTATCCAGAGCGGCTTACAAATTGGTGCATTCAACTTAGGATAGCCAGTGGGACAACCACATCTCGATCACAGTAAGTACATTTCTTTAAACAAGCAGCTGTGAGCTCCAGGAAGCAGGGAGAAATAAGTCAGTTGTTAGTTTAGACCAATGAAAAGTGTTGTTTTTCTTATTTAAATGGTGTGGGCGGGGGTAGAAGGATTACTGTTATACTATTCAAGGTATTCCTTAAACAACAAAAACAAAAATATACTGTTGCTCTTTTGAATCACATGAACTCCAACACAATGCTGCAGCCCATTCCAGGAAGCTGCATCTCACTGCTCAACCACAGGCGAAAAGGTCTGTCTACATCTCTCTCTTCTCTCCCTGTCAGCTTTGAAAAAACCCAGTCCTGAGCAAACATATCCCTTCCTGACTTCATAATGAAGAAATACTGACAGTTGAGAATGATTTAATTACGACTAGAGAAAGGGTAACAATTAACTACAGATAAAGACTATGTGAGGGTGTGACCTCTGACCTTTGCCTACATGTGCCAACAAACTTACCACAAGACACCCACATGAAAACACGTGTGAATAAGATATGTTTGTTATGCTGGATATTCTTGAGGAGACTTCAACCCTCTAAAATAAGGGCTGTCAATCAACACCTTAAAATTAGTTATATGAATCAATACCCTAAAACGAGGGCTATGAATCAACACCCTAACATGAGGGCTATCAATCAACACCCTAAAATGAGTTATATCAATCAACACCCTAAAATGAGTTATATGAATCAACACTCTAAAATGAGGGCTATGAAGCTCTCCATTAACATTGGATAGTATTGGCCATGTTGATCAACTATGACAAGCACATCTAGCACACAGCATGGTGAACTCTTCTCACCATTAAACCTTCTGCACTCAACCCTTTATTCCATGAGACCAGCTTTTAGATAAAACCGCTGTTTTGTCCATCAGTCCTGACAGTGTTGTTGTAGTCTAAGTAGTGATAGGCTTTACTGTAGATGTATTTACCCCATGTCTCCTCCAGTCTCTATGTCCCAGCCAGAGTTCAGAGGAGGAGTTGGCTTTATAAATGTCCAAACTGTGTTTATCTCCTTGGTCACCAGAGCCAAGCAAAAATAGACAGGTGTTGGATTTATCCTCCTCTTCCGGGACTGGAGGGAGGGACAAGGGCATGGTGAACCAATAAAAAAGGAGTGAGACAGCAGCAGCAGCGTGGGTGTGGGATGTTGGTGTGTCTGAGTTTGCTTTGTTACGAGACTGTCGCACAGTTCCTGTTCCTGTCATCTTTCACTCTCTCCAACTGGCTTGTTATGACACCTGGCTGTCAATGTTGGGTTCTCTTTTTGTGTGATTTATGGTGAATGAATGGGCTTCAGCAAAGGGAAGACTACTTGGCCCAGTTACTCAGGTCTAGAAAACAACAACACCACCTATAAACTGCTCATCTTTAAGAGACTCTGTGCTCTGACTGTGTGGGCAGTGGTGACTCATCTCGTACTGTTTTCAGAGACCTTTGACTTTTTTTATTCATTACTTCTCAGTCCTCGCCAGCAGCATCCATTTTAGGTTTCCACACCAGTCAAAGGAGGACATAGGGCAAATCCTTTGATGTGCTGGAACAGGCCAGCCATCCGCTGTGTTGGAGCGTGAACGTCTCATCCTACTCATCTGGTCTCTCTCTTCCTCCCCTGCTCCACCTGATCCACGGCTAATCAATCAGTCTTTGTTTCGACCACCTCTTCCAACCGCAAACCAAAACCCAAGCCCTGAGGGCAATCTACTTCTCCATGTTATCCTCACATGGCCGCCTCATCCATCTCCTAGCTCTTCGACGCCCTTCATCTTAAACTGTTCATCAATCAATACAACATAATGGGATTTGGTTTTCCTGGGCTTGACTGGCATATCGCCGTGTCTCCAGCATGTATTACTCTAGCTAGCACCAAGTCTCTCCTCGTCTGGGAGAAGTAGCCTGTGGTTACTGACCCCAGAGTTGAAGGGAAACATGACAGCCTATTGTTATCCAGCCACAGAGGCCAGGACCTGGCATAGGGGTCTAATGAACATGATGACATTGAATCAACATGAAAAACTGATTGGATTTGAAAAAAGTTATCAACGTAAGGGCATTGTCTTTTTTTCATCCAACTTTTAACCTAAATCTTTCGTTGTTCGCCGCCAGCTCTGCAGTCAATATTCTTTCAGAGCTTGGCTCACTTGCTCCCCGGGGTTGCCATGGAAATGGCACACTACTCGCTTCCTGCCTCTCAATCTCTTGTTGCTGTGAGATGGGCAAGAACTTTCGGACACGGCGGGCGGAGACCAGCATAGTGGTCAAAGAGGTTCCTGCTGGGAAGGCACCGCTGGAGAGTTAAAAAGGTGTGTCTCCATGGCAACCAGCTGGATATGGACCCGACTGCCCGTTCCCTGCTGCCCTCGCCCCATGGGCACTGGTTGGCATTAAATTCTTCCCTCTGATACAGCTCTGCCATGCATCACTGCTCACCAAGCTCCTGCTGGTCACTCTTGCTGATCATCATGACATAAGATCAGAGTGGGCAGGGAGAGACACAATGTGTTTGCCCCCCCCCCCCCCCCCCCCCCAACACAGCTTCAACCACTTACATCTCTCACACCAGAAATGTTCAGCTTTTAATTCCAGTATTATTTCAGTATTCCTTGGTCTCTCCAGATTCTCACTATTGTCCCTTACAACCTCCTCTTCCCACTTCAGCTGAATGTTATTTTCATGATTAAAGCACAACAGAGACATTTGCATAAAGTGGCCGTGCAAGATCACTCCCTCTATCCCCTCCTCTCTCAGTCCGTCATTAGTCAGCTCGGGTACTTCCAAACTGATCTCCGAGCAGTAGAGGGAGGATCACATCACGTGTACCACTTCCGTCAGCCCAGATCAAAGGAATATTAAAACAATCCCATCAGCCCACTTCAAACGGCGCCGGCTGGGAAGAAAGAAACAAGTAGAACACAGGAACTGCCTTCATCATCTACCACTTCCAGAACCCTGTCAGCACATCTGAGGAACTTGGGAAATAAAAGTGAGATCCAGGCTGAATAGTGATGACGTTCTTCTAATCTAATGGAGAGATGAGGAGGCTATACTAGGGATCATATCTTTCTGTAACACTAAAAACTCAGGGAAATGATTTTTGTTAGACATTGATGAGACACCTGGGTTGATTGGTGCAATGTTGAACTAACCCTGTGGGTGAATTATCTTGGAGGCTTGCAGTTCTCCAGCAGAGTGGAGGAAATTGCTTTTCTATCACTGCTCATTCAGCACAGTCAGTAAGCGGTCCCCAGTCTGTGGCTGGGTCCCATCCAAAAAACCTTGTTACTTTATCATACTATAATGTACTACTATATTACTATTCAGCTTTTCCCTCTCATGGAAGCGCATCAATACATTAATAGGCAGATTATTTTTTTTTCTCTACTCACATGATTACACAAGGCGTCAACAAATGTTGTTTTCCCTGTGAGGCTGCTTTGCTTGTCACTATGGCTCCTCGTTGGCAGACGCTCGATACTCTGCTGGCAGCCGCCTGTAATTAATTGGAACACCTGTTCCCTATCACCTCTTATGTTCCTCCGCACTAGAGGTTAATGGGAAACGGTGTCCTCTGTGCAATGTGTGGGGCTACTGTAATACTACAGCTCTTCATGAGTGAGATAAAGGGCTAGTCATATCTGAGAGAGGGTGTGCGTGTCCGTGACTCTTTAGTAGGGATTAAGGCATATGGCAGGGCGGGGTTAACTCATGAGATGTGATGAAAGAGTGACAGATCGTTTTGAGAGAGAGAGAGAGAATGAGGGAATTAAAGAGAGGAAAAGAGAGGAAGAGGAAAATTAGAGAGAGGAGAGGAAATGAGAGAGAGAGAGAGAGAGAGGGAGAGGAAATGAGAGAGAGAAGGAGAGGAAATGAGAGAGAGCGGGAGAGGAAATGAGAGAGAGAGGGAGAGGAAATGAGAGAGAGAGGGAGAGGAAATGAGAGAGAGAGGGAGAGATGAGAGAGAGATGGAGAGGAAATGAGAGAAAGAGAGGAAATGAGAGATAGCTGGCTGTGTGACTCATGTCGGCCTCTGTCACAGTGTCAGGAGTGTGTGACTCTCTCAGCTACCTGTAGCAAAGAGGAAGAGGCAACGCAAGAGGTTTTACTGCGCCCAAAATATGTCCTCGAAAATAAGCCCATGAAGTGAGGAATTCTTGTATTGAGGTCAATGAGAGTGTCAACAAAAAATGTAATTGCTGATTTTCTGCATGTGGCTTATTTGATCGAATAGAAGTTTTGTAATGGTTAGGTTGTTATGAATGCACTGATGTAAGAGGACGCACATGCAGAGGCACATCGGAGCATGTTGTCATAGAGCTACAGTCCTGTGTAGCTCAGATGGTAGAGCATGGTGCTTGCAATGCCAGGGTTGTGGGTTCAATTCCCATGGGGGACCAGTATGAAAAAAGTATGAACATGTATGCACTAACTAACTGTAAGTCACTCTGGATAAGAGCGTCTGCTAAATGACTAAAATGTAAATGATAGATAGAGGACTCGCTGGTTAGTTTTAGCATTGCCATTGAGGTCTTCCAACATTTTAAAGTAGTAAACTGGATGGGCATTCCTATGCGTTGGGAGCAATCAGCCAATGAAGAAGAAGAAAATGGACTACTTTAAAATGGAGCCAATTCTGTGACAGATGCTATAATGGCACAGATATAAAGATGAGTCCTCTATCTATCCCTGTTGTTCACACGTGTATTTGTCCTCTCATTGGCTAGAATGATCTTGCCTCCTCCCGCCTGCCTTCCATCTTTGAGGACATTCAATTCCATTGTTAGAGTGGTCACTTGAATATCTTGTCAATATAGTAAACAATCTTTGGCTGTAGTCACCCACATGCACATAACATGTCACTTCCTGTAAGGATCACAGGATTGACCGCAGGCCACCAGTCACCATGACAATGCATCTGCTTCTGCCACCTCTAAACAGTTCTCAGTGGGAGAAGACATGATTGGTGGCAATTACTGACTACTTCTGATTGGTGGAAATGCTTTTTTACTCTCCCAGGTCAACTATTGCTTCCAGTGTGGGTCAGTCAGTCTGCTTTCATAGAAGGATTTAAACCAGTGGGGGTCCATCAGTGGGCTTTCATAGAGGGATTTAAACCAGTGGGGGTCAGTCTGGGCTTTCATAGAAGGATTTAAACCAGAAAAACAATATTTACACCTATGAGGATCATCGTAATGATTCATTCAGATTTATGCTGTGATGAAGACAAAGGGATTTTCTATTGCTGTCTTACAATGGGTTGAATGAGTCGTTGTTTTTTGCGTTTTACGATAATCTACACTACGCTGCCTTGGGAGACAGTAACATAAGAGTTTAGATTTTAGCCATAGGTATACTGTAAATCATATAAGACCTTTTTTTAATACAAATTAAGAAATTTAAGATGCCAGTCCTGCAAATACAAGAAGATGATCCTGCGTGGCTCAGTTGGTAGAGCATTTTTATTTTTTATTTTATTTCACCTTTATTTAACCAGGTAGGTCAGTTGAGAACAAGTTCTCATTTACAACTGCGACCTGGCCAAGACAAAGCAAAGCAGTGCGACAAAAAACAACACAGAGTTACACAGTAAGCAAACATACAGTCAATAACACAATAGAAAATATATATACAGAGTGTGCAAATGTAGTGCAAAATGCAGTAAGGTTAGGAAGGTAGGACAATAAATAGGCCATAGTGGTGAGATAAATTACAGATTAGCATTAACACTGGAATGATGGATGTGCAAATTATGATGTGCAAATAGAGATACTGGAGTGCAAAATTAGCTAAAATAATAAAATAAATATGGGAATGAGGTAGTAGGGTGGGCTATTTACAGAAGGGCTATATACAGGTGCAGTGATCGATGGTGACCAGCGAGCTGAGATAGGGCGGGGATTTACCTAATAAAGACTTATAGATGACCTGGAGCCAGTGGGTTTGGCGACGAATATGTAATGAGGGCCAGCCAACGAGAGCATACAGGTCGCAGTGGTGGGTAGTATATGGGGCTTTGGTAACAAAACGGATGGCACTGTGATAGATTACATCCAATTTGCTGAGCAGAGTGTTGGAGGCTATTTTGTAAATGACATCGCCAAAGTCAAGGATCGGTAGGATAGTCAGTTTTACAAGAGCATGTTTGGCAGCATGAGTGAAGGAGGCTTTGTTGCGAAATAGGAAGCCGATTCTAGATTTAATTTTGGATTGAAGATGGTTAATGTGAGTCTGGAAGTTGAGTTTACAGTCTAACCAGACGACTAGGTATTTGTAGGAGTCCACGTATTCTAAGTCGGACCCGTCGAGAGTAGTGATGATAGTCCGGTGGGCGGGTGCGGGCAGCGTTCGATAGAAAAGCATGCATTTAGTTTTACTAGCATTTAAGAGCAGTTGGAGTCCACGGAAGGAGTGTTGTATGGCATTGAAGCTTGTTTGAAGGTTAGTTAACACAGTGTCCAAAGAGGGGCCAGATAGATAGATAGATAGATAGATAGGTACTTTATTGATCCCCCGGGGGGGAAATTTCATAAGATGTATACAGAATGGTGTCGTCTGCGTAGATATGGATCAGAGAGTCACCAGCAGCGAGAGCGACATCGTTGATGTATATAGAGAAAAGGGTTGGCCCAAGAATTGAACCCTGTGGCACCCCCATAGAAACTGCCAGATGATCGGACAATAGGCCCTCCGATTTGACACACTGAACTCTGTCTGAGAAGTAGTTGGAGAACCAGGCAAGGCAGTCACTTGAGAAACCAAGGCTGTTGAGTCTGCCAATAAGAATGCAGTGATTGACAGAGTCGAAAGCCTTGGCCAGGTCGATGAAGACAGCTGCACAGTACTGTCTTCTATCGATGGCGGTTATGATATCGTTCAGTACCTTGAGCGTAGCTAAGGTGCACCCATGACCAGCTCGGAAACCAGATTGCATAGCAGAGAAGGTACGGTGGGATTTGAAGTGGTCAGTTATCTGTTTGTTAACTTGGCTTTCGAAGACTTTAGAAAGGCAGGGCAGGATGGATATAGGTCTATAACAGTTTGGGTCTAGAGTGTCTCTCCCTTTGAAGAGGGGGATGACCGCAGCAGCTTTCCAATCTCTAGGGATCTCAGACAATACGAAAGATAGGTGTTGCAACAATTTTGGCGGATAATTTTAGAAAGAAAGGGTCCAGATTGTCTAGCCCAGCAGATTTGTAGGGGTCCAGATTTAGCAGCTCTTTCAGAACATCAGCTGTCTGTATTTGGGTGAAGGAGAAGCGGGGGGGGGCTTGGGCAGAGCTGTTGGCCGGGGTAGGGGTAGCCAGGTGGAAAGCATGGCCAGCCGTAGCAAAATGCTTATTGAAATTTTCGATAATCGTGAATTTATCGGTGGTGACAGTGTTTCCTAGCCTCAATGCAGTGGGCAACTGGGAGGAGATGCTCTTATTCTCCATGGACTTTACAGTGTCCCAGAACTTTTGGGAATTAGTACTACAGGATGCAAATTTCTGTTTGAAAAAGCTGGCCTTTGCTTTTCTAACTGACTGTGTGTATTTGTTCCTGATTTCCCTGAAAAGTTGCATATCGTGGTGGCTATTCGATGCTAATGCAGTGCGCCACAGGATGTTTTTGTGTTGGTCTAGTGCAGTCAAGTCTGGGGTGAACCAAGGGCTATATCTGTTCTTAGTTCTAAGTTTTTTGATAGGGGCATGCTTATTTAGGATGGTGAGCATAGCACTTACAAGGTCAGGATTGTGGGTTAGATTCCCACTGGGGCCACCCATACGAAAACAAAATGACTAAGTCGCTTTGGATAAAATTATCTGCTAAAGGGCATATATTATAACACTGCATTTTTTATGAATACAAAAAAGTCTGAAAACAATATTCTCTGAAATATTCTTCATAAGGAGTCATAACAGTGTACATTTGGTAGGAATAAGGCATGCATAACCTTGTGCTTCGTTCAACTGTTTATTTTTCCCCCCTGGCTATTACGAATAGCTAATAATACTATAACTGCTGTGATCTTCCCTGGGCCTGTGGCTGATAGAGATGTGGGCGGCTTGCTGCAGAATCATTGGGTTATTCATTTGATCCTCAATCAATTTTACGGCACACTGTGCTCCAAGGACTGTCCATAAACCCCTTTGCTTTAGGAATGGAGAACAGAAGCAGATTTCCTATGCTGTGAATAGGAGAGGACTTTTTCCTGGGCAGGTCAGAAAAGACTCAAAGGTCATAGTAATGAATTGCAGAACAAATACAAAATATCTATTTGTTTCATTAAGAACCACCATTGCTGCTCAATTTAGGGGAGGATGGACTAGTCTTGCTTGTTGAACACTTCCTTTCCTCTCTTTATGTGTCAGATGGGGCATATTGGGATTCTAACCTCCTGATGGTACCTCCATTCAGGAAGCCCTCCCTCTATCCCTCTATCCTCTCCACCATCCTCTATCCCTCTATTTTTTTCCACCTTACTCCTCTCCTCTCTCCCTAGGAAAGAAAACAACACGCACCTCATACAATTCTTACTCTGTTCAGACACTGGAGAGAGGAGAGAGGATAGCTTGGAGAGGATAGAAGGGAGAGGATAGAGAAAGCTGGATATAGTATAGAGGGGAGATTATATAGTATAGAGGGGAGAGGATATAGTATAGATTATATAGTAAAGAGGATATAGTATAGATTATATAGTAAAGAGGATATAGTGTAGAGGGGAGAGGATATAGTATAGATTATATAGTAGAGGATATAGTATAGAGGGGAGAGGATATAGTATAGATTATATAGTGAAGAGGATATAGTATAGAGGGGAGAGGATATAGTACAGATTATATAGTAAAGAGGATATAGTATAGAGGGGAGAGGATATAGTATAGAGGGGAGAGGATATAGTATAGATTATATAGTAAAGAGGATATAGTATAGAGGAAAGAGGATATAGTATAGAGGGGAGATTATATAGTAAAGAGGATATAGTATAGAGGAAAGAGGATATAGTATAGAGGGGAGAGGATATAGTATAGATTATATAGTAAAGAGGATATAGTATAGAGGGGAGAGGATATAGTATAGATTATATAGTAAAGAGGATATAGTATAGATTATATAGTAAAGAGGATATAGTATAGAGGGGAGAGGATATAGTATAGATTATATAGTAAAGAGGATATAGTATAGAGGGGAGATGATATAGTGTAGATGATATAGTAAAGAGGATATAGTATAGAGGGGAGAGGATATAGTATAGATTATATAGTAAAGAGGATAAAGTATAGAGGGGAGAGGATATAGTATAGAGGGGAGAGGATATAGTATAGATTATATAGTAAAGAGGATATAGTATAGAGGAAAGAGGATATAGTATAGAGGAGAGAGGATATAGTATAGATTATATAGTAAAGAGGATATAGTATATAGTATAGAGGGGAGAGGATATAGTATAGATTATATCGTAAAGAGGATATAGTATAGAGGAAAGAGGATATAGTATAGAGGGGAGAGGATATCGTATAGATTATATAGTAAAGAGGATATAGTATAGAGGAAAGAGGATATAGTATAGATTATATAGTAACGATTATATAGTAAAGAGGATATAGTATAGATTATATAGTAAAGAGGATATAGTATAGAGGGGAGAGGATATAGTATAGATTATATAGTAAAGAGGATATAGTATAGAGGGGAGAGGATATAGTATAGAGGGGAGAGGATATAGTATAGATTATATAGTAAAGAGGCTATAGTATAGAGGAAAGAGGATATAGTATAGATTATATAGTATAGATTATATAGTAAAGAGGATATAGTATATAGTATAGAGGGGAGAGGATATAGTATAGATTATATAGTAAAGAGGATATAGTATAGAGGGGAGAGGATATAGTATAGATTATATCGTAAAGAGGATAAAGTATAGAGGGGAGAGGATATAGTATAGAGGGGAGAGGATATAGTATAGATTATATAGTAAAGAGGATATAGTATAGAGGAAAGAGGATATAGTATAGAGGAGAGAGGATATAGTATAGATTATATAGTAAAGAGGATATAGTATATAGTATAGAGGGGAGAGGATATAGTATAGATTATATCGTAAAGAGGATATAGTATAGAGGAAAGAGGATATAGTATAGAGGGGAGAGGATATCGTATAGATTATATAGTAAAGAGGATATAGTATAGAGGAAAGAGGATATAGTATAGATTATATAGTAACGATTATATAGTAAAGAGGATATAGTATAGATTATATAGTAAAGAGGATATAGTATAGAGGGGAGAGGATATAGTATAGATTATATAGTAAAGAGGATATAGTATAGAGGGGAGAGGATATAGTATAGAGGGGAGAGGATATAGTATAGATTATATAGTAAAGAGGCTATAGTATAGAGGAAAGAGGATATAGTATAGATTATATAGTATAGATTATATAGTAAAGAGGATATAGTATATAGTATAGAGGGGAGAGGATATAGTATAGATTATATAGTAAAGAGGATATAGTATAGAGGGGAGAGGATATAGTATAGAGGGGAGAGGATATAGTATAGATTATATAGTAAAGAGGATATAGTATAGATTATATAGTAAAGATTATATAGTAAAGAGGATATAGTATATAGTATAGAGGGGAGAGGATATAGTATATAGTATAGAGGGGAGAGGATATAGTATAGATTATATAGTAAAGAGGATATAGTATAGAGGGGAGAGGATATAGTATAGATTATATAGTAAAGAGGATATAGTATAGATTATATAGTAAAACGGATATAGTATAGATTATATAGTAAAAAGGATATAGTATAGATTAAATAGTAAAGAGGATATAGTATATAGTATAAAGGGGAGAGGATATAGTATAGATTATATAGTAAAGAGGATATAGTATAGATTATATAGTAAAGATTATATAGTAAAGAGGATATAGTATAGATTATATAGTAAAGAGGATATAGTATATAGTATAGAGGGGAGAGGATATAGTATAGATTATATAGTAAAGAGGATATAGTATAGAGGGGAGAGGTTATCGTATAGATTATATAGTAAAGAGGATATAGTATAGATTATATAGTAAAGAGGATATAGTATAGAGGATAGAGGGGAGAGGGAAAGGGGTTTAGGAGATCTATCTGTCTGTGCCCTAATTTACACCCTCTAATATTCATTTGGCATGGTTCACCTTTGCACTGAAAGAAACCCCTCTCACACGCATGCACACACACAGCCTCAATCACAACCAACCAGCCAGCCCCAATCAAGACATTAAGCAGCCGTGGAGTGAGAGAACAAAGAACTGAGACTGTAATTAGTTGTGATTAAGGAGCTGTCTGTCTGTGTAGAGGAGAAGCAGCAACAGTTGGAGGGAGGATGGAGACGAGGAGAGAGAGGGAGAGAGATGTAAGGGGGGTTAGGAGAAAGAGAGAGAGCAAGGACTCTTAACTTTCAAAGACAGAAGGCTACAGAATCTCCAGAAACAACCTATAAATGTGCAGTAGTATGAAATATGTGGTAATGGTATGTTCTCTTGCTATCTAACCTCAAAGCAGAGGCAAGGATATACAGTATATTATATGGTGAACAGGGAGAGCTGGGATATGCAGTCTCATCATCCCTCCCCCACCTCACCATCCCTCCCCAGCTTTCTGGTAACAGTCTCCGACATGGAATCACATATTAGCAGATGGGCTGCACCAGTAGCCTTCTGATGAGTGTTATATCCATCCCAGAAGTAACAGAGAAGTACACCACCTGACGCTCTCTGGGAGGCCTAGTCATTGGCTCATTAATTGATTCCATGTTTGCTGGAGACTTAAACTTTAGGCTCCTTGTTCATTACAGATGTAGGATCTTAACTTGACTCATATTGTCACAGTAAAATAATCCTGCAACAACAGGATTTGAACGTTTGATGTTGCTTTAACTGGCCAAATTTAGGCCACATGAAAAGTGCAATACTGTTAATATAACCGTGTGTTAGTGTGGGTTTCCAGTGAATTTTGTAAATCACGAGGCTCATCTGCATTGCCTGTGGTGCAGGAAAATTCTCAGCAACAAAAGTGATCAAATTAAGATCCTACATCTGTAGGATCCCATGCTCTCTCTCCTCTCCCTGCATCTCCCTGGCTCACTGCAAGAGGGAGTGAACGGGTAAATATGTTTTATTATTAATGATGATTACCAGAGTTAGAATGCTGTCATCTCCTTTCCCTCCTCTCAGTTTGGATCCCAGCTCTAGATCCATCTCAGGACAGTATTGTGTTATTTATGAAAAGGTCTGGAAGTGAGAGGGCTATAGTCAAATGCGGAGCATCCAATCCAACGCTTTCTCACACACAGCACCTATTAATAACAAGATCAATGTTGAAAACGTGAGAAACGCATACGTGTCCTATCCTAAGATGCCTAGAACAGTGATTAGCAACGCTAACTCTCCCGGCTAGGAAGTTCTGCTCACAATGATGAATTATTAGAGAGGCATAAGTGATCATGTCCCAATGTAATCAAGGTTTGAAATTATTATGTCTTTGTAAAATACTATCTGTTTGGGGTTCTTGCGGTCAATTTGCAGAGTACAAATGATTTGTAATTATGTTCCTACCACCCTGACCATCCACTCAAGACGAAAACCGGCCTGCGGCTGAATGTAGTTGGGGACCCCTGGTGTAGGAGGTGAGGGATGTAGATTATAGCTATTACATGCTTTAACTTCAGTGTACATTATTATAGAACAGTTAGAACTGTTTGTACCATTATTACCACAATTATGATCCATATCATCATGGCGTGTCCCTGTTTAACTCAATACTAACTTAGAACAACAGACTAACAGGAGAACCACAGACTAACAGGAAACCACAGACTAACAGGAATACACAGACTAACAGAAAAACACAGACTAACAGGAAAACACAGATTAACAGTGAACCACAGACTAACAGGGAACCACAGACTAACATGGAACCACAGACTAACAGGAAAACACAGATTAACAGTGAACCACAGACTAACAGGGAACAGAACCACAGACTAACAGGAAACCACAGACTAACAGGAAACCACAGACTAACAGGGAACCACAGACTAACAGGGATCCACAGACTAACAGGGAAAAGAAACACAGTGGGGACTGTCTCTCTTTCTCAGTTTCTACAGTTCCTCTCCACCCATTTCAATTAAATTCAATTCAAAGGGCTTTATTGGCATGGGAAACAAATGTTTACATTGCCAAAGCAAGTGAAATAGATAACACAAAAGTGAAAAAATGAACAGTAAATATTACACTCACAAAAGTTTCAAAGGAATAGACACATTTCAAATGTCATATTATGTATACAGTATATACAGTGTTGTAACGATGTGAAAATAGTTAAAGTACAAAGAGGAAAATAAATAAACATAAATATAGGTTGTATTTACAATGGCGTTTGTTCTTCACTGGTTGCCCTTTTCTTGTGGCATCAGGTCCCAAATATTGCCGCTGTGATGCACTGTCATTTCCTGAGATTCTGTGAGTGAATTAGAGAGAGGGAGTAAAGAGAGAGAGGAGAGAGAGAGAGAGGGCTGCTCTCTTTCATTTCCTGAGATTACGCGTCACTTAAATCTATCTGTTTATCTCCCTGTACTCTCTCTCTGTAACTTAGCCTCTGACAGCACTGTACCCCTCCACGACTGTTAGCACACACAAATGCCTCTACTACGGACTCTGCTGTTGTGACTGTGTGGGACTGCTAGATATCATCTGACAATACCCTTATTGATCTGCTACCACTGCCTGCACTGACATCTCTGTGTTATTGCCACACGCTCTGAACAATTGAAGGCAGCCCCAGTGTCTCTGGCTGGAGTGGGGGAGAGGAGAGACTACAGGCGGAGGGGGAGAGGAGAGACTACATGGGGAGGGGGAGAGGAGAGACTACAGGGGGAGGGGGAGAGGAGAGACTACAGGGGGAGGGGGAGAGGAGAGACTACAGGGAGAGGGGGAGAGGAGAGACTACAGGGGGAGGGGGAGAGGAGAGACTACAGGGGGAGGAGGAGAGACTACAGGGGAAGGATGTAGAGACTACAGGGGGAGGATGGATAGACTACAGGGGGAGGAGGAGAGGAGAGACTACAGGTGGAGGGGGGAGTTTAGAATGCTGCATATACTGTATATCGTATGGGTTAAGCTAACCATCACTTTTTGTCTCTTTTTCTCTCTCTCTCTCTCCCTCCATCTTTCTGTATTTATCCTGTATTCTCTCTTTTCTTCAATCTCCCCCTTTCTCCCACTACTCTTCCTTTCTCCCTCCCTTTGTCTCTCCACCCCCTCCCCCACCAGGTACGTGCCTGATTCTGGGTTGTATGATCTACCCAGACGGCTGGGACAGTGACGAGGTGAAGAGGATGTGTGGGGAGCAGACAGACAAGTACACCCTGGGAGCGTGCTCCGTGCGCTGGGCCTACATCCTGGCCATCATGGGCATCATGGACGCCCTGATACTCTCCTTCCTGGCCTTCGTCCTGGGAAACCGTCAGGATGGGCTGATGGCTGATGAGCTGCTGGATAGTAAGGACAACACTTGATCTAAGATCAGTTTGGGATTTTAGGTCATTATGAATAAGATTACATTGATAGGCGGGACCTGACTCTAGATCAGTACTCCTACCCTGAGATGCTTTGTGAATACAAGTTCTGGGACTTCCCTCATATGAGCATGCGGTACAGAGGCTGCCTCACAAAGGGATTTGTGTGATAGTTCAAGTCTGTGTTAGGTCATAGAGCAATGCTCTTCAAACCTGCTCCTCTGGACCCACAGGGTGTCTACCTGTCTCTGAAGGGCAGCACCATACTGATGTGTTAGTGCTGGGCTGGAACAAACACCTGCACACCCTTTGACTCTCCAGGACCAGGAGTGAAGAACACTGTTGTACAGAATAACAGAACCTCTGTAACAGTAGTCTGAGCACCTTCTCATCCAGACCCTTCCACATCTCCCATATCTTGGGGTTTAGTGCATTTTGGCTGATGAATACAAACCTCTTATCAACTCCCTCCTCCAAAGCCCATGGCATGGGGTAGGTGTGTATCAAGGGTAACAACTTACCCTGCCGTCAAATCCCCACGTCCCACACAGTAGACATTCAAATTCCATCCTTTTTTATGCAAGTATTTTCAGCAAAATTTCACACACCCGAGCCACCACCAATTAGCATATAACTGCTTCTCACATAACACCTGCTTACTGTTATTACAATTGAGAGAGAGAGAGAGAGAGAGAGAGAGAGAGAGAGAGAGAGAGTAATTACTAATGCTTGGCTGTCAGCCTGTCTAAATTAATCACATGAGCTGGATCAGCATCAGCTAGGCCTGCCTGTTGGTAGAAGAATGCCATGGAACAGAGGGAGGATGCCATTATCAGCTATAGGACAGGAGGAGAGAGAGAGAGAGAGAGAGAGAGAGAGATGGCGTTTCAATTGGGCACACATTCAAATCAAGTCTAGTAGTCTCTGCTTCCAAAATCCAAGACACCCTCAATTATCAATATTATAGGGTTTCAAGATGTCTGACTTCACATTCTCATCTATAAGAGAGAGGTGTTTATAATGGAGGCCTCTGAGCCATTACGTTACTACTGATTGGTGACTTTTCCTCATTGTGGAAATTTCCTCATAAACAGCCATATACTGTACAAAGGGGTGTGTGCTTTTTGTGAAGGATTTGATATACTTTCAGGAACTGCTCTTCATTCTTTGTTCACAGGTGTTGGTACCCATCAGAGGTAAAGATAATGTAACACAAATTTCCAGCTTCAAACCTATCACTCTGGAGGTGGGAAGGAGAGCAACTGCTGTTGGGAAGAACAGAGCGAGAAAAAGACGAATGAAAGAGGAGGAGACACATCCATTCCAAGAGAACCCACTTTGTAAAGGCCAAACCCTACTGCCCTTTTCTCATCCAGACATGACCTTGATATTGGCAACAACATCTCTTCAACCAATGAACCTTGACAGATGGAAGACTTCATATTGTTGCATGGAATGAAATCGGCCACTGAGTGGAGACAGTAGGCCGTTGCATTAACGGGCGGCAGGTAGCCTAGCAGATAGAGTGTTGGGCCAGTAGCCGAAAGGTCGCTGGTTCGAATACATGAGCCGACAGGTTGAAAAAAATATGTTGTGCCTCTGAGCAATGCACTTAACCTTAATTTGTTTCAGAGGTGCTGTACTACTGTGGCTGACCCTGTAAAACAATACATTTTACTGCACCTATCCAGTGCATGTGACAATAAAACATATAGTATATTACCAAGTCATCAGGAGTAAAGTTTTGTTTGTGAAAAAGAACATGAGATTCTGTTCACAATCCTAACATTCAAGGCCCTACCATAGAAAAACAAAAACTAACCCAGTGTTTCCCAAACTCTGTCCTGGGGACCCCAAGGAGTCCATGGCTTTGTTTTTTGCTGTGATCATTAGAATCAACTGTGTAGTGCTAGGGCAAAAACCAAAATGTGTACCCCTTGGGGTCCCCAGGACAGAGTTTGAGAAACGGTGAACTAACCCATGACCGCTAGGCTACAGCATTGGATTGTTCAGACGTCTGGTCAAAGAGAGCTGTCTTCTTTACTGTGTCAATCTCACCTCTGGACCACACGTACCTGAACTGTGGATTCCTTCTTGACTTGTGTTCCACTCTTTGCTCTTCATTGGGCTCATCATTGTAGACTGTTTAGAGCAGGGGCCATGAGAACTCTGTAAGCACTGTTTGGCCTGCTGCGCCACCATATTGGGCTCTGCACTGGAAGGGTGAGTGCTACCCGAGAACCTTTGGACGTCCCTACACGAAACCCTGACCCTAACCTTTACACTTACCTTAACCGTTTGAAATGCAAGTCCCAAGGATCCAGTTTAGACTTTTTTCCGCACTGGAAGACAACGGCTGAACAGATGCTCCACCACTGACACCACATTAAATGTGACTAAGTCAAAGGTAAAGGAGAAATCTTGTAGCTGTAATTAATGATTGTTGAGATAGAGAGATCAGAGCCATATAGGCCTAGTCTGTATAGAAGTCTCTGGTAGAGATTAGGCTGCCAATCATAGTGTCCTTAGCAACCCTGGAGAAAACCATGCCGTGGAACAATGTATTAAGTAGTAGAACAGGCCTGTATAGTAACAAATAAGAAATAACTGTTCTATGTACCAGTATACGTTTTGGAATATTATTGTCTCGGCTATTATATTTACAATCGATGCAGTATTTTAAAGCTATTGTGTGTGCCATAAAATGTATACAGACAGTATTGTAGTCTTGCCATTTTACTATGGGAACAAGTGTTTCCATAAAGTGCTGCTCAGTGACTTGCATTGTATTATCTGTGAATATAACCTTAGAATCCATCTGCAACTTTCACTGGTAGCAATGTGTAGTTAACAGAAAGTCATTATTGCTCTCTGTCCAGAACATTTTATCAATGAATAAAATCAGACAATTTCTTGAAGGTCAAAATGTGGATTTTATGGCCTTTTAAAGGGACATAACTGGTTGAAAAGATCAGTTGCCTCCAGAGCCCATGTAAACTCAAGTCACATAGCTTACCACTGCCACACACACAGGGCAATACAACTTTATAACTAGTATGTCAGCAGTATACTGCCAGCAGCATAGCACCCTGCAGCCCACTGCTGGCTTGCCCCTAAAGCAAAGCAGGGTTGGTCCCTGTCAGTCCCTGGATGGAAGACCAGATGCTGCTGGAAGCAGTGTTGGAGGGCCAGTAGGAGGCACTCTTTCATCTGGTCTAAGGAGATCCTAATGCCCCAGGGCAGTGAAGGAGACATTTCCCTGCGTGGAGTGCTGTCTTTCAGATGGGATGTTAAACAGGTGTCCTGACTCCCTGTGGTCATTAAAAATATTGTTGTAAGAGTAGGTGTTAACCCTGGTGTCATGGCTAAACTCCCAACCTGGCCACCTAATCATCCTCCTACTAATTGTCATATAGCACTTTCCACCTGTGTGTGTTTGTGTAAAGTGCTATATATATCCACTCTTATGTCGTCCCAGTAAATGTGCCTAGTCTTCGTATAGGGCTTCTGGGCTGAAACAAGCTCAACTCAACATGTGAACCACAGGAGGCTGTTTAGGGGAGGACGGCTCATAATTATGGCCGGGCCGGAGCGAATGGAATGGCATCATACTATTCCGCTCCAGCCATTACCACGAGCCTGTCCTCCCCAATTAAGGTGCCACCAACCTCCTGTGATGTGAACAAATCAAGATGTGAACATATTCAGTCCAAACCCCACTTACCTTATTATACTGGCTGTCTGTTCTGCAAGCAGTGATATGATCCGGGCTGTTTCCAAGTGCAGCTGGAGGAGTTGACTGCATGAAAAAGCACATTTATGGGTGAACACTGGAGCGCAGTCCGCAAATCTCTGCACACGTCCTGTACATATCCGACAACAGACCACTTTTGTGTATATGTAAATGTTATCGGAGACGTACTTCACAGTGTTCAACCCGTAAATGTGCCTTTTGATGCAGGGGATAGAAGTCTGGGATAAACTAACAGAAGAGGTGAGGAACAAGGGAAAGGGATTTGTTGAGTTTGTGCTGTCTTTGATCGTAACGCTTAAGCAAAACTCCTCACGTGTCATTACATTTTAAAGATACGCCATTAAAGAAACACGAAAGCAGTGAGTACGTTTTCTAGTTTATTTACCTCCCTATGTTTTGACCCTCAAGTTCTTTGTATTCTCAGTGTAATATTTACATATTTTTCTGTACATGGTCCCAACTTAATGGAACCAAGTGTCATGCTGTTTATTTTTATATGATGCTTGTTAACATCTCCACAATTCTACAATGTCATCCTCGGTCTGTGTGATTGACAGGAGAGATGATCAGAGGGGCAGAGTTTATCCCCAAAATTAGCACAAGGTCCTAAGTATGGATGTAGTTTTAGTGAAGGTGCAGCCAGTGAAAGAGTAGATGTGAGACTTGGCCTCCACATCATAAAAGGAGACCTGACCCTCTTCATAATCCACAA
Source organism: Thymallus thymallus (assembly GCA_023634145.1). Classification (NCBI taxonomy): domain Eukaryota; kingdom Metazoa; phylum Chordata; class Actinopteri; order Salmoniformes; family Salmonidae; genus Thymallus; species Thymallus thymallus. The sequence goes on from CM042420.1 coordinate 14,342,790, forward strand.
ACACCCCCACCTTCTGGGGCCTTTCTCTCAGGGTGGAGGACAGGTGGGGAGGTACAGGCTAGGTACTCATTCCTTTTCCTCAGTGCCACAGTCCAGTATCCAACCTTAGGGCTCAGTGAGATGTTTCCCCTTCCTATTGATGGACTCTGGCCACTCCTAAATCCCACTTAGTCTTTCCCTTAACAATAAAATCTTCCTGAGGAGAAGATTTTCTTTCCAATGACACAGGGACTGGTGGAAAACCTCTGGGTTGTCTCGGAGATCTTGTTGTTTCTGTTGATATCTCACTTGTTACCCACTTGTAGACAGGATGATATGGGGGTTTGCCGTATCAGGGTCAATAGTCACATCCACTGCATAGCGCTGGAGCCTCTTCAATTTGACTTGATCCATCTCTTTATTCAGTGTCTCCTCCAGTTGGGACACATCTCTCCTCCCAGTCCCCACAAACAGACCACTGATCTTAGACCAGTCCTTGGTGGGTGGAAGCTCTGGATGAGGTGGAGGTGGTCTTCAGTGTGTGAGAGCTGCTCCAGCTCAGTGCTTCTCTTTAGATCATTCATTTCATGCTCCAACTCTTTAATGAGCCCTTCAGCCTGCATCTCCGCATCTCTTCGACCGCCTCAATGAGCTCAGCCTGGCTACTCTCAATGGCGCGCACCAGAGTAGTGAACACCTGCACACTGTCTAATATCTCTCTCTGCAAATCTCTTGCCGAGCTCTACTGAGTGGTTGGTCTCCTTAACCTTTCTATATCGTGTATGCATCATCAGCTGTACTTCTGCCATCGTCGTCCCCAGTTTAGCAATCTTCTCTCCATACTCTTCCTCTAGAGGGACTGTGTTGTGAGTCTTGTGGTCTGCATCAGTGCAGAACTGACACACACACACACATCGGATCACTGCTACAGAACAACTCCAGGAGTCTGTCATGCTTCTTACACATCCTGTCTTCCAGGTTCTCCACAGGGTTGATCAGCTTGTGTCTCTTTAAGGCTGAGACTCTTTGATGAGGCTCCAGATGAGTCTCAGTGAGAGGTCTGACACACCAGGCAGGACTTCAGGGCCTTGAGCTTCATCCCAGTGTTTATGTCACAGGAGACTTCTTCAGATTTGGCAGGGAGTTGGTCTGAGCTGCTGGTGGCTTTCACTTAAACTGATTTCCTGAAGAGGGCAGCCATCTCAGAAATGAATGTATTGATGAACAGATCTGGTCTCCTATAAAATGTTTTTTTACACATGGGACACTGGCACATGTCATTACCATCCCAGTACTTCCTGATACAGGCCATGCAGAAGTGGTGTCCACATTGAATAGAGACCGGCTCAGTGAACACATCCAGACAGATGGAGAACAGGAACTGCTCTTCAGCAAGGACACTGCTGGAGGACGCCATATCTAGACAGAAACCAAGGTAAAACCATTTCCTGGAATAAGTCTGCTCTTGATAGTTTGCCAGCACTGCCTTACGGGCAGACTAACCAATTTCGATACAAGGTGTTACCATGAAACATAGAAAATAGTTATATAACCAAAGGACAAAGAGTTAACATTGGCCTACTGTAGCAAAGACAAAAGGAGAATGAACAAAGTGTAGACTTAATCTTCAAACGTCCATGTTGATCTTTCTATTCACCTGCATGTGTTTGTGGAGAAGATATTTGTTCTTCTTTATGTTAGTGGTGTTAAGAGGTCCAAAGAAATAGGAGACTGAATTTCACTATTTAACCGTTTTCTGAAGAGCTGGGGAGTTGTCTCATGCACAATATACTGTATGCTTTAGTTTCACTTCAGAGAAATGATGTTGAAAATGCTCCTCCTCCCCACCCAATACTGCAATGCACTGCTCTTCCTGGAACAAATAACTATACACTCACTTGCCTGACCCCTATTCTGAATGGACCATTTCGTTTAGCGTGGCCCAATAGAATGGTCTAAAATATGCAAACTCCACCCACCCACCCAGGGCACTGAGCCATGCAAAACGAACTTGCCCATTAAGACACTACCTTATTAATGGGTGTGTTTGTTTTGCATGACCCAGTGCCCCGGGTGGGCAGAGTATTTATTTTAGACCATTCCATTAGTTCTTAAGTGACATCGCCATCCACCTGGTGCACCGGGCCATGCAAAACGAACCAGACCAGGCATTGAACTGCAGACTTCTCGTCAAACACATCTCTCTAGACCGCATGTACTCTCTAGACCACATGTCTCTGAACTGTGGATTCTCTCCACCTGTGAACATAGGAGACAGACACTCCAAAACATTGAGTGGTGTGTTTGTGAAGCTCATTTGTCCCAGTTAGTCATGCACAACAGGGACAGGAGAGCACTTGTAACCATGAAGAGCCTGCTTAATCATTGATGTTAATCAAGACCGGAGTGTCTGCTTTGATATGCACACAGCATCCCAGATCAAAGAGAGGTGTGTCGCACTGCTTCCCAGTGATGAACTACCACTAACCAACATCCGTCCCTGTCAGGAAGAGAGGCGGGCGCACATTAGATGCAGTTAGTATTGCTCTCCTGATGGAACTGTCTACAATCTGTTGTGATAAGTAAGATGGGAGTCAACCACTAAATAAGAATTCATTAATGGGCATATCTGTTGCTGGCATGATGGTACATGTTCCTTAAACCTGAAAGGTAATTCACATTGTAGAGGAATTCTCATTGGACATGCTGAAGATGGTTCAGGTCTCTATGGTTCCATGATATGGTGAAGTTGTCCAACAGTATCCAACCACAGTGATAAAGAAATTTGAATGTTTGAAGTTGATGACCAAATTGTTCCATCCTGAAACTGTGTAATGTGTGAGATGTGTTAGGAAATACTATTAAGAATGTGGTTACATAGACAATGTTTAGACCAGGTTAATAGGTTACCATCTGGTGGAACCATCAGTGGGTAGTTAAGAAGGTAGGCTATTTATGACGGTTGCAAAAACTGGATTTGGTCCTAGCTCCCACAGGAGGGGGAGTAGGCTGTTTATGCAAGGTGATTAAGTGTGGGTCCAGTTAGGTATCTAATGTGTCCTTGAAGGGAGTGACCTGAGGTTACATCCCTCATCAAGGAGAGTGGGGGCTTTTCTGACTGAGAAGTATAAAAAGCTATGTATTGTTTTTTTCGTCAGAACGTTCTCATGAATAAAGACTGACCATTTGTAAGCTGGAGCTCTCTCTGTATTATTTAAACAAACTGAAGAAATTACAACCTTCAGGATACAGATAGAGTTATAAAGAGTTAATTTAGAACATTGAGATAATTTCTATCTTGACACAGCTTTTCACAGGAGTTTTATCTGGAGATGACAGGCAGCTTGCTGGTGGCCTGTCAGGTAGGTTAGTGCTATCCGGTGTTCCTTGGGAAATCCCTACCCTAAACGTAACCATAATTCTTACCTAACCATTTCCTTGACCATTTTAAAAATGTCAACTTCAATGGATTAGGGACGCCTCAAGGATCCCGGATAGGTAGGAAGCATCCGTCAAACTGTCTGAAAGTGATGCCAACATGGCAGCCTCCCAGACAGACAGAGCATACACACAATACCACCAGTGGTATAAAACTGTCATTACAGTGATTTATTATAATGAACCATGAAAATAGCCAACCAGTGCAGTGTCTGAGTCTCTCCTCCACACAAACATACACTCTCACAAATAATAAAAAGACTTCAATAGTCCAGAGTAGTAAAAACTAAATAAAAAGTGCTACTGTCACAGAAACATTCAGCTTTGCCAAGAAGAGTGCTCGTATTTACAACCATATTCCAAAATGGGAATGGAGCGCATTATACAAGCATAGAAAATAAAATAAGCAAATATATACAACCTGTTTCCGGAGAAAGCTGGAGTAACCACCTATACATTAAAATTACACTTTCTACAAATAACCATTGATATTCAAAAATAAACCGCTAACGTCCTACCTACGGGTGAGACCTCACTCTGGCTACCTCAGAAGACTACGGCACTCGTTTTATTCTACTACTCCACCTTTCTCTCGCTTTTTCTCTCACACACACACACACACACACACACACACACACACACACACACACACACACACACACACACACGAGTGCAGCCTCCTGGGGCAGTGAAGCGGGCTCCCAGAAGAATATTTTCTGAATCACTGCAGCGGTGCACAGATATTGATTACACAAAGGAATAATAATAATTCTGTATCTTTTCTCTATACAAAAATCTTTGTTTGCTATAATGAGCCACTAGATACAATGAATAAACAGTGTAGAAGAGCAGACAATAGACAGAGAGAAGAAGAGGAAGTGAAAGGCGGACTAACTGACAAAAGGGGGGTGGAGCCTGGAATGTACATTGACACTGAAAGTGCAGGACCTTACAATAGAAGTCCGAAACAGACAGAGACACGGTTAGACGGATAGGCACTCTCTCTGCCACATGAAGGAAATTAAAAAGGAAACAGAGGGAGGGAGGGACGTAGGAGAGAGAGAGAGGGGGATGAGCACCGGGGGAATCGTCCATCTTAATTTCAAACAGTCTCTTAATAAGATTGTTTCACGTTCCTTGTTTTCAGTTCGTCCTTTAAAAAGCCCCCTTTTTATCCCACGGTCTCCTGTTTTTCCATTGGCCATCTGTTCAGGTACATAGAAAATATTTACAGCTCTTGTTGTGTTCGTCTGTCTGTCTGTCTGTGTCTGTCGCCAAGCCCCTCTCAGAGTGAGTTCATAGGGGCTGGCAGGGCCAAGGAGGAGGCCTGCATGGGGGGGCGGTCAGTGCCACCCCGTGCCCAGGTACCCTGCGCTGTGGAAGGCGGCGGAGGACGCAGGCGCCCCACGTGTCCCGCTGGGCATCAGAGTGGCGGTGGGCGCGGCCTGGGCCGGCTGAGTCTGCTGCTGGGGAGGGGGAGGAGGAGGGGGGGGCAGTCCAGTCTGCTGGTGGGGCGGGGGGTAGGTGGAGGGGGGCACAGAGGGGTTAGCGGTGCTGCCGGTGTGCATCAGCGGGGTCGGGAAGCCCCCCAAGTTTTGAAAGTGGTGAGGGGCCTGCACCTGCATTGGGGCACCGGTGGAGGAGGCAGGAGGGGGGGGTGGGGGTGGAGGAGGAGGCAGGCCCTGGTTGAGTGACAGGAGGGTGCTGACACTGGGCTGCTGCAGCTGGTGGGTCTGGCCCTGTGGGGGAGGGAGGGACGACTGGGGGGAGGTGGTCAGGAGGAGCTGGTGCTGCTGGATTGGAGGAGGCTGCAGGTTAACGTGCAGCAGGGCGGAACCAGGTCCAGTGTGTTGTGGTGGAGGAGGGGGGGGGGGGAGGAGGGGCAGAGCTCTGGTAGTGCAGGGCGTGGGGAGGAAGAGTCTGCAGGAGGGGCTGGGCTCCAGGGGTGAAAGGGGACGTCGCGGCAGGCTTGAACCCAGAGAAGGGCCCCACGGCGGGGGCTGACTGGCTGGGGAAGTAGGCTGCTGAGGTTGGAGGTGCTGGGGGAGGAGGTGGAGGCGGAGCAGACTGGGGGCTGTACTGGGAGAAGGGGGCCGGGCCTTGTTGAGCCTGGGGCTGGGTCTGAGGAGGAGCAAAGAGGAAGGCCCTCTGGCTGCGGTAAGGGGAGCCCTGGGCCTGGGCCTGGGCCTTGGGGGAGTGGAGGAGTGAGGGGGCAGGGTAGGGGGTAGCAGGGTGCAGCTTGGTGGGGGTCAGGGGGGCTATCTTGGGTACAGGAGGCTTGCTGGGCTGCTGTGGGGTGGCCTGGGAGGGGGTCCGAGGTTGGCTGTCACTCTCCTCCTCCTTCACTGGGCGACTGGCAGGCTGGGACGGGCTGCTGGGGCCAGGAGAACATGGCTAGGGAGGGAGAGAGAGACGGGAGCGGGTAAGTCATGAACAATAACAGCCTACATCAGGGGTAGGCAACTAGACTCAGCCGCGGGACAATTTTTGTTGGAACTAATTGTCCGGGGGCACACTGCAAATTGAAAATAACAATAATTGTATACCTTGATTACATTAAGACACAATCATGTGTCTTCTTTTTTTTGGTGGGAACACTTGGGACAGATTTCCTAAATTAAACATTTTTTGCTGAATTTTACAGACCAAAACATGTAATCCTAAAAACTTTGGCGGGCTGGTATTGGTCCACCTGCTGCTGACCCCTGCCCTACATCATAGGCTGTGAGATGGCTATGTTTCGCAGCATTACGCACTTTATACTATTGTCTGAGACAGAAAGCAGAATGTTTCTTACCGTGTGGGTTGGTGTCCTCTGCAGGCTAGGAGATGAACAATCTCTGACTGGGGCTTCAATGCCGTCGGTCTCTCCATCTGTAACAAGCACACACAGGCATACATTATTACAATTGAAATAACATCAGTAAAGAAGTTATGTCCAAGTGGTGTGTGTGTTTCTGTGTGTACCTTTCTCTTTATTGTGGTCACTAAGCGACAGGGCTCTGTGGTAGCCACGCTCTCTTGCCTGCTCCACCGAGGTGGACGAGGTCCACTGTCCCTCCTCCCCCTCTCTCTCTCTCTCCCCCTCGATGGGGGGCTCTGTGTCCTCGCTGGGCTGGGGGGTCTTTGACTCAGGCGGGGTGGGGGCCACTGTAGCAGGGGCCACTGGAGCTTGGGCCGGAGCATGAGCTAGGGGTGGAGGCTCTTGGGTGGTCTCCATGGGCAGAGGGAAAATCTCCACTAGGGTAGGTGTTGTAGAGACAGGCGAGCCGCATTCCATTTTGGAGCCACTGCGGCGCGCCTCGCGCTGACGTTTCCTGTACTCCAGTAAAGACACCTGGGAAAACACATGACATCACACAACATCAGAAAACAGACATATCTTCATCCGTCCAGGAACCTTAACACAGCTTGAATGTGCAGGATGAATAGCAGCAGTTCACCTTTTTCTTCTGTGGGGGATTCTGCCCTGATCCTCCCTCTCCGGTGCTGTCTCCACTCAGTGAACGAGAGAAGCCCAGGGTCCCCCCCTCCTCAGGGCAGGGGTAGAAGAGAGACCCTGTAGCCTCCGTGAAGGGTCCTGCTGCCAAGGGTACTGGTATGGTCACTGCCCCTGCCACAACACCAGCCCCAGACACAGCCTCAGACCTGAAGGCCAAGATGGGCTCCAGGGTATGTGAAGGGGTAAGGTCCCTTAGGTTAGAATTGATGGGGGAGAAGGACAGACCCCCTGGCCCTGACAGACCCACTCTCTCTGGACTCTTCATCCAGGGGGGGAGGAGGGAGGAAGAGGCTGGGTCTGTGGAGAAGGAGGGGGCCTCGCTGCTGCTGCCCTCGGCCGCTGTCCCCGTCTCTGGCCCCTCCTCTCCCCCACAGTCCTGGGACTCAGCGGTGGGGGGCTGTGGGCTCAGGGGGGCACTGGTCTTGGCCTCGTTGGGGGGCAACACGTCCAGACTGGGAGCCCTAACCGCTACACAGGGGGAGGAGAGCAACGAAGGGGGCCGCTCAGCCTCTTGGGTGCTGGGTCCGCGACTGCCCTCCGGTGAGCTGTCCAGGGAAGACTCGCTCTGTGAATACAGGAACAGAGATATTAACACACTGTTCACTTCCCTCTATGAGTTTGTGAGTTGGTCTGTTTGTGAGTGTGTGTCTTACTTCCTGCGGGGCACTGAGTGCGTGTGTGGGGGTGCTAGGTAGAGGCTCGGGGCTCGGCTCCTCCGTACGGGTGACGCGGGGTGGCGTGGCCAGCAGGAGGGGTGTGCCCGGTGTCTCTGATAGGTCGGCCCGGGTTGGCGTGGCGCAGGGAGAGCCGTAGGGGGTGGAGCTCTCTGACATGCAGGCGTCCAGCGGACACAGACCCAGGCGCCGCTTCTTCAGAGGAGTGGGCAACTCTTTATGACACACACAGGAAGGGTTACTCACACGCAAAAAAAAAAAAAAACACACAGTTGCATACAAGATTTATGTTCCTTATAAGTTATACGAAACATATTCCCCCACACACATTCCTGAGTCCTCACCAGAGTCCTCACCTGGCAAGGTGCAGCTGCCGTTGTAGGGGAGGGGGCTGTCAGAGTCACCGTTGATTGGGGGGCTGAGAGGGCCCTCGCTGGGCATGACCAGGGTGGGCCGGCCGCTGCTGGGTGGAGGGGTGGTGGTCTCCTCCTCTAGAGCCTGCTTCAACCAGCGCTGTGGGGAGAAGACACTTAGACATGTCAACCAGAAATACAATCACATTCACTGCACCAGCTGCATCCTAGAAAGCCTAAGTCTCTGTTACTGTCAGTCTGTCTCTCTACTGGTAACACTGTCAGTCTGTCTCTCTACTGGTAACACTGTCAGTCTGTCCCTCTACCCTGCAGCTATACCTGACAGCTAACACTCATACCTTCTTGCAGGAGCCTGAGGTGGGTGGCGTGTCAGGCAGCTCGCGGGAACGCCGGCGTCCGGTGGGCACCCCAGGGGTGGTGGGGCTGCGGTTGGCCAGGAAGGGTGAGGAGAAGCGGACGTAGTGCTTGGGCGTGCTGTAGACGTGCGGGCTGGGGCCCATGCCGGGCAGGGCGTTCAGCTGGGTGGCCAGCACCTCTGGGTCGCTGCTGATCCTCAGGGGCCTCTCCGGGGCCGGCTCTGGGGTCCGGACCAACCGCTCCTGCTTGTCGACGCACCAATCACTCACTAAGTGCTGTAGAGAGAGAAAGAGAGAGAGAGCGAGAGCTTTTGTCACAACCAAACTGCATTTGATTATAGTATTGAGTGACATTTCACTAGTAGGAAAACAACAATCCCATAAGTCCAAATTGAATTGTGACTAGCCGTGTTTAGGGATGAGCACTGAGCCGTGGGTAGGGTACCTTTTTAGTTTTGGGGTACTTCAGCCCGGAGCGGTTTCTGTCGGGGGCCGGGGAGCCACTGTAAGGTGGGCTGGTGTCGGGGGCAATGGAGGAGAGGGCCTCTGGTTCGGGGTCCCTGGAGGCCTCGCCGTCTGGGCCGTCATTGGCCAGGGGGTCCAGGAGTTCCCCGGGCGAGCCGGGAGCTATGTCAGAGCAGGTGCTGATGGTGCGCGCTCGCCGCCGCTGCTGCCCGATGTGGGTGCGGCTCCGCGAGAAGCTCTTTCTCTGCTTGCTGCCTCGCAGCTTGGCTGGCGTGGGCTTGTTGAGACCTGGCTCCTCCTTCACCTCTAGCAGGGGCTGGGAGAGACCGCCAGACGGGGAGAGACAGGGTTAGGATAGAGTACAGTAACATAGTTTTGGATGGGTTTATAATTACCTTTAGCTAACCCTTTAGATTATTGAGAACATTCTCTTTTATTCTAATGACCTGGTGTAACCAATGCGTCAGAGAGAGTGCATGTATGCATGCATAAAGAACATGTTGAATCAACTATCAGTGATGTGTGGCTGTGCGTGTGCTTACAGTCATTATACCAGGAGACTGCATGTCGGCCTCGGGGGTGGCAGGGGGCTCCTCCTTGACGCCCCCCTCTGACTTGGTGCCGATCCGCTCCAGGGCCTGCTCCCGCCGCTTCTCCCTCTTCTCCATGCGGGCAAAGGCCTGCAGGATGGCCTCCATCTTCCTCTCTTCACGGGTCTGTAGAGGAGGGGGAAGGGGAGAGGGGGACAGAGCGGTAAGCGTTAGTCCATGTGGCCCAGTCTCTTGCCCCACTGGGCCTAGAGGTGGAGAGACACGTCATGGCAACACAGGACAGGCTAGAGGCAGTCTGGGTAGCTGGCTGGCAGAGAGAAACAGCAGCGGCGCAGAATGACAGAGACAAAAAGGACCATCATTTTCCTGTCAGTGGAGAACAAAACCCAATGGAGAGAGAAATTAAAACCCCTGTTGATGTGAGAGAAACAAAATGGAACTGGGAGGTCAGAAAGTAACATTAGACGCTTACCAAACCGTTCAGGGTGTGTGTGTGTGTGTGTGTGTGTGTGTGTGTGTATGAGCCAGGGAGAGGTTTTTATAAACACCACGGCTGCCTCCACCTGACAGGGCACCAGCACTAATTTTACCACCCCCAGTAGCAGAGACACTGGGGTCTGCCACAGGGCTGGTCAGTGGAGAGCAGATGGTGGTGGTAGGGGGGTGGCAGTTAGTATGTTTGTCAGTCAGTGGGGTCCCCTATGAGGTGGAGGGGCAGGCAGGCAGGCAGGGGGGTATGTTTGGGGGGAGGGGGGTTGGTGGGTCAAGTTTACCTCCGGTTTACTCAGTCCCAGACAGCTGGAGGCCCCCACGCCGTGCAGATGGGACTCCTCCGCTTGGCTGGCCTGAATGGTTTACAGAGAGACAGCCTGGTTTAGAAGACAAGAGGCCCGGGTCCCCCCAATAACACACATACACATACACACACCGCCTGGGTTCCCCACTCTAGGGGCTTTAGTGTGTCGCCGACCCACAGGGATCCTCTGGGACAGGTGGGCAGCCGAAGGGGGGGGGGGGGTGATCTGGGTACTACAGTGTTATCAAAGAGGGGAGAGAAGAGGGGCGCATTTAGGAAGAATGCCTGCCTTCTGCCTGTAGACGCATGTCCAGGTAGGGCTTCTTCGACTCCTGTGCTTACACCAGCTTACCCAGTAGGAGGAAGACTCAGTCATACTGGGATCAATGAATAAACAGTGATTTCAACACAACCCACCACCACTGGAACTCGGCCACATGTTCATCACATCACCACAGCGTCATAAACCACATACTGCACCCACGACACATGGCAAGAAAACCAATTAAGACAATAGCAACCAACCCAATCACAAACTTTCAAATAAAATTACATTTTGTCACATGCTCCGAATACAACAGGTGTAGACCTTACAGTGAAACGCTTACTTACAAGCCTTTAACCAACAATGCAGTTCAAGAAACAGAGTTACTAAGGTTGATGACAAGCAACGGCAACACCAAAACCGAACCTTAGTGCAACCTTCAACATATTAACTGTGTGTTCCATGCCATGTCAGTATCCCTGGAACCAAACCGGATCTTTAATATGAGTGTGGGTGACATACCAATGCCTAACACACAGAGACATCAGCGGTGTTAAGAGCCCATGCAGACAGGGCATTGTTGTGGATGCGTGGTTAGGGTTGAACACCATACATACACCAGACCAGAGGGTGACTGTTACGTCAGAGGACAGTGAATCGAGAAGCTCTTTCTTCCACAGTAGAGGGGGTTCCTCCTCCTCCTGGACCAGCTTGCAGCTTCCCTTGTAGGGAGTGAGGCAGGCTATTGGATTTCCCCCGAGTCAATAAGGCCCTGGCAACAGAGTAGTCGTGCCCCCCTCCCCCCTCTCTGGGTTATTTAGTAGAGCCAGAGCCAGTCCAATGGCCAGAACGATGAGTCAGCACTTTACACCTTGGGCCTCGTTGTGTTAAAGGGAGCTAACGGCAGGGTAATTTCCAGTGTGTCTATGCGTGTATACGAAAGAGGGAGAACGTGCCAGCATGTGTGTGACCCCATCACTCCGGGTCACCAGAGCTCTTTAGCAGTGGAGAAGAGAGAGATTGCGAACAGTAAATTGGCCATTTCAAAACAGTTGGCCAATACTGTACGTGAGGGTCATACTGACACACAGGGAGAGTTCCAGTACTTACTTGTGATGAGGCTGGGGCTCTTGATTACTCAGCTAATGAGAGGGGAGGAGGAGGGGGACCTGTGGCTCTGGAGGGCCCAGAATGGTGCAATGTGTGGTGTACTGGTTTAGCAAATTACCTCTTAAATAAATGAGGAAAATAACCCATGTACAGTTGAAGTCGGTAGTTTACATACACCTTGGCCAAATACATTTAAACTCAGTTTTTCACAATTCCTGACATTTAATCCTAGTAAAAAAGTCCGTCTTAGGTCAGTTAGGATCACCACTTTATTTTAAGAATGTGAAATGTCAGAATAATAGTAGAGAGAATAATTTATTTCAGCTTTTATTTCTTTCATCATATTCCCAGTGGGTCAGAAGTTTACATACAATCAATTAGTATTTGGTAGCATTGCCTTTAAATGGTTTAACTTGGGTCAAACGTGTTGGGTAGCCATCCACAAGCTTCCCACAATAAGTTGGGTGAATTTTGGCCCATTCCTCCTGACAGAACTGGTGTAACTGAGTCAGGTTTGTAGGCCTTGCTCGCACACACTTTTTCAGTTCTTCCCACAAATTTTCTATAGGATTGAGGTCAGGGTTTTGTGATGACCACTCAAATATCTTGACTTTGTTGTCCTTAAGCCATTTTGCCACAACTTTGGAAGTATGCTTGTGGTCATTGTCCATTTGGAAGACCCGTTTGCGACCAAGATTTAACTTCCTGACTGATGTCTTGAGCTGTTGCTTCAATATATCCACAATTTTCTTTCCTCATGATGCCATCTATTTTGTTAAGTGCACCAGTCCCTCTTGCAGCAAAGCACCCCCCCAACATGATGCTGCCTCCCCAGTGCTTCACGGTTGGGATGGTGTTCTTCGGCTTGCAAGCCTCCCCCTTTTTCCTCCAAACATAACAATGGTCATTATGGCCAAACAGTTCAATTTTTGTTTCATCAGACCACAGCACATTTCTCCAAAAAGTACGATCTTTGTCCCCATGTGCAGTTGCAAACCGTAGTCTGGCTTATTTATGGCGGCTTTGGAGCAGTGGCTTCTTCCTTGCTGAGCGGCCTTTCAGGTTATGTCGATTTATAGGACTTGTTTCACTGTGGATATACAGTGGGGAGAACAAGTATTTGATACACTGCCGATTTTGCAGGTTTTCCTACTTACAAAGCATGTAGAGGTCTGTAATTTTTATCATAGGTACACTTCAACTGTGAGAGACGGAATCTAAACAAAAAAATCCAGAAAATAACATTGTATGATTTTTAAATAATATACATTTGCATTTTATTGCATGACATAAGTATTTGTTCACCTACCAACCAGTAAGAATTCCGGCTCTCACAGACCTGTTCGTTTTTCTTTAAGAAGCCCTCCTGTTCTCCACTCATTACCTGTATTAACTGCACCTGTTTGAACTCGTTACCTGTATAAAAGATCTGTCCACACACAAACAAACAGACTCCAAACTCTCCACAATGGCCAAGACCAGAGAGCTGTGTAAGGACATCAGGGATACAATTGTAGACCTGCACAAGGCTGGGATGGGCTACAGGACAATAGGCAAGCAGCTTGGTGAGAAGGCAACAACTGTTGGCGCAATTATTAGAAAATGGAAGAAGTTCAAGATGACGGTCAATCTCCCTCGGTCTGGGGCACCATGCAAGATCTCACCTCGTGGGGCATCAATGATCATGAGAAAGGTGAGGGATCAGCCCAGAACTACACGGCAGGACCTGGTCAATGACCTGAAGAGAGCTGGGACCACAGTCTCAAAGAAAACCATTAGTAACACACTAAGCCGTCATGGATTAAAATCCTGCAGCGCACGCAAGGTCCCCCTGCTCAAGCCAGCACATGTCCAGGCCCGTCTGAAGTTTGCCAATGACCATCTGGATGATCCAGAGGAATGGGAGAAGGTCACGTGGTCTGCTGAGACAAAAATAGAGCTTTTTGGTCTAAACTCCACTCGCCGTGTTTGGAGGAAGAAGAAGGATGAGTACAACCCCAAGAACACCATCCCAACCGTGAAGCATGGAGGTGGAAACATCATTCTTTGGGGATGCTTTTCTGCAAAGGGGACAGGACGACTGCACCGTATTGAGGGGAGGATGGATGGGGCCATGTATCGCGAGATCTTGGCCAACAACCTCCTTCCCTCAGTAAGAGCATTGAAGATGGGTCGTGGCTGGGTCTTCCAGCATGACAACGACCCGAAACACACAGCCAGGAGTGGCTCCGTAAGAAGCATCTCAAGGTCCTGGAGTGGCCTAGCCAGTCTCCAGACCTGAACCCAATAGAAAATCTTTGGAGGGAGCTGAAAGTCCGTATTGCCCAGCGACAGCCCCGAAACCTGAAGGATCTGGATGGAGGAGTGGGCCAAAATCCCTGCTGCAGTGTGTGCGAACCTGGTCAAGAACTACAGGAAACGTATGATCTCTGTAATTGCAAACAAAGGTTTCTGTACCAAATATTAAGTTCTGCTTTTCTGATGTATCAAATACTTATGTCATGCAATAAAAAGCAAATTAATTACTTAAAATCATACAATGTGATTTTTTGGATTTTTGTTTTAGATTCCGTCACTCACAGTTGAAGAGTACCTATGATAAAAATTACAGACTTCTACATGCTTTGTAAGTGGGAAAAACTGCAAAATCGGCAGTGTATCAAATACTTGTTCTCCCCACTGTATATACTTTTGTACCTGTTTGCTCCAGCATCTTCACAAGGTAATTGGCTGTTGTTCTGGGATTGATTTGCACTTTTCACACCAAAGTACGTTCATCTCTAGGAGACAAAACACGTCTCCTTCCTGAGCGGTATGATGGCTGTGTGGTCCCATGATGTTTATACTTGCGTACTATTGTTTTTACAGATTAACGTTATACCTTCAGGTGTTTGGAAATTGCTCCCAAGGATGAACCAGACTTGTGGAGGTCTACAATGTTTTTTTCTGAGGTCTTGGCTGATTTCTTTTTAATTTTCCATGATGTCGATCAAAGAGGCACTAAGTTTGAAGGTAGACTTTGAAATACATCCACAGGTTCACCTCCAATTGACTCAAATTATGTCAATTAGCCTATCCGAAGCTTCTAAAGCCATGACATAATTTTCTGGAATTTTCCAAGCTGTTAAAAAGCACAGCCAACTTAGTGTATGTAAACTTCTGACAAACAATTGTTGGAAGAATTACTTGTGTCATGCACGAAGTAGATGTCCTAACCGACTTGCTAAAACTATAGTTTGTTAACATGAAAGTGGTTGAAAAATTTGTTTTAATGACTTCAACCTAAGTGTATGTAAACTTCCGACTTCAACTGTATAATGATGACTAAAACACAGAGCCTCAGTGTTTGAGGGCTCTGCCAGAGCAAGTGAATGAGCGACAGAGAGCAGGGAGGGTGGGGAGGACCCCGCGAGCTATGCTACACAGCAACAGGATGAGGCAGAGACAGCAGCAGTAGCAGGGAGGTGGGGGGGGGGGGGGGGGAACAGTGACCCACGCCAGCAAGGATGAGCCTTTTCCTATGGGGGGGGGGGGGGGGGGGGGGGGTTATGGGCTGCACACAGCAAGGGCGCGCTGCAACCCTGGCACACTGAACTTACCATCTTCCTCTTTCTCTCTGCAATGGTCTCCTCTGACTCCATCTCTACTTCACTGCTAACCGAGTTATCAGGCTGGTCTTCTACATCCTCTACCTCTGTAGGATCCTGTTAGAGGGGGAGAGGAGGGGGTGGCGCTTTATCATGTCACTGACCAACCACAGGCAGTCTGGCTACAGACTAGAGGGTCTAGAGTAGTGAGGTGGTAGGTGGTGGAGGGAGAGAGAGGAGGAGGGGATAGTTTTGGGGAGAGTGACAGTTGGGGCACTGACTAGGGACGTGGTGGGCAGTCAGAAAGACAGCGAAATGCAAATCGTACCCCTTTTAAAAGAAGACCGAGAGACCAAGCTCACTTCTGTAGTGCTTTGTGCTGCCTTGTTTTGAACCACTTCTGTAGTGTATTAAGTTGTGGCTCGTGGTCACACAAAGGTCTGTTTGCTCACAATGACAGATGTGGACAGCTTCCTTATTCAGCGAGTGCATTTCTTTGTTTGTGCGTGTTGGTCCGATAGAGATGCATCGCACTTAATCTCTGGCATAAGACCTTCTCTTCACCGTTCCTCATTCTAGACCATACATCAGTCTAACCAGTCTCCATAAACCATGCTTCTGTGCGCTTCCCTCAGATCTAAGATTTTTTTTTAAATGACTCATCGCGGGAACTACCAGTCCCTACCACAGAAGCAACTTGCTTGCCGATAAGACCTATGGGCCTTGGTTGGGGTTAGACAACGCAACAAAATGTTCCGCAATGGAATATGAAAACAAACGTTTCTTACTAGACGGGTTCAGAACCTCCCAGTTGAGCGTTCTCTTCCATTCGGTGTCTACAGAACACAACCTTGGGGACAACCACAGAGACAGAGGTAGTTCTCTCTGTGTGTAACACTGAGTAGAGGGGTGCCTAGTGGTGCGTTCAGGAGCTACTGCAGCAGAGAGGACACAGCGTGATAGCACGTCTCATCTGCCACCAGAGAGGGCTAAATGCCATCCGAACACCAGACAGCTCTGAGCAGCGATACACGGTATGGTGAGAGCAAACGGCTGACAGTGGTGAGAGATGGCTGGGTGCAGGAGTGGGCTTTGGGCCAGGGAGAGGGGGAACCAAGATGGCTGATAGAGGAATACAAGTAGTCTACTAATGGATAACACAAATATAACAGAAACATTGAAAAATGGCTACACACATGGACATTGGACACTAACTAAATGGAAAACAACCTAAATATGATTACACAAAGAGGTCTTTCAGGGGAAAGCCAACTTATTGGCTCCTATGGGGCAATCTTGAACAGAGTGTGATGGGGATATAGGGGGTGTGTGATGGGGATATAGATGGTGTGTGATGGGGATATAGGGGGTGTGTGATGGGGATATGGGGGGTGTGTGATGGGGATATGGGGGGTGTGTGATGGGGATATGGGGGGTGTGTGATGGGGATATGGGGGGTGTGTGATGGGGATATGGGGGGGTGTGTGATGGGGTTGTGTTTCCAGGGAAATCTTACCTGGTTGTTGGAGATGGAGAGGCGGAGGGGTGATAGCTTCCTCTGCTTGCCGTCGGCCCCCAGGCCCTTGGCCCTGCCGTCACAGTCTAGGGTCATGTTCTGGTTCTGGCCCAGGTCCAGGTGGTCCCCTCGCTGCATTATGGGCTCCTTGTCCTTGCGGCCCCGCCGGCGGCTGCTGGCCCCCAGGTTCTCCGTGGGCTCCAGGTTGTGCTTCAGCACCGGGCACTCTGGGTTCCCTCTCACACACGCACAGTCCACCTTGTACTTACTACAGAGAGAGAAGTAGAGAGGGGAGAAAATAAAAAAGGTAGGAAGACAACATGGTTGAAGGTGACTAATCTTGTCTTGTTGTGTGTGTGTGTGTGTGTGTGTGTGTGTGTGTGTGTGTGTGTGTGTGTGTGTGTGTGTGTGTGTGTGTGTGTGTGTGTGGTACTAGGTGATCAATTCCACCCTGCTTACCAGCAGCCATAGTCATAGTCGAAGCCTATGGTGATCTCTGTGCCTTTGGTGATGGACCTCAAAGAGTAAATGTACAAATGGAGCATACCATTCTCTATTAGATGACGTACCTGAGAGAGAGAGAGAGAGACACACACCGAGAGAGAGAGAGAGACACACACCGAGAGAGAGAGACACACACCGAGAGAGAGAGAGAGAGAGAGACACACACCGAGAGAGAGAGAGAGAGAGAGACACACACCGAGAGAGAGAGAGAGAGAGAGAGAGACACACACCGAGAGAGACACACCGAGAGAGAGAGAGAGAGAGACACACCGAGAGAGAGAGAGAGAGAGACACACCGAGAGAGAGAGAGAGAGAGACACACCGAGAGAGAGAGAGAGAGAGAGAGGACACACCGAGAGAGAGAGACACACCGAGAGAGAGACACACCGAGAGAGAGAGAGAGAGAGAGACACCGAGAGAGAGAGAGAGACACACCGAGAGAGAGAGAGAGAGAGAGAGAGAGAGAGAGAGAGAGACACACCGAGAGAGAGAGAGAGAGACACACCGAGAGAGAGACACACCGAGAGAGAGAGAGAGGAGAGAGAGAGAGAGAGAGAGACACGAGAGAGAGACACACCGAGAGAGAGAGAGAGAGAGAGACACACCGAGAGAGAGAGAGAGAGAGAGAGAGACACACCGAGAGAGAGAGGACACACCGAGAGAGAGAGAGAGAGAGAGAGAGAGAGACACAGACCGAGAGAGAGAGAGAGAGAGAGAGAGAGAGAGACACACCGAGAGAGAGAGAGAGAGAGAGAGAGAGACACACCCGAGAGAGAGAGAGAGAGAGAGAGACACACCGAGAGAGAGAGAGAGAGAGAGACACACCGAGAGAGAGAGAGAGAGAGAGAGAGACACACCGAGAGAGAGAGAGAGAGAGAGAGAGACACACCGAGAGAGAGAGAGAGAGAGAGAGAGACACACCGAGAGAGAGAGAGAGAGAGAGAGAGACCACACCGAGAGAGAGAGAGAGAGAGAGAGAGACACACCGAGAGAGAGAGAGAGAGAGAGAGAGACACACCGAGAGAGGAGAGAGAGAGAGAGAGAGACACACCGAGAGAGAGAGAGAGAGAGAGAGACACACCGAGAGAGACACACCGAGAGAGAGAGAGAGAGAGAGAGACACACCGAGAGAGAGAGAGAGAGAGAGAGACACACCGAGAGAGAGAGAGAGAGAGAGAGACACACCGAGAGAGAGAGAGAGAGAGAGAGACACACCGAGAGAGAGAGAGAGAGAGAGAGACACACCGAGAGAGAAGAGAGAGAGAGACACACCGAGAGAGAGGACACACCGAGAGAGAGAGAGACACACCGAGAGAGAGACACACCGAGAGAGAGACACACCGAGAGAGAGAGAGAGAGACACACCGAGAGAGAGACACACCGAGAGAGAGAGAGAGAGACACACCGAGAGAGAGACACACCGAGAGAGAGAGAGAGAGAGACACACCGAGAGAGAGACACACCGAGAGAGAGAGAGAGAGACACCGAGAGAGAGAGAGAGAGAGAGACACACCGAGAGAGAGAGAGACACACACCGAGAGAGAGAGAGAGACACACCGAGAGAGAGAGAGACACACCGAGAGAGAGAGAGAGAGAGAGACACACCGAGAGAGAGAGAGACACACCGAGAGAGAGAGAGAGAGAGAGACACACCGAGAGAGAGAGAGAGAGAGAGACACACCGAGAGAGAGAGAGAGAGAGAGACACACCGAGAGAGAGAGAGAGAGAGAGACACACCGAGAGAGAGAGAGAGAGAGAGACACACCGAGAGAGAGAGAGAGAGAGAGAGACACACCGAGAGAGAGAGAGAGAGAGAGAGACACACCGAGAGAGAGAGAGAAGAGAGAGAGACACACCGAGAGAGAGAGAGAGAGAGACACACCGAGAGAGAGAGAGAGAGAGACACACCGAGAGAGAGAGAGAGAGACACACCGAGAGAGAGAGAGAGAGACACACCGAGAGAGAGAGAGAGAGACACACCGAGAGAGAGAGAGAGAGACACACCGAGAGAGAGAGAGAGACACACCGAGAGAGAGAGAGAGACACACCGAGAGAGAGAGAGAGAGACACACCGAGAGAGAGAGAGAGAGACACACCGAGAGAGAGAGAGAGACACACCGAGAGAGAGAGAGAGACACACCGAGAGAGAGAGAGAGAGAGACACCGAGAGAGAGAGAGAGAGACACACCGAGAGAGAGAGAGAGAGAGAGACACACCGAAGAGAGAGAGAGAGAGAGAGACACACCGAGAGAGAGAGAGAGAGAGAGAGACACACCGAGAGAGAGAGAGACACACCGAGAGAGAGAGAGAGACACAACCGAGAGAGAGAGAGACACACCGAGAGAGAGAGAGGACACACCGAGAGAGAGAGAGACACACCGAGAGAGAGAGAGAGAGAGAGAGAGAGAGAGAGAGAGAGAGAGAGAGAGAGAAAAAAAAGGAGAAGTTACATTAAGTTGAGGTTAGTGGCTCTGAGGGGTGTGGTCAGGGTTTAGAGCAGTGTGTTTAATAGTGGTCTGCGACTGGCCACTCACCTCAGAGTTGGGGGTGCATGAGCGTCGGATGAAGCGGGCCTCGTTGCCAAAGCTGCGGGCATCCACACACATCTCCAGCTCGTCAAACTTTGAGTAGAACAACACAAAGGGGTACGGCCTGGAGACAGAGACCGAGAGAGATGAATGAATGAAATGCAGTGTTGGGCAGACATAGTAACAGATTGGGGATGTCCATATGTTGCCCAGGGGAAGATAGCCAGGAACTGAGAGAGCGTGAAGGACTTTACTGTCCACTGCCAAGGAAGAACCACAACATAAATACACACCCCCTTCCCTCTACCTCTCAAATATCTCAACACCACATAGAGCTATAAAAAGGAGTGTAGAATTCCACTTTTCCATTTGAGCTGAGGATTCTACACCAGATGGGTCCTCACCTCTTGAAGAAGCATCCGTTGGCCTCAAACTGCTGTCGCAGCATGAACTTGCCCCTGTACTCTATGATGAGGGAGTCTGGAGCCAGGTCCCTCACTGCCTTCATGATCTTCTTGTTCTTCTGAACATGGCTCTGGAGAGGGGAGAGACAACAGGACATGAGGAAAGAGGGTGGCCTGACACTGATATTTGCTGAGGCAATGTGGGTGTCCTAACTGTGTATGCTGCCAACTCAGATAATTTGAAGACAGATGTTTGAGTCATTGTGTCTATATTTCACATACCTCCACGGGTGGTTTGAAGGTGGCCGTGTGTGTGTTGTAGGCCAGGGTCTTGCCATCGCCTGCCTCCTTGACACGGAGCAGGATCTGGACTTCCTCGCTGTACTGGTTGTTGCCGGCCTCCTCGTAGGCCTCCATCCAGGCCTTCATCTTGTTCTCCCACAGAGACGGGTGCTCCCCTGGCTGCATATCTGGAGCTCCACCCTTCACTCTGGAGGATTTCCTGGAGCCCTCACGGAACGCCTGTTAGACAAGAGACTCCGGTGAGCAGACAGCATAAAACAGCTCCCATTTTTAAGAGACGTTATATATATATAGTGCAAAAACTAATTGACAGATGTTAAATTAAACATGCCGAAACAATTTATTTTGGAGAGTTGCTCCACTTACGAATGCATGTAAAGCTCAGAGTCACAGTTGGGGGCTAGATAAGAAGCTGTTGAGTGTCAATAGGATTGGATGGAAGTTTCACCACAGACCTTCTTGGCTCGAGCCGAGGGTGGCAGCGGGCTCCTTGTCTCCGCTCCTCTTGCGTTTCTTGTCGGCCTGCTTGTTGCCTGCCAGGCGGCCCGGTGGTCAGTGTGATGGGTGTGTGCTGGAAGGCCGTGTACAACTCCAGCGGAACCCTCGTCCCCACTCTCTGTGGCACTGGTGTCCCCGTCTGCAGAGATACATACCGGTATGCCTTAATAAAGCATTGGTAATAAAGGTTTATTTGTGCGTCTTGTACAGCTGGGTGCAACCAAAAGCAAAGTTTTCCTGGTTCTAACAGATTTAGACAAATGATTTCTCAAAGGTAAAAACAAGATTTTCATAGCACAGTCTGCCATTCTTAATGTCTGCATTGTTGCATTACTTGATTTGACCAGCAGGTGTCAGCGTGCAGCTGAATCATAAATGTAGTCTTGGGGGCCACTGAAAGCACATTTTGGTTCATGTCCATAGTACTACACAGCTGATTCAAATAATCAACTCATCATCAAGCTTTGCTTATTTGAATCAGCTGTGTAGTGATAGGGTAAAAAAAAAAAAAAAAAAAAAAAAGTTTGGAAACCCTGGCCTAAACAACATGGCCGTTCAGCTGTGGCCTGGGTAGCTCCAGACGCAGGGGGAGGAGACTGCAGTATGGAGCAGAGCAGACTGACTTACACAGCCTTTACCACACTGCCACCTGATCTGAGAGCTGTTTACTGTAGAGCACTGGGAGGGACTGGAGGAGGTAGGTATATATCTCACCATCTCTCCACTCACCGGACATGTTCTCCCTCTTGCGGGTCTGAAGCACGATGGCCCGGTCTCTGTCCAGGCTGCGCGGCTGGCAGCGCTCACACAGGTACGTCTCAGGAATGTGCTGCCTGTCGATCCCCATGCAGTCTATGTGCTGCCACACACTGAGAGAGAGAGAGAGAGCAGATGGTCAAACACAATAACAGAAGCCATTCACAATGCAACAGTGGGACCTAGACAGGGGTCACTTATCCCATTGAAAAGTTGACACTGATGAGGGGTGGACACCGTTTGAAATGTAGAATGTTTATGAATCACTGCTAGGACAGTATGGACTGTGGTCTAAAGCACTGTGGCCTGATAAAGGATACCTGCACTTGTCGCAGCAGATCATGTAGCCGTCGTCGTGGGTGAAGCCACAGATGCAGCGGGTGATGTCGGCCCCGTAGCTGCCGTCCTCCGAGGTACTGAGTGTGGTTCCCCTGGACGCCTCGTCCTGCAGGCACCCCGGCACAAACAGCCCATCGCCCGGACGGATCAGCATGGAAGGGGGGAGGGGAGGCCGGGGGCGTTGGCGGGGGGCGCGCCCCATAATTGTGGTCCTGGGGAGGACAGAAAGGTGTTGAGGGTGACACATACCAAGTTTATACCTGATAGAATTCTCCCCATCTCTATGGTTTATAGTGTAAATGTCAAATGTCAAACATTGAAATTCTAACTCAACAATTGCAAACGACCAATTATTTCCAATATGAATTGTTCAATTGTCTTGAATTGGAATTTCAAGCCCTTTCTGGTCTTCACTAAGCTAAGACTGCTTGTGATAGACCCTAACCCATATCCACAGTCTCCTCCCCCAGGTGAGTGAACTAGCCTGTATGAGGAGTGAACTACATTAGTCTGGAGGAAGCTAGCTAACTTTACTGATGATCATCAAGGAAGGGAGTGAGCAGAGTTCAGGTATATTAGGTCAGGTAGCAGATGAGAGCGAGAGAGGCAAGTACGCTGTGTAGCCAGTACTGTAGTTCTAGTAGTACTGTAGTCTACTGTACAATAGTGCACGGGTTTCTAAACTAGGGTCCGGGGGACCCCAATATGATGTTCAACCTATACTGTAGTGTCAGTGAACTGTATTATAGTGTACGGTAGTGTCAGCAGACTGTATTATAGTGTACGGTAGTGTCAGCGGACTGTATTATAGTGTACGGTAGTGTCAGCGGACTGTATTGTAGTGTTACGGTAGTGTCAGTGACCTGTATTACAGTGTATTATAGTATAGTGGTGTGTACTGCAGTGGAGTGTTGAAGTGTGCGTGTACTCACAGCGTAGGGCAGCCCAATGTAACAGTGGGAGTGGTGAGAGTGAATGCTGTAGATCTGGTGCGGGTAGCTGGACTTCTCCACCACCACAGGGCTGGCCTCTACCGATTCTGGTCTGCTGGACAGAGTGAGAGAAACAGAGTTAGGAGGGGGATCCCATTCACAACAGTTAGAGAAGAGAAATCAGTGTATCGTAAAATGAAAGAGACCTGAGCGAGGGAGAGAAACAGTAAGAAGGGGGATTCCATTTACAACAGTAAGAGCACAGAGAGAGAGCGAGCGCACAGAGAGCGAGAGAGCGCGCGCACAGAGAGCGCGCGCACAGAGAGCGCGCGAGCACAGAGAGCACGCACGCACAGAGAGCACGCACAGAGAGAGAGAGAGAGCACGCAGAGAGAGAGAGCACGCAGAGAGAGAGAGACGAGAGCACGCAGAGAGAGAGAGAGAGCACGCAGAGAGAGAGAGAGAGAGAGAGAGAGAGCACGCAGAGAGAGAGAGAGAGAGAGAGAGCACGCAGAGAGAGAGAGAGAGAGAGAGAGAGCACGCAGAGAGAGAGAGAGAGAGAGAGAGAGAGAGCACGCAGAGAGAGAGAGAGAGAGAGAGAGAGAGAGAGCACGCAGAGAGAGAGAGAGAGAGAGAGAGAGAGAGAGAGAGAGAGAGCACGCAGAGAGAGAGAGAGAGCACGCAGAGAGAGAGAGAGAGAGAGAAGAGAGAGAGAACGCAGAGAGAGAGAGAGAGAGAGAGAGAGAGCACGCAGAGAGAGAGAGAGAGAGGCACGCAGAGAGAGAGAGAGAGAGAGAGAGCACGCAGAGAGAGAGAGAGAGAGAGAGAGAGAGCACGCAGAGAGAGAGAGCACGCAGAGAGAGCACGCAGAGAGAGAGAGAGAGCACGCAGAGAGAGAGAGAGAGCACGCAGAGAGAGAGAGAGAACGCAGAGAGAGAGAGAGAGAGAGAGAGCACGCAGAGAGAGAGAGAGAGAGAGAGAGAGCACGCAGAGAGAGAGAGAGAGAGAGAGAGAGCACGCAGAGAGAGAGAGAGAGAGAGAGAGCACGCAGAGAGAGAGAGAGAGAGAGAGAGAGAGAGAGCACGCAGAGAGAGAGAGAGAGAGAGAGAGCACGCAGAGAGAGAGAGAGAGAGAGAGCACGCAGAGAGAGAGAGAGAGAGAGAGAGAGCAACGCAGAGAGAGAGAGAGAGAGAGCACGCAGAGAGAGAGAGAGAGAGAGAGAGAGAGAGCACGCAGAGAGAGAGAGCACGCAGAGAGAGAGAGAGAGCACGCAGAGAGAGCACGCAGAGAGAGAGAGAGAGCGCAGAGAGCACGCAGAGAGAGCGCGCACAGAGAGAGAGAGAGCAAGATTTTAAAATGAAAGAGACCTGCAAGAGGGAGGGAAACAGTTAGGAGGAAGATTCACTACAGTAGGAGGGGAGCGATGAATGAGTAAAAGAGTAAAAAGACCGGTAGAGAGAACAGGGTAGACTAGAAGAGAGCAGAGAGAATCTCCTCATAAGCAGTCAGTGTATTGTTGTGCTTCATTGATTCCTCTCTTCCACTGGCTTAATGAGGAGGGTTTATTTGGGAGGGCTTTAGGGAAGCTGACAGTGGTTGTGCCACAGAGTGGAAGTGGCATGAGGATCACAGAGGCCAGAAGCCCTGTATGTGTGTGGCCTGGCCCCGTCATATCACCTCAGCTAATTGGACAGAGCTGATAGCAGGGCAAATAACAAAAAAATGGGGGGTCTAATGTCTCCACAATAAAGACCATTTAAACCTGAGCCCCATATCTGGAGGACACACACACTACTGGAGGCTAACACACACACACAACAGTAACAATAAGACATTCACTTCCGCAAGCTCATTTACGAAACCGGTAAATCCACTTTCATTCTATGACATTGCAGTGGTGGAGAGAAAGCCTGTTTGTACATGTAAAGCAAGGACATGGGGGTATGCTTAACTAGGCTAGTTCTCACTGGCTTTGAAGGAGGGAGGAGAGAAGTGGGATTGGCCAACGGACAAAAAAAATAAGAGAAGTGGGATTGGCAAACGGACAACAGAGAGGAGAAGATTGAGGGAAGGAGAAAAGTGTGTTGATAGAGAGTAGGAAAGAAAAAGAGCAGTGACAGCGCAGACAGAGTTGAGACTCAAGGCTGATTTGGCAAATACAGAAGGCTAGCTGATGTTCCAACAACTAATACTCCAACTCCTACACACAGACAGCCTGTTGGTCCATCATGAGGAAGAAACCCAAATCTTCCCCTTCTCATCCAGGAGACTCCAGCCAGTCAACTGCTTCAAGGTCACAGAGGGGGAGAGTGAAGGAGAGAGAATAGAGACGCCCCCAGTTGATCCCGAGGCTGGCTTTGCACATTCACACACATCTCAGAAACATAGGCAAAATTAAACCTTGACAAGAGGCCAACTGCCCTGCCAAGAAGTGTAGCTAACAATGCAGGACTACAAGAGAAAAGCCCACTAAACAAACTGGACAGCTTCAAAAGGTACAGCGTTACAAAATGTATATGTGGTCTGACAGTGTAGTAGAACGCCTGAGGGGATGCTGTGGCTGTATGGCTTAAACAGACTATGTAGCATATTTGGACATCGAGTACTAGGAACAGCTGGACACAAACCCAGAACAATAAAGAGAAAATATGTGAAACCACACACACCAGCAGAAACACTTCTAGCCAGTAGCTGGAATAAGTGACAAGCAAAGACATTACGTAGCAGCACAGTGGGGTATCAAAACTAGGCTGCTCTAACAAATGGATGTGCCACGTGTGAGTGTTAAGTACAAACACACACACTCTCTCTTCTCCAATCCTCCCTTTCTTTCTTTCCTTCCTTCCTTCACCCTAGTCCCCCCCCCCGGGTAAAGCAGCAGTACAGTACCTGGTGGAGTCAGTTTCCCCCCTAGTCTCACCGCGTGCTGCACACTGAACTCCCAATGCTCGCTGTGCAACACTTCCTTAAATATGGTATTGGCGCTCAAGCGGTAGACGCTTTGTGTCAAAGTGAAAACGTAAGTGTATGTAAAAAGGCCTAAGGGCGGGCCCCAGGGAAGCACACACACACACTACCCTCACCAGGGCAAAGAAGTAACCCAAACCAAATCCAAAGAAACTTTAAAAGTAGGCTACTGACAATTGTGTGTGAATGATATACTAGGGTAAAAATCTATACTTCAAAATCAGGGATTTGCAGGGATGCATCATTCAGTGGTGAGAGGGAACGTTTTCATTCATGTATTAAAATGAAATCAGTGATCGTATGATGAGTCATTACAACGGGCTTTATTGTGATTTCCTGGGATAGTCCCTCTGGTGAGAGGGGGGGATGATATAAAAAGGAGAAGAGAACAGACGAGTGATGAGTGAGTTTGTTTGACGGACGGTGAGCGGCCATGTTTGGTCTCAGTGTGACTGGGATTGAGACTGACTGCATCAATCATGTCGGTCTCATAGGAAGTCAGAGACAGAGAAACGGAGAACATGATGCTATTTGTATTTATTATGGATACTCTTCCTGGGGTCCAGCAAAATTAAGGCAGTAGTCAATCTACCGTCAGGGGCGGCAGGTAGCCTAGCGGTTAGAGCGTTGGGCCAGTAACCCAAAAGTCGCTGGTTCGAATACCCGAGCCGACAAGGTGAGAAAACCTGACGATGTGTCCTTGAGCAAGGCACTTAACCCTAATTTGCTCCAGGGGATGACCCTGTAGGTATAATAAGAATTTGTTCTTAACTGATTTGCCTAGTTAAATAAAGGTTAAATTAAATAAATAAAAAAATCTACACACACACGGAAGCTATGAGATGTGAGACACTGGGAGACTTAGAGAGCAGAGAGAGAGATGGAATGGAGGTTTCAATTAAACAGACAGCTAGGGTAGGCATGTGCTAATCATAGCTCACAGCTCAAGAGAGAGCTTAATATGGAGCAAGAGATCACACAGAGAGAGCAATGCCGCACAGCTAGAGGCAACGCCTTCACGCCAAAGTGTTTCGACTCACTGCCATGGCAACGCACTGTAGTCATCGGCGAGTGCACACACACCGTGCCCCGTGTGTAGATAGATTGCTCGAATTACACACACACACGACTGCCGTGCGCAGCATGTCACGACATACACGCCTAGCGGTTGAGTGTGTTGGGACAGTAAACAAAAGGTTGCTGGTTCGAATCCTCGAGCCAACTGGGTGAATAATCTGCCGATGTGCCTTTTACAGCCAGCCAGCCAACCATAGTCTGTGCTCT
This sequence comes from Thymallus thymallus, assembly GCA_023634145.1. Taxonomy (NCBI): domain Eukaryota; kingdom Metazoa; phylum Chordata; class Actinopteri; order Salmoniformes; family Salmonidae; genus Thymallus; species Thymallus thymallus. Next base: position 14,369,918 of record CM042420.1, read on the forward strand.
GGATGAAACCTTCACAGTGGAGGCCCAATTCAAGCTCGTTAACTTCTTTTGAATAAATCTGCATCAGGCAGGGGGCAGGCAGATGCAGGGCGGAGAGAGAGAGGGCTTAAAACCCACCCCTAAGAACAGGGTCCTGGGCTGAGACGCAACCTTAAAAAAAAAGAGCTGGTTCGAATACCCGAGCCGACAAGGTGAAAAACCTGTCGATGTGTCCTTGAGCAAGGCACTTAACACACCCCTACGAACAGAAGGGCCCTGGGCTGAGACGCGACCCTATAAAAAGAGCTCACTGGAAGGGGGAAAGAGAGGTGAGCGCGACAGGAACCATTTAAGACGCCTTAACCACAAGAAGGCCATCTGTCATTCAGCCCGGTGACCATGGCAATGGCCCCTGCGCAGTGCGGAAAGGAGACATTGGGGAAGGTTTCCGTGGCAACCAGCTGTGGCTGCCCGCAGCAGCGCTTAAGGCTGGGGGAGAGTGACACGGCCCCATTTAAAAAAAGAGAGACAAGACCCTCTAAAAGCAGACATTTCTATTCTTCAACCACATTCTTCATTCTTCTGTTATTCGTCTGTAATACCTTGCTAGTATCCCTGAAGATAGTATTGGACATACTGTGAGGAGGGCAGTATGTTGTTGTTGCCATGGCGCCAGGCTCCACTTGCCTAACAGGGTGCGCACAGCGAACAGACAAGGATCAGGTGCGTCATTTTCAGAGTAAAATTCTCCCTTCACCTGGAGGTGTCAAGTTGGTAGGAGTCATTCTAAATCATGACATTAGCTACCCTGACAATGCATTACACAGAAGCAACAACTTCTGTAAATGTGTGTGATGCTTGATAGTCCTAAGCACAGCATATGTTGCTCCCAAGTGGCGCAGCGGTCTAAGGCACTGCATCTCAGTGCTAGATGAGTGACTACAGACAACCTGGTTCGAATCCAGACTATCACAACCGGCCGTGATTGGGAGTCCCATAGGCCGGCGCACAATTGGCCTAGTGTCATCAGAGTTTGGCTGGTGGAGGCAGTAATTGTAAATAAGAATTTGTTCTTAACCGACTTGCCTACTTAAATAAATAAACACATATATTCTCTACAAAGTGTGCTTTGTCATATGTGGAACTTGGGTGGTTTGGTCAGATTATTAGCTAGGGCATTGTCTATGGGAAGTGATTGGTGTGAGACGGTGAGTGCTATGTGTGTGATTGACCAGGCCTGTCCAGTACAGCAGGGCTGTGGAGCCTCTCAGCAGGGCTAGAGCAAAATCAATGTGTGTGAGTGAGAGTGAGTGAGAGTGAGAGAGCTTTAGGCCGTGGGGGGGGGGGATATGGTAGACAGACACAGGCAGATGACCGGGCCAATTAAAACGAATGAGAAAGCAGAGGAGAAAGGATGAAATAAAAAAAGAGTGGGTGAGATGACATCAGCAGACAATGGAGGAGAGAATGAGTGAAAAGGAGAATAGAGAGAATAAGAGAAGAGTGAGATGAATCACCAGATGTTGGTTTGAGCCTGAAGACGTTTGTATACTCACTCTGAGCCTGCAGCCATTTCCAGGTATGAGGTGTCTGCTGTGTCCACCCCTACAGGGATCACTATGCTCATGACGTTCTCTGCTGATCAATTCTTGTCCTACTGAGTCCAGAGCATGGGAGTCCAAAACACTGAGGCATGCCAGCCACAGCACTCATTGCAGACATCTAAGTGCATCCACAAGGCCTACCGAAACAGAGCAGGGAGAGAGAGAGAGACAACAAGGGAGTTAGCATGGTTCAAAATCAGCAGGGGCAGGTGCTCAGTTAACTATGCGTAAGCCCTTCATTCAAACTGAAGAAAAACATTAAAAAGGGACAATCACCTATCTGAAACTAGATCAGTCAGACTGTAAACTTGGGTATTTCCAGGAAGCACCATGATTCATAAATTCAGCTGTGAGATGTAGCTACTAGCTAACTGCTAGTAATACGGAACATTAACAGCATGACAGGAATTTCCCTAGAAAGCTCTTAAAGAGAACCCTCGCCCACCTTACTGGCTACCTGAGACAATGATGGATGGAAGAGATGTAATAAGGCGATGCCTGGTGTCGACAATTGGGCAAATGCCACCTCTACACAGACTGCCAGGAATGCAGGATGCTGTAGTGGCCGTGTTCCACCACAAGGGGGTATGAGAACACAGAGCTCTGACTGGCCGCCATTAATGGATGAGGAGAAAGAAAAAAAACGCAAGAACACAGAGGCCATCTTTTCACCGAGCAGGAGTGTTCTATTGAGCCGAACAGCGTGCACGCGCACACTCTCTCTCTCTCTAAAAGAAACACACACACACACACAATCCTTTAACGCTGTAATTAGAGCTGTCACAAGCCCCTGGCTGTGTCTGGATGTGAAAGCCAGTGTTAAATAGCCATCCTGCCTCACTCTCCCACACTGTTTGTTCAGCATTATAGGTGGATGGGAGATGCATAGAAAGAACAAGTCAATAATTAACTGCATTAGGTGTCAGACAGAACTCAGCCTCTCTAGGATGAAGAGAGGTGTAGGAGGCGGGACTAAATGCTAGGTTGACAGACAACAGAGGTAGCCACTAGCCACTACTGCTAACAGGCATTAACAATGCTATGCAAACAGATTAAATATACCTGTCCCAATTAGCCTATACACAAACAGTTGGTGGTAATGTACAGGCTATTATTGCTTATAGCCGTTGTGATGCAATGCATGTGTCCAGACAGGAGCATATGTGCTACCCTGATACTGAGAGCACAGCGTTGTTGATAAGTGGGATTAGTGGTAGGGACACATGCCTAGACAAAATAGGCTGGAGTTCACACCTCTGTGTGTGCCTGCACCAGCCCTCCGGCAGAGAGGGCTCCTCTCAGACACACTGCTAGACAAAGCAGGACATTTCAGGTTTACTAGACCGCTGAAACATTTTTTTTAGTCTCTTTCAACAGCAGGGCCCATATTGCAGCACTGCCTTGCGTGGCTCAATTGACAATGTAATCCAATTGTTGGTGGAACATTTCCTCGTAACAAAGGGGCACTTAGCCAGAACACTGGAATGACAAAAAACCCTTTGTGCCATCTCAAAGGCAAAGTATGTTTTGGTGTAGTAAAAATCCCTTCCTTCGGAAACAGGCCATCTGTTTCCAAGCGTTTTGCCGTGTTCGTTTCTGCCTCTGTCTAAGGGAATCCTGCTGTCACTGCTCAGAAATGCAACACATTCACATAAGACAGATAACAACCCCCCCCTTCTAGACCCATGCACACATTCCTTTGCTGGGAGGCACCCAGGGGCGCGAGCGCGCACACACACACACACACACTGCACTGGGGCCAGACACATTCAAGAATCATAAAAGGGGGGGTTGGAAGAAAGGCTAACGAGTACAGCATCCTGACTAAATCTGAGCGCTGTGACTGCCTCTGACGCTCCGCCCACTTCCTTGAGCGGCGCAGTCTGTCACACGGGACCAACATGCCAAAAAAAGCAGAGGAAAAAGACAAAACGCTCCCTCACTCTTTCTCCACCTCGCTCTCTCCGCCCCCGCCGGATTGCTCTCTCTCTCCTTTCTGCACTTCCTAAATAAACCTCAGAGCATGGAAGGGAAAGGGAGTGCCGCAGACAGGGCTCCTAATTACAAAAGAGGCTGAAAGAGAGAAAGAAAGAGTGAGAGAGAGTGAGAGTAAGAACTTAAAGCCACCTTCAGCCAGATCCACTGCCATTTTAGAAACCCAAGAGAGAGAATGGTGAAGGAGGAGGGGAAAGGTGAGGGTCTAGGAGGGGAGGGAGAGTACAGAAGGGAAGGATAGGGGGAGAGAAAGAGCAAAAAATGCTAATGGCTGAATACTAGCTAGTCAAGCGAGGAGGAACGCTGTAGCGCTCTCGTTCTGTCTGATGTGCTCTCATCACAGATCTCACAGCGCTGCAGGGAGCCTTCCAAATGATCAATCTACCCTCTGTTTGGGAGAGGGGTGGGGGAGGAGCCCAAACTCCTTTATGGGCATACTAGGGATCCTCTAGCACAGGCAGGCACAGCAGCCTTCTGAGACTGGGTGGGAGAGTAGAGCAGAGACTACGAGCCGAGCCCACTCTCACCATTCGCCCTCCTCCCTTCACCAATCTCCCCTCCTCACTAAGGACACAGTCACGTCATTGTGTGAAGGAATAGCTCTCCTTTTCAGACAGACCAGTCACTGAACTGAATTCAGCAGGGAAAACACACACACACACACACGCTCCCTCGTGTTAGGCTAGTTGGAGACGCCGTACGTCAGAGCTTGTTTTCATCGAGGCTCTTTGGGCCAAGTCTCAGTATTTGATTTTGAGCCGGGAAAAGAGAACGCTGGAAATAAAGACTGGATTCTAACTGAAGCTGCGGTCCCTCCTTCCCTCCAAGTTCCGAACAGAGTGCTGAAGTGACTTCACACTATCCTCATAGGCTGAGTCATCGCAACAACCAGCCATGAGCACACACACCAAAATAAAGACACTCCTATATACTGGAAAAAGACACCAGAATGTCACAACCCTTCTTTTCACAGTGCCCAAACATGGCTACTCTCTGCATCAGCGGTCCGGTCCTTCAATAAATCACTGTGCCCAAGCTGCCAGGGCTCCCTCCCCAATAATACAAGACGTTGGGGATGTAGGCCTACATTATGTGTATGCGTGTTAAAGACTGGGCGCCACTAGTGGCCGTCAAGTTGCGAGAAGACTCACAATTTCTGCTGTGATGTTTACCATTGACAACCTACACTTACATGCCACTTCATTAGGTACACCTTGCTAGTACCGGGTTGGACCCCCTTTTGCCTTCAGAACTGCCTTAATTCTTTGTGGCATAGATTCAACAAGGTGCTGGAAACATTCCTCCGATTTTGGTCCATATTGAAATTATAGCATAACGCAGTTGCTGCAGATTTGTCGGCTGCACATCCATGATGCGAATCTCCCGTTCCACCACATCCCAAAGGTGCTCTATTGGATTGAGATCTGGTGATTGTGGAGGCCATTTGAGTAGAGGGAACTCATTGTCATGTTCAAGAGAACAGTTGGAAATTATTGTTTGCTTTGCGACATGGCGCGTTATTCTGCTGGAAGAAGCCATTAGAAGATGGGTACACTGTGGTCATAAAGGGATGGACATGGTCAGAAACAATACGCAGGTAGGCTGTGGCGTTTAAACAATGCTCAATTGGTACTAAGGGGCCCAAAGTGTGCCAAGAAAATATCCCACAACAACATTACACCACCACCAGCCTGAACCGTTGAAACAAGGCAGGATGGACCCATACTTACATGTTGTTTACGCCAACCATCTGAACGACGCAGCAGAAATCAGGACTCATCAGACAAAGCAACGTTTTTCCAATATTCTATTGGCCAATTTTGGTGGGCCCATGCAAATTGTAGCCTCAGTTTCCTGTTCTTAGCCGACAGGAGTGGCACCCGGTGTGGTCTTCTGCTGCTGTAGGCCATCTGCTTCAAGGTTCGACGTGTTGTGCGTTCAGAGATGCTCTTCTGCATACCTTGGTTGTAACAAGTGGTTATTTGAGTTCCTCTGACCTCTGCCATCAACAATGCATTTTCGTCCAGAGAACTGCCGCTTGATATTTTCTCATTTTCTGACCATTCTCTGTAAACCCTAGAGATGGTTGTGCGGGAAAAACCCAGTAGATCAGCACTTTCTGAAATACTCAAACCAGCCCGTCTGGCACCAACAACCACACCACGTTCAAAGTCACTTAAATCACCTTTCTTCCCCATTCTGATGCTTGGTTTGAACTTCAGCAGATCATCTTGACCATGTCTACATGCCTAAAGGCATTGAGTTGCTGCCACATGATTGGCTGATTAGATATTTGCGCTAACGAGCAGTACCCAATGAAGTGGCCGGTGAGTGTATCGCACAGCAGCAAACTGCACTGTGTCCAGGCCAACTAAAAGGCATTGGAGAGAGAATGATATTGCTTTGTCCACATCCACACTAACCAGCAGACAATGGCCCCAGGCCAGCCCTCTGTGTATGTGAGAGAGACAGTGTGCCCTAGAGGCTACTCTACGCACATCACCCTATACACTTTGGGCTTGTACCCTGTCAAACAAAAACACACAGAGAGGGCAAAACAGGGATTTTTGCATTTCCCATATCAGGTGCAGGCTACAGCCAAGCTCTGAAAGCTGATATGGGGCAGCCCTGCTCTGGCTTACTCTACCTTGGAACACACGCCTCGCCTCCACTCCCTAACACAGCCTGGCTATGGCACAGGATGGCTCCACTTGACATTCTTAAAATTTGATAGGGATGACCGATGACAAACAAAATCATTGATTTAGGTCGAGCTCGCCTGTCCGCTGTGTGACTCATTCTTGTCTATATTAGGAAAGAAAGCCCTACTCAAACCAAATAAAAAAAATTGAGACTGACAGGCGCAAATGCAGCTTTTCTGTGCCTGGTGTTAATTGTAGAGAATTTAGAAACCCTGGCCATAGTACAGCAGTGTGTGGTTGTGTGTGACTGTCTGAAGGGGGAGGGGGTTTCACCAAAAGAACAGTCAGTGATAGGGCTGGGCGGTATACGGTACTAAATACCGGCATTGATGCACAGACCGGTTTGGGATTTACTTTACCTTCTATAACGGTATTTGAATGTTTGGTTTGTTAAAATGTGATATGCCGTCTGTAACATAATTTTCTAAAGTTTACACCGCTACTTTAGTCATCCCTCTCTGCTCTCCATGCTGCTTTCCACACAGGCCTAGCCCCGCCCCCTGTCACTCAAGGAGCGCTTCGTTGTTACTTGACCATGAGACACTTGCGTTCAGTCTGCATGATCAATGCAGCACATGCAACAATGTTGTTTCCACTTTGCTTATTAATGTAAATCTACAAGTGTTCAATAATTACACTATTATATAGTTTGTTTCTTACATCTGCAAACAGCTAAGTTTGTATTTTCTTAGCAAGTTTTAGCTCAATTGTGTTAGCCACTAATGCTAATCGCTAGTTAGCTAGCTAGTCAGAGCAAACGTAGCTAGCTAATACAGCCTGATACCAGTGCTGGTGTAGGCCTAAATCAGCATGTTGTTGTGCAACAGTACATTCTAAATCAAAGAGGAATAGGCGAAGCATGAATATGTTGGCTACATGGAAAAACATAGCCAAATATAATAGGGTACCCTAGGAAACACTGACAAATACTTTGGTTCCTACCCTGTCACAATAACGCCTTACTGGCTTTTTCATTCGTTGTCATGTCAAACACTGTATTCAAAGTGCCCACTATTATTTATATTCTAACTATAGAATTAGAATAAACATTCTATTTCCATGATTCCAACAGTTAAGTGTTTTGATCAAATCGCAATTGCAACGCTTAAAAATAAGTCCTAGATTTGTTTGCCCACTCCCTACGTGGCAGTGTGGAAATGATCAAATGAGTGCAGGAAATGTAGAAATGTATGAAAACGCAGGAAATTGTTTTTGGTTGAAGTTGAATTGAACAGTATAAAACAATCCAAATGGAGAAAGACTCATTGAAATCACTTAGAATGTATGTGTTGCCACCTTAGGGTCTAGGACTACTCGCAAAGCAAATTTTGAATTTGTATTATTAAAAAACATAAAATACCGTCAAAAGCGTAAAAAATACCATATGATATTTTGGCCATATCGCCCGCCCTGGTCAGAGACACAAGCCCCATTACAGCACTATTCCATGATCGATTTCACTCCTGCCTCGCACTGGCATTATATCACCAACTACCACATCCACCCTGATCTCCACTGAGTCTGCCCAGTACCCAGCCTGCCCTGCACTAATGTTAGCATGCAGCACAACAGGAAGTGGGCGGGGCTAGAGAAGTATCAGGATTGCCACCGCAGCAGCTCCAGCCCAGGGCCACCTATTTGGGAGGTAGTCTAACTAGCTAAAGGCCTATTTAACAAGGGATTCGTTACAGCCGAGCACTGCAAAAACAGGTTACCTGAACCCTGACTCCCTCCCCTTCTCTTGTGGGTGACCTACACGACTGTGCTGGGCCCCAGAGGAAGGCCAGCCTCCCGTGGGCTACTAAGGACCTGACTCTAGCTCTACACAGACAGGGAGGACACTGGAGGCTAGAGCCACAGAGCCAGGCAGCCCCACAGTGTAAAACTCCCTAGGCTGGCAGTGTACTTCTGTCAGCCAGGCTATAGATGATAACATTTCAAGATGGAGTCTGTTGTTCTCCAGGGACAGAGAGAGCAACACAAAGACAAGTGGCACTCTTTACAGTGGAGGATGAGGCAGGCAGAGAAGAAGTCAATAGATTCTCACCAGCTCCGTTGAGCTGTGGCCTTCTTCTGTCCTACCCAGCGCTGCTTTCGATACAGCACACTAGCAGTAAACATCCTGTATAATGAACTCCTTTACTTCCTCACTGTCCTGGCTATTGGCAGTTCGAAAGGCCTCCATGGCTTCTCTTACTGAGCACTTCGTGTATGTGTGTGCGCCTGGGCTTGAGGTGAAAGGAAAGGTGTCACCCGAGACAGCAGCGAGAGCGCCCTGCCACGCACTCCCCTGTCCTCTGCAGGCAGGCCACCTCTCCCTGCCTCTCAACACAGCCAGCAAAAACACACACACCATATCAGGTATTTACAGCTGTGCACGTGTGCAGAGAGGGGGTACCCACCAGGGGGAGCGAGAACCAGAGAAGGCAGTGTGTGAGGCAATTTGAATATAGTGCAGTTGGGGAGACGGTTACAATTCTACGTGACATGGTTATAATAGCATGAATGCCACGCAGCAAGCATTGCTCCAGTGAGTGCATGACGTCTAGCACCAGGACAGAGGCCACTGTCCCTTTAAGAGGAAGAAGAGGTAGGTAGCTAGCTGGGGATTGTGTATTATGTATCAGCCTCTGATTAGACACAGCAGGCCCACTCTCATCCAGTATTCGTAACATGTTCACACAAAATGGATACAATTTTACAGTATTCAGAGGCCAACCTTAAGGGAAAACAGTCGGCTTTTTTTTTTTACTGTGCCAGCTACAAGAACAGCTGCACAGCCTTACTGTGGTGAAAACACTTCTCTGCCTCCAATGATTTGTTCTCCTGTCCTCGATTGGCAGAGGGGGGAATTAACAGACCTCGCCTCATAAGGACACAGGAGACTAATTAGTGCCGTCCTGGAGAACCAAAACAGAATAGATTAAAGGCCGTCTCTCCCACCAGCCTCCATCCACGATGGTCACAAATATGGGGAATTTTCTGTTCATGTAAGGAGGAGTCTCTTCTTACCAGGTTATGGCAACATGGTGTCATGAGGGGAAAGAGAGGAGAGAAAAAAAAATGGGCAACTGTCTCAAACTGGCATTTGGACAGAGGCTGCCAAAGTTTGCACCACAGAGAAGTATCCAGCTTGTTTGGTTTGTCTCACACTGGAGCAGTGTAGAGCTTCCTGCCTCACACCATCAAAGCTAGAGCCACCTCAAAGGGACTGAGCCACACTGCTCAGGGGCCTGAACTAATGGAAAAATGTCACAACACATGAAAGGAAAGACATACACTGTCAGGAGAAGATTGTTCGGGCAAAGTGGAGTGATGTGTGTGTGTGTGTGTGTGTGTGTGAGGGGTAGCCAGGCAAGTTTAAAAAGCCTTGTTGGGGCACTGGGGCTCCTTGTCACTTCTATAAGGGGTGGTATAGAGCTCCTCATTGGCCAGCTGTGTGTTAACTTTCACTTTCAACACTTTCACCAAAACAGATCAACTGTAAATGGCCAGGATGAGGCCATTAACAGTCAGAAGTTTACATACACCTTAGCCAAATATATAAACTCAGTTTTTCCTGACATTTAATCCTAATAAAAATTCCCTGTCTTAGGTCAGTTAGGATCATCACTTTATTTTAAGAATGTGAAATGTCAATAATAGTAGAGAGAATGATTTATTTCAGCTTTTATTGCTTTCTTTCTTTCATCAAATTCCCAGTGGGTCAGAAGTTTACATACACTCAATTAGTATTTGGTAGCATTGACTTTAAATTGTTTAACTTGGGTCAAACGTTTTGGGTAGCCTTCCACAAGCTTCCCACAATAAATTGGGTGAATTTTAGCCCATTCCTCCTGATAGAACTGGTGTAAGTCAGGTTTGTAGGTCTCCTTGCTCAAACACACACCTTTTCAGTTCTGCCCACAAATGTTCTATAGGATTGGGGTCAGGGCTTTGTGATGGCCACTCCAATACCTTGACTTTGTTGTCCTTAAGCCATTTTGTCACAACTTTGGAAGTATGCTTGGGGTCATTGCCCATTTGGAAGACCCGTTTGCGACCAAGCTTTAACTTCCTGACTGATGTCTTGAGATGTTGCTTCAATATATCCACATAATTTTCCTTCCTCATTATGCCATCTATTTTGTGAAGGCCACCAGTCCATCCTGCAGCAAAGCACCCCCACAACATGATGCTGCCACCCCCGTGCTTCACAGTTGGGATGGTGTTCTTCGGCTTGCAAGCCTCCCCCTTTTCCTCCAAACATAACGATGGTCATTATGGCCAAACAGTTCTATTTTTGTTTTTTCTCCAAAAAGTATGGCGGTTTTGGAGCAGTGGCTTCTTCCTTGCTGAGCGGCCTTTCAGTTTATGTCGATATTGGACTTGTTTTTACTGTGGATATAGATACTTTTGTACCTGTTTCCTCCAGCATCTTCACAAGGTCCTTTGCTGTTGTTCTGGGATTGATTTGCAAAGTACGTTAATCTCTAGTAGAGAGCGTCTCCTTCCTGTGCGGTATGAAGGCTGCGTGGTCCCATGGTGTTTATACTTGCATACTATTGTTTGTACAGATGAACATGGTCCCCTCAGGCGTTTGGAAATTGCTCCCAAGGATGAACCACACTTGTGGAGGTCTACAATTTTTGTCCTGAGGTCTTGGCTGATTTCTTTTGAATTTTCCATGATGTCGAGCAAAAAGGCACTGAGTTTGAAATACATCCACAGGTACACCTCCAATTGACTCAAATTATGTCAATTAGCCCATCAGAAGCTAAAGCCATGACATCATTTTCTGGAATTTTCCAAGCTGTTTAAAGGCACAGTCATCTTAGTGTATGTAAACTTCTGACCCACTGGAATTGTGATAGTGAATTATAAGTTAAATAATATGTAAACAATTGTTGGAAGAATTTTTTGTGTCACGCACAAAGTAGATGTCCTAAGCAACTTGCCAAAACTATAGTTTGTTAACATGAAATCTGTAGAGGTTGAAAAATTAAGTTAATGATTTAAGTGTGTAAACTTCCGACACAAATAATCCAACAATGAAAGTTGAAGGATTTTTTATGACGGGCATCTGTTATGAGCCTGTGATGTGCTTAGAGGGGGAGGGGCAAGAGGAGGGCAGCAGGTCTTTGTCAATGTCAAAGGGAAATAACCAAGTCAAAGCTGCTGTTTCACAAAACGGACCCTAAATACCCCCAATCCCCCTTCACAATACGCAAGGCATATGACCACCAGGTACGCCTTGGGAAACTGCCCATTGTTTATATATTCATGAATTTTTTTGTGAATTATACACATTTTCTGAAGGGGAAAATACGATTGAGACAAATTAGCCTATGTTCCATATTTCCTCTAAGGGCTAGGCCTAACCACTGAAATCTTCCTAGCTAATTTAATGGCAGAGTTTTTAGTACTTGTCATACCCGGACACTGGTAAATATTACACAAGCACATAGTTCCAGTCATAATGACACACATCATGGTGGTTGTGACCTGCTTGCTCTATGGTTCATATACACAATCAGTATCCTGCTTTCCTCCTCAGTCGAGCTGACCTTTAAATAATCACTACTTATTAACTATGTACATCATCTTACCTCAAAATACCGTAGTTTTATGGACCTACTATTCTACCAGTGAGAACGGGTAGCCTGATGATAGTGACTTATGAGATAAATGTCCTGTCTAGTTATCACCTCGCTTTCTACTTTGCTGTGTGGCTGGATAAATTCAACGACAAATACAGTAGCCTACTTACTGTTAAATATGGTAACTTGGTCCAACTTGTCAGAAAAGGGTGGGAATGTTTAGTGTTGGACAAAGCATGAGGTCAAAGAAGAGTGGAGGTGGCAATAAACATCATATTGTTCTTTATACAAAGTGCTGCGTTCGTATCCTGTTATGCAACCCCTCAATAAGACAACCTGCCAATAACGATCAAATTCAGTAACTACAATAAATATGACCTGATGTATATTGCGTCGTTGTAGCATATGTATATACATCCAGCATACTCTTCAAATACAATGCATCGCCAAGCACAATATTAGCAAATACATCTGATTGAACGACATGAGGGGGGGGGGACTATTAGCTAAATAGATAGTTGGCCATCGAACTTCAAACTATTATGAGCAGACAAATGTATTTTTGTATCAAACGCGGACACTATCTTTATTTTTATGTACGACAGAAGGCTGTCCTTATTAACCCATCGTATTGTGCGCTGTGCAGTAGCTTGCCCGTGAATGTGTGGGCGCAGCAGTCAGCTCAGCCGATAGGGGTGTGGAGGGCTGAACACAGCTATTAAATTACCACAACATCAAGCCAAGCCGCCATTTTCATAGCGCTTTTCTAAGGACAGCGAGAAAACCGTGTAACTGGGGGACCCTCGCCACGAGAAGAACATCCCCGAGAAAGCAAACAATCGCCTGTTTCACACATTCTTACTTAAGTATCAATTTGTCGATACCGTCTCTGTGTGGCTATTATTAGAAAAATGTAGAATCTCGTCGATAATGTAGTCAGCTTGTTAGCTAAAACTAGCCATGCTAACTAGCGGCAATGGCGTTCAGAGCTACAAACCGTCGGCTAGCGCGTCTCGCCAAAGAACAATTTTCTCAAGCTACTGCCAGAAATTACACTGGGCATCTTCGTGCATAAAACAAAGCCAGGTCATAAATACAGACGTATTTAATGTATCAATATTTGAAGATTGTACCACTACCAGACGGCTACACCAGTTATTACAGAACTTATCTAGCTAATATTAACGTTCGAACTGCGGTAAACGTCGTTACGCTGGCCAACGAGGGCTTGAACCTGGAAAGATTAGCTAGGTAAGCTGGTTAATAAAACAACTTGGCACGTCATGGTGTGGACAATGCGCAATGTTAACACACTTGCTGAATATACATTCTCGCAGTTAATGATTTCCCTTTGAAATAACATTGAGACAATCGATTGTAACCACTCGCACAGTTTAAACGGCCATAGAGGCTACATTGTCAGTGGAGGCAAGATTCCCCGATTTGAGTATGCCCCCTCCACTGAGGTATGGTCCCCTCCCCCCACGTTTGCAGCAGTTAAACCACATACCCTCTGAATCTAAATTAAGGGATGCAATGCATTTGTTAGCAAAATATTTAATCGTGAGAGTTTATCGGCCCAATAGCCGTTTGTTCACCTCTAGACTGAGGCCTCTAGTTTAATTATATACATACAAATGCATTTACACAATTGTGGACATTCGATTTAAATTATATCGTGCAACTACAATTTTCAGAGCTAATGTATACGTAGTCTTTAGTTATCGAGCTGTGTATGTAAACAAAAGCCCTGTCGATGGCCCCTGCGCAACGTCATATTTTCTGGACTGGCTGTCTAGTTTTTCATAAACGGAAATAAACCTTCCTAGGATCAACAAGAAGCGCACTTCCAACCACATATGAAAATATGTATCTACCTAACGAGCACGGGTGTGTTAAGCCAAGCCAGTCCAACAATTACTGCATTACAATTCATGGTTTACTTGTTCTGTAAGTACAATTTTACCACTAGTCTAATGCATGGGAGTACATTGGCAAACTGACCATCATTTGGGGGCTGGTTGAAAAAGAAAGCGGGGTAGTTAATACCACCTAGTTAGCTAACTAACGTTAGGTTTGACTGCAACATCATACTGACATTGCAGGTATAGTTAACAAGCCAAAATAGTTAATGTTTGATAAAGTATTGATTCCCTTTCTCTTCATTAACAACCAATCCAATATAGTTATTTAACTGCATTCGCTAAGTAAGCTTGCTAACGTTTCAGAAGGAGTCAGTTGAGTTGAATATAAAATTCAAATGCGCTAACGTTAGCTAGCTAACCAGTCTACCTAGCAAATGCTAACAGTTGCTAGCCAGCTAATACTAACTACCGTTACACCAACAAATAGTATAATTCAGGACTAACAAATTCTAAATAAGTGGCCAATTTATGACTGATTTGTTACCAGAAAGCTAACGTTAGTTATCAACTTCCATCTAGCTATAACATCAGCATCCACGTAGCTAACGTTACTAGCTACAATAGTTAGCCATGAGAAACCAAGTCGGTAAGCTGGCTAGCTAGACTAACTTAATAAGCTCTTTAAAGTAAGACGACGTATGGTGTAGTTTTAAAGCGTTTTACTTACCGTTAAAGTCCACTGTAGATACCCAGAATAAAGAAACAGGGACCTGGGTGAGACCCCCGTCGCTAGAGCCTCGCTCTCTACACAACCAAAACAATAGCTACTTCACTCCACACTGCGGCTCTATAAGGTTTAAAAATGTTAACACTGCTAGCAGTCTTCTTGAGACCCCCCCTACTGTAATTAATTGTATTTGGTAGTTATTGTAACCCAATAATGACAGTCAGTTCGGAACCGTTAAAATTGTGTCCTACCTACGCCGACTGTTGGAAATTAGATCCCCTCTACCCTGTCTCTTTTCCCTTTGCAAAAATGGCGGCCCTGGCAGGACTGCCGTGACTCCGCCTCCTACAGCCCCATCAACCCCTAACCCGAGCCCCGCCCCTACACTCTCCGGGGTTCTCAGGCCCAAGATTGCAGGGGCGCCGTGAAAGGAGAGTTGGCTACATGCGCGTTCACGCATCGGATGCCCTGCCTGTTCTGTAGTTTTGTCTGTAGTCCAAATCTTGCCACAATGCAGGATTTATGTGAGTTCAGTTGCAACAAGTTGGTTCTAGAAAATGACCTATATATATAGAACCAACTTGTTGCAATTGAACTCACATAAATCCTGCATTGTGGCATATATATATGTATATATATATATATATATATATATATATATATATTAGTATCAGTCAAAAATGTGGACACCTACTCATTAAAGGGGTTTTCTTTATTTTTACTATTTTCTACATTCTAGAATAATAGTGAAGACATCAGCACTATGAACAAATAAATAATAAATAAATAACACATGGAATCATACAGTAATCAAAAAAGTGATAGTAAACATATTTTAGATTCTTTAAAGTAGCCACCATTTGCCTTGATGACAGCTCTGCACACTTGGCATTCTCTCAACTAGATTCTTGAGGAATGCTTTTCCAATAGTCTTGAAGGAGTTCCCACATATGCTGAGCACTTGTTGGCTGCTTTTCCTTCACTCTGCGGTCCAACTCATCCCAAACCATCTCAATTGGGTTGAGGTCAGGTGATTGTGGAGGCCAGGTCATCTTATGCAGCACTCCGTCAATCTCCTTGGTCAAATAGCCCTTACACAGCCTGAAGGTGTGTTTTGGGTCATTTTCCTGTTGAAAAACAAATTATATTCCCACTAAGCACAAACCAGATGGGATGGTGTTATCGCTGCAGAATGTTGTGGTAGCCATGCTGGTTAAGTGCGCCTTGAATTTTAAATAAATCACAGACAGTGTCACCAGCAAAGCACTCCCACACCATCACACCTCCACACCATCACACCTCCATGCTTCACGGAGGGAAACACACATGCAGAGATCATCCGTTCACCTACTCTGCATCTCACAAAGACACAGCGGTTGGAACCAAATATTGCCAATGTGGACTCATCAGACCAAAGGACAGATTTCCACCGGAAATGTAAATTGCTTGTGTTTCTTGGCCCAAGCAAGTATTTTCATATTGGTGTCCTTTAATAGTGGTTTCTTTGCAGCAATTCGACCATGAAGGCCTGATTCACTCAGTCTCCTCTTAACAGTTGATGTTGAGATGTGTCTGTTACTTGAACTCTGTGAAGCATTTATTTGGGCTGGTAACTCTAATGAACTTATCCTCTGCAGCAGAGGTAACTCTGGGTCTTCCTTTCCTGTGGTGGTCCTCATGAGAGCCAGCTTCATCATAGTGCTTGATGTTTTTTGCCACTGCACTTGAAGAAACTTTCAAAGTTCTTGAGATTTTCCGGATTGACTGACCTTCATGTCTTAAAGTAATGATAGACTGTCGTTTTGTCTTTGCTTATTTGAGCTGTTCTTGCCATAATATGGACTTGGCATTTTACCAAATAGGGCTATCTTCTGTATACCTCATGAAGCTGGTTGAAGTGTACCTATGATAAAAATTACAGACCTCTACATGCTTTGTAAGTAGGAAAACCTGCAAAATAGGCAGTGTATCAAATACTTGTTCTCCCCACTGTGTATATATATATATATATATATATATATAATATACACACACATTTTAAATAAATCCTCTTGCTTATAATCCTAATGTATACAATATGATTGCCAAGCTTCATTTATAACTAATGTAAACATTTATAGGGTTGGGAAAGACACATTGTGTGAGCACAGCGTCTCATGCGTTCAACAACTCATTAAAAAGTAATCCATTGCCATGAATAGAATAATATACTTCTTTATTGTCAATTACATTTTACTTCAACTGCTCGAAAGTTCAAGCAACATGGTGCAACACAAAATGACAATACATGACAGACACCACAATACAAGACATAGCCTAAACTCTCATGTACATAGGCCTTTATTTTCAGCTCACGTGTGTTTTCTCCAGCACCTCAAATGTTCTACTGCTTGAGCTCCTGCACCTCCTATAGAATATTAGCTCAAAAGTATTGTGGAGCTCTTGCACCTAAATATCAACAGTACCTAAATTGAGTACTGGCACCTACAGTATTTCAGGCCAAGTCAAGCACTGTGTGTAGTCAATGCTGTGTATAGTGTGTGTATAGTCAATGCTGTTTCTTAGCAGCCAAGGACAAAGTCCTGTTGCTTTTATAACTTCCTCTGGAGCAACTTGTTGAATTGTCAGCCCATTCCCTCCTGTTTCCCACTTCTCTAAAACGGCAAAGCAATCTGATGTCCTTTTGTCAACCATATGACCATGATGTCCGGTCTATGGTCTGGCATCTCGCCACCGCTCATGTCACAAAGATTATTTCATTCATGTGCTCTTTTCATTTTTATAGATAATCCTACAGCAAAATGTGAAACTTTATTAAAATATTAAAACAAACAAAAATTCATCTTTCGGTTACTAGCCCAATGCTCTGACCACTAGGCTACCTGCCGCCACTAGTTAACAGAGTTTGAAATGAGCATCTAAATCTGATTCCCAAATCAGTAGGAGGAAACCTATCTTATGTAACCCACTTACACAAGAGCCCATGCTTTATTTTATTTCACGGAAGGCACGGTTGGGCAGGCAATAGAAATGGATGGAGGGGGGCAAACAATACTGACCAACTAATATCAATATAATCTACATATGCAAGCATCATGTGCTATTATTAACAAGTACATTTCACTCATAATTGCTGTTACAGTAGTCCAGTATTCCAAAGAAACTGTACTATTATTATGAATACATGTTACATGTAGACCTAGTTCAATAATACTGAGAACAATGCATATAGGCTACAACGAAGAGGTCAAGGCAAACGGATCGTTGCATGTGTAAAGTAAAATATCTCTGTCCAATTTTCAGAGTAGTTCATCCACACAGTTGAAGAGGCGCGTCCAACTGTGCAACAATGTATCTAATGGTGTACGTGTCGTTCGAATTAAGGCGAAGATAAAGTTGCTCCTGCGAATCTTCCAGCCCTGTTCACATGTACAGTCATTGCCTGCTCACAGCACATTCCAGTTCGACCTCCCCTCCCCCACGGAGATCTAGCCTAACCGCATCCCCGCGCGCATGCGTAATATTGAAATTGAACTCGCAGTTTGGTCGGCTTTCTCGTCTGTTGGTTGTGTCAGATCGTCTTGACAGAGTAGATGAGGCTTCATAACTGCTACAACTACAATCCTTTTCGGAAACCTTATAGCGAACGTAGGTGATATTGTACAGCCGTCGTTGGGCTATAATACATATATATTTTTGTACTTGATTCAGAGTGTAGGGTTTTCATTATTACAATATTTGGAGACGTTACCTAGTCGGTCTCCGGGAAGTTTGATTGGGATGAGATTCGGTGGTAAAACCTAGGGTTAACTCGTTTTCGCAAAATGGCGTTCTTTTGACGTTCTTGTTTTGATAGATTGACATTGTTCTCAACCAATGATTCATGGATTGGGCCTGTTTTTGCAGAAATGGTTGGCTTCTGATGACATCATTCGGACATCGGTTGTAGGCGGGTTCTGAGCTGTGAGGAGAGAGTGGCGCAACCGGAGAACTTGCAGAGCCAGGCGCCATTAGAGATGAGTCAAGAAAATCAATGCATTGAACTGCAAGATACATTTGGGATGAGTAATTTGTTTGACGATGGGAATTACTCAAATTAACTCTCCATTCAACGTATTGTATGCAGAAAGCTATAGATCACTTACTGTAGTTTTGTGAAATTGCAACAACGTAGCTAGTGGCAAATAAAATGGCGCCTGCCGTTAACGATCATGCACGTGCATAAAGCGCACGGATTAGGCGGCGGCACTGCGCGCACTCCCGAGAGGAGTGCTGAAAGCATAGTTTCTAAACCGTACTGTACTGTCTTGGCGGAAAGTCTTTAGTATTGTCTTGTGTATTATCTGTTTTGATATTTTGGCATTTAAACCGAGATGCAGACTGACGAGCCATCTTATCTACAACCACTTAAGTCGAAACATGGATGGATGGAAAGTAACGGTCTATGAAAATGTCAAAGTTACCAACAAAAGCTGAACTGAACACTCATGAAAGGGAAGAAACTAAACCTTTCTGTAGGACTTTAAAGTAACAATTATTTGATTACAGCTGGATACATTACAACTGATGGAACGCGAAGTTAATTGCAAATTTGATATTATTAAGATTTTCCCCACGGACAAAAGCAACTGTCAAACCGCTTAGCTGTTGATAGGGAGCTTTGAGCTTGTCCGCCATGTTGTGCCACTCGGTTTTCTTATTCATTAATCAGTAAATGGCGCACAGACTATTCACAGTTACCCCAGAGAATAATTGCTCTCGTAGTTTCATTTAAATGCTCCTCAACTATTTGTACCTTTTTATGCCTGTCTTTTGTCACTTGATTATTCATTAAAGCCGACTGCTGTCCTATAATTTCCCTCCACCTAAATGTTCTATACTGAATGCCAAGCAAATGCACTGCATTTTCTACTATGCTACTGCGCACCACTTACCCATGTCATGGAAGACATGTAAACATCAAAGCAAAGCAAAGGAAGGAAATGCATGACGTTCCAACATAAAACCTGTAATCACGAGGAAGGAAATTGGAGCATGGCCACCAACCGCACTAGCTCAGTTTTCAGTTTTTGAAAGTTTGCACAGAAGCACGCATGCATTAATTCACCATGTCACAACACAATCTTCCTAGTCTGAAAAAATACATACAAATGTCCCCCAATATTTCCTATACGATTCCTTTTTAATAAAAAGTTTCATACATAGCTGCATTAAAAACCGGTCAATTTCTGTTAACTACCTATACGCACATACATATAAAGGGCTTTGTCTCCACCTAGTGTGCAAAAGTGGAATCGACACGAGTCAATCCATTTTCTGAACAATCCTCCGACCAATCATTGAGCTCGTTGTTGGTAGGTCGCCCTCTGTGTCAAGGTGGAACGACATTTTGAGAAAACAACACTGGGGGAAGACATAAAAAACGATGTCTTCTTTAGGAAGGGCCATGGGTGTCCTTAGGGCCGGGACGCAGCTTCTTACACGTGGACATCAGAAAATAGTAACCCGAAGGTAAGTAACCTTAACAGTTACTGGTGTTGTTATAATGTAAACGTTAGCTAACAGCTAGCTTTGTGCTAACTGGCTAACGACGAAAGGTTGGCTTCAATATCGTCCTTCATAACTAAAGAAAGCTTCATATTCACACATTGTCAGTCACACGTCAGCTGTACACATATTCGTGTTCACATGGGCCACATACATAACTGTCTTAACTATAAACGGTAACGTTAGGGGGGTGGTGTAAACATGGATACTCTCAGTGCTCTGGTTTTCTGTTTCCTTTCAGAGCTGGTGGTGGACCGCACATAGAGGCCCAGTACAGGCAATTCCCACAACTCACCAAGAGCCAGACGTTCCAAGCCGAGCTCCTCAGCAGTGCCATGTGGTTCTGGATCCTTTGGCACTGCTGGCATGACCCAGACGCAGTAATGGTGAGTTGAATGTAGATTAGGCTCCTAATCATACAGTAATACCTGGTATGGCCTATCTGATCTAGTTTTGGCAGTTCATAGTGGATAGGATTGAGATAAAGCCAGTGTCTGTCAGGCAGACTTAAAACCTCATGGTCCCTCTATCTCAGGGTCACTTCCCATGGCCTGATGCATCCGCATGGACAGATGAGGAACTGGGGATCCCAGCTGACGATGAAGAATGAGGTGCCCTCTACCCCACCCTACTGACAGTGTGTCTCTTGTCCTCCACTACTGTACTGCTGCATCAGTGTTCTCCACCACAGGATCTGTGGCACATCAAGGGATGTTTGTCAAATGAGAATGTCCTCTGACAAAAGCTTGTCCATCACACAACGGATAGTTATTCATTTTTGGTTTTACATGCATTTGTATTAGGATGGGAAATTGACTTATTATTCAGTTAGTACAGTAATGCAATTGTATAGGCTATTGTTCATGCACTATAGACCTGTATCAGGATGTGTCAATATGCCCATTTCAAATTAGGTTCTTTACCGTAGCATGTTCATAAGCATTCTTTGAAACCATGGGTGTAAGTCTATTCTAATATTACCTCTTTCTTGCATTTCTAGACCTTGTGTGTCTGGTCGCTACCTGGAGGTCACAAGGGTGTCCCAAGAGGCTTTGTACATACACCAATAAATAAATACAATTACATTTATTCTAAAACATATCTTTGGGGTGTGTACATTTGGAACTCGATGACTGTTTTTGAATGTGTATAACTCCTTTATAGTCCTAGTCGTTTCTGTAAAAAAACTAAACACATTTAACAGAATCAGTTCATTTTTATATTTACAGGTCATGAAACATATTCAATGCATCAAGTGTTACAGTAAGCCAGTGTTTGTATGGTTCAAATCGTTACGATAAATCAAACCATCTGAAGGATTAATGCACAGAGAGAAGAAGCATGACCATTGATAAAAAAAGAAATGCAAATGGATCTGCATGTAGGAGTTCACGGTAAATACTGTACAATGAATGAGAACTGTTGCTAATAACAAACCCTGCCTGCAGGCTAGCTCTTGTGCTTATTATTACACAGACGAGTGGTGAGGACTTGAACATGCAATAAGAGTTCAAAGGCGAAAGTGTTGTGTTCAAAGACATGTCTGGCAATGTGATTAAACACTATTCTGTGGAGGGCAAGACATTAAAGTGTGATCTGTGTCACGATTAGGTGAAATATCTCAAGGGGTGAGCGATAGATCACAATTACACCAAGGTCAGGTGCACTGCAAGTTAAACCCAGCACAGCTTTCAAGTCAGATACTGTTCAAAGGGTGGTATTAAAGTTACTAGGTAACTTAAGTCTGGATGTCATTTAGTGAAATACTCACTCTGTAGACTCACTTTAGAGAGGGTGTTTAAGGATATTGGGACAAGCATTTAGCTCAACACCTACAAGTGTTGGAGCGGTCTGCTCTGTCAAAGGGTATATGCTGGAAGATGTTTTAATGTATTGAATATTAAGTTACATATTGAAATTGATAGTGAAGTAAAACTTGTTTAGTAGCTAGGCAGAGCTTGAGCATAGATGTTATCTCCACAAAGAGATGATGTCCATGTTCATTTCTTCAACTTGGTCAATTCCAATGCACAGCTGTTTAGTTAGAGGAGAAATAGGTGTATCAGTGGAACAGGAGTCTGGTTGGAAGAACATGTCTTAGTAGTGTAGCTGGTGATTAAATCAGAGGTCATATCCGTAGCATCATTCCCTGAGAGTGAAGAACTACAAATCCCAATCAAATCTCTCACTCACTCACACACACACACATACCTCTCACTTCAGCACCGTATCATAGGAATCAAAACTCTCCCTATTAAAATTCTTCAAATGTACTTTTCATCAGATTGAAAGGATCACAGATGTGGTCTGTCGTTAGACAATGTCAGGTAGGCAATAGGTGTAGCAGAGCAGGAATCACAACATTACCCATTCTCTTCAAATCAAGTTTCAAGATAGCCTACTTGGACAGAATGGGTGGAAAGAATAGAAGTGGAGATAAGAAGATTGAGTTAAGTCAGTAAGACCACATGAAGTCTAAAATGTCCACATATAAGCATAGGAAGAAAGAAAAAACAAAATGCCTTAAGAAGAAAATCCCCAGAATAGCCAAGGTTTAGGGCCAAAATATAGTAAAATCATTATTCCCCTCTTTCAATTAATAAATACATAATTCAGAATCCATCAAAAAGAACATTAAAAACAATCACAGATATAAAAAAAAAAAAATTGAAATAAATTAAGCAGGATATTATACAAGTTGTTTTTCATCAAGTCAACAACTTATGTTCCTACACTATAAAACATTTCTTATTGAGGCAGCACTCTGTGTTAGTCTCCCTTTGACCATCAGAGGACAGCAAAATCGTTCTATATAGAGGAGTATGGCTTTCATATGATTTATTAAAACGTGAAATAAAAGGAGTTATGAACTAATGCAGACAGGTTAAAATGTCATTGTTTTAGACCTGATGTGCCTGCCCCCCCTCCCCCTCCTCCAAAAAATATAAAATAAAACAGTGCAATGTTAAATTAGTCAATCGATGAATGACACTCAGTGTGGCAGGGAACACTAACCAAGATTGCGCTGCCTCCGTCAAAACTGCTCTCTCCTCTACGTCATTATTGCTGGTGTGATTGAGATAAGGGGAGTTGAGGGGAGCATGGAGGACATACAAACATTAAGCACCATTTTGAAAAATTTGCTTAGCACTTTTTTTTCCCCTCAGGGCCAAAAAGGACCCTGCTAGAGAGCCCAGACATGGAGCCAGGTGGGTCAATGCCAGTGTCAGTCTGTGGAAAGCCAGCCTGTCTATCCCAACTTCCATCTTGTCCTGGGTCTCATACAGTTCATAGTGCTGCAGATATTAAAGGAAGGCAGGGCTGGGACATGCAGGTGGTGTGACGTCAAGCAGCCTGCTTTGGCTTATGTGAGTCATTAGCATTCGCTGAAGAATTATCTTCAGTGTTGCGATGTACAGCAGACCTCATTCCTACCTCATCCGGACATCCGGAACATTTCCCCATGGCACGTTAATGCCCACTGGAACTCTCTCTAAGTTTCCCTGAAGTTGAGTAAATGCTTTCCCCTCCCCCCTTTCTCCATTATGTTTTAGCGTGCTTGCAGTGAAGCTGTGCGCTTGCTTGGTAGCTTGCTCGTGTGAATCCAATACCCTGTGGTCCTAAGCATGCACAGTGAGCCTGTTCGTTTGTGTCCGACAACAAGTCTCTCAGGTGGGCACTTTCCCCAGGCAGTGATTTCTCCAGAACAAAAAGGTTTGTCGACTAAATGTACAGAATAATCTGGCTGTGAGGACAGGGGTCTGTCACCCTCCTTTAGCTTGGCCTGTGGCCCTCAAGAGCTCTATGCAAATACACCATTGTGTCGGCTCATCTTCAGGATCTTCCCCAGTCTCTGCTTGGCCGTGGCCATTCCTTTCTTGGGCCGCTTGCCTGAAAAACAAACCCGACACCCCATATGAATGGCTGGTGTGCTAAATAAAGAGAGAGTTGTGTCACAGTAGCATCCAATCCCTGAGGACATCAACTAATTACTAGACAAATGTAGAGCATAAAAAGAGTTAGCTGGGTACCTTTCGTGGCCTGGTTGCTGACGGGAGGAGAGTTGGAGGCAAGCCTCTTGGAGGGGTGCAGGGGGGGAGACATGGCGGGATCACAGTACCGGTAGTCGTTGGCCTCTGGGCTGGCGTCGTGTCTCAGGGGGCTGGGGGCCCCAAGGGAGAGGGGTCCCTGATTGTCCCAGGCCTCGCTGCTGCTGTTGCCCTGGCTGTCCATGGGGCTCTTTTCCCCCGCCACGCGACGCTGGTGCTGCTCTCGGCGCTCCGGCGAACCCCGGCTCGGGCTGGACCACCACGGCTCCTGGGAAGTGGTGCCCTCGTCTGGCTTGGAGGGGCACAGCAGGCCTGCCATGCACAGCATGCCCTGAATGGCCTCCTTTGTGCTGGGTGAGGTAGGACGTTCTCTGCAGGGACACAGATAAGAGACACACTTAGTTAATTGCAGCCCACCGCCAGACTCCACAAGCCAACTGTGCTTATCTTTACCACTCAAAAGGGAAGTTATGAATAGAATCTTGTATGCATAATTGGCACAGGCTTCAGTTTAAAATCCAATTCCATCTCCATCGTTATGAGATTACTAAACCGATGGTGTTACCAAGGTTGAACTTTTGGACAGTTCTAAAATAAATCATCCCTTAATAAATAACAAAATAGCAAAAATAAATGTTGCGATTCCAATAACAGGAGCTGTGTTTTAACTCAGCCACACACAGCGGGTCAGATCACCAACCTTTTGAGTAGCTTGTGTTTGTGCCGGAGGTTCAGGTCTGTCTGGTCCAGCTCTATGATGTGCCCCGCGGCCCTCTGGGATGAGCCCCTCTCCTTATCCTCATCATCATCATCACTCTGGGAGCTCCCTGAATCTTCCTCAGAAGAGGCGTTTTGCTGAGGCGAGGGAGAGAGATGAGAAAATGGTTGAGGGATGACACAACAGACAGTGTAAAGTGCCATGTTCTCACAGACAGAACCACAATGGGGGTAGACAGTGTTCATATCCGGTACCTGTGTGTTGGAATCACTGTCCGAGTCCATGTCCGACACGTCGGAGTATCCTGAGGCTTCATCCCTGAGTTCAGTCTTAATCCTCTCCATACCCCCTGGGAAAGCAATCAGACATCATTAACCACAGATAATGGTAGGAACCATTCCCTCTCTGTGTCCAAGTCAACAGGCTACTAGAACTAGTTTGTGTCAACAACATGGCGTGTCTGAATAAGGTCAAAAACCCATACGATGTATATATCATGAATTGCTTCAGCATCATGACTTACTGAGGTGGCCTGGTTTCTCCTCTCCTCCCATAGTGCTGTGCTGCTGTTCCTGGTCTGACTCGGTCTTCATCTCCTCTCTGCTCTTCAGTTGGCCCACAGACGACCTCTCGCTCTCAGTCTTTACCGGGCTGCTAGCCGCGCTACTACCCGGTCTCCTCGCGTCTCGGATGATCCGTCCGTTGTGCAGCGTGAGACGCAGGTGTGTGTCTGGGTTCTCAGCAGCAGCGGCAGAGGCGGTGGACACCATGTTGAACTTCCCATGCACCGGGGGACAGAAGGTAGGGTCCTGTGGTACACAGAGACAGAGAGGGAGGGATATAGGAGAGATCAGGACTCATTCAACACAAGTATCAGATCTTTCTACTGAATTGTTTTACTCTGTATACTATGGGAATAGTATTGCTTTTTATAGGCGTAATGCACGGAAAATAGCAATGTGGTTTATTGATTGATCTCATTTTTGATCTAACCAGGTAGGCTAGTTGAGAACAAGTTCTCACTTACAACTGCGACCTGGCCAAGACAAAGCAAAGCGACAAAGAGTTACACATGGGATAAACAAACGTACAGTCAATAACACAATAGAAAATCTATATACAGTGTGTGCAAATGTAGTAAGATTAGGGAGGTAAGGCAATAAATAGGCCATAGTGGCGAAATAATTACAAATTAGCATTAACACTGGAGTGCAGATAGAGATACTGGGGTGCAAATGAGCAAAAATAACAATATGGGGATTAGAATAGATAATTAGAATAGATTGAGGGCATAATGTACAGACAAGGATATGGTAGGATGTGAATTCAGTGGAGGTAAACCTAGGCGTTGGGTAACAACGAGAGAGGTTGCATCTCTGGAGGCACCAGTTAAGCCAGGTGAGGTCTCCGCGTGTGTGGGGGGAGGGACAAAGGAGCTATCTGAGGCATGTTGAGCGGGACTGGGGGCTCTACAGTGAAATAGAACATTTAAAAACACGTCCGCGCTGTTATTTCCAATAATAAAAATGTGTGACATTCTAGTTTTGCGTTGTGTGAGTTTGACATGTTCCTCTCACCTCCTCCAGAGGGCCCACCTCCAGCCTCTTGAGCACCTCTCTGGTGTGCAGCTCCAGGATCTCCAGGTTAGAGGGAACCTTAGGGCCCTCTTCCTCCTCCTGCTTCCTCTGCTCCCGGAGCCTCCGGGCTGCCCGCCGCGCCTGACGGGCCGGACACACCCTCTCCAGCGTGGAGCGCGTGGCCGGACACTGCCCTCCGCCGCTTCCCTGAGATTTCACTGGCTTGTTGGGGCCACCGCTGCTGCCCTGGTCCTCCTGTTGGAACACACATAACATTACACCATTAGAAGGAGGGAGGGGTTTAAACACAACCTCAATCTTTAAACCTACTCTACGTCTCTGGCCCTAGCCCAGACCCTACCTCAAGGTAGCGTATTTCCTTGGTCAGCTCTTTAATGAGATGGTTGGGCCTAATATGGTCCGGGACCTCGCTGGTGGGCTCCGTAACCTGCAGACAGAATGTTGCACACGCAATTAGGGTGGAGTTGAACAGAAAGGCTCCGTTTCCACCACTAGCACAGTGCCATCAGATCTGGGGGAAATCCCCCCGACCCCCCCCCCCCCCCCCATCAGAGCTCAGTAGGGAGATAACCATTCAGTCTAGATATTCATCAGCCAACATTGTAGAGTCAGGCGCAGTATAGAGAAGGTGAAGCCAGTACCCTCACCCATAGATTCAAGGTAAGAATAACACTTTTATTTTATAACAATAATGTTCTATTCAATTCTGTGCCCCTCACATCTCTCTTCAGCCAGGTTTTCAGTGGACTGATTAATGCTTTCACTCCCTCCACTAGGTAGGTCTGGGGCGGGCAGTTGTCTTCTCGCAACTCTGGGGAAGAGAACAAAGACAATGTTTGCTATGTTTTATGATGCTTGTGAAATCAAATAAAATAGCCAATAAATATACTATAGTATTTTGTGGATTTTACTGCTTCGCTCACCTTTCAGGGTCTCCAGCAGGTTCTTGGCCACGTACCAGCAGATCGCCTCAAAGTAGGGAAACTTGAAGAGGTCTGGAGTCTTCAGACGACGCTCCATCTCGTAACACCGGAGCTGCATGCCAATGTTGAGGTTGTGGAGGAAGTTGCCTCCGAACGCCATGCAATCCTGAGAGGTGAGGACGGCATGGATCCATCCTGCAGAGGGCAGCAAACACACACACACACAATGTTTGACTCACTGACTGATAATACAAGGACACTGTGGCTAGGTGTTGTATTTGTCAAACGGCAGCCAAGAATCAAGTCACCAGAATAAAACCAACATTTATTGGAAAAGAACATCAAGCTCATCACTGTATACTTTCCCCACCCTGTGAAGTTCATCATAACATATGTCATCTGTAGTCTAATAAACTGCAGGCTTTCCCAAGTCGTAGTGGGAATACCACACAACAAATCATCGCGTGACTGCAAATGGACTTCGATATGATGGTTATTATATATAATATTTGCGCATAAAGGCATTTCCATCGCATAATTTATTTTATCGACACAAAAAAGATCCCACCTTGTCGAGCGTATTTTGTTTTGACGACAATTGGAAAGTTGACATACAAATTTGCTGTTTCCATCAGGTTTGTCGTCACATTTTCTATCCAAATGTACTTTACTCGCATAAAAAGGTTGGATGGTATGTGACACAAACACCAACCTGATAACCCCACACACACACAAACTCCCTGACCTGATAACACAAACAAAGGGCTCTCAGGCCAGCCTGACCTGGTAAAGATAGACAAGGCACTCTGACATAAGAGCCAGGCGGTGGATAAGAGGACTTTCTGCCCTGCCCTCAAATAAAGCAGTGCTCTTTATACCTCCGGAGGTGACAGAAAGCAAAGACGGAGGTGACGCAGCACTGGAGCTGCAGGCACTGACGGGGTTACGAGGTTACGCGGTTGAGCGGCCAAGTATGTTGTGCTCTACTCCCTCCCCAAATCTCTATCCCACCTCTCCACACCCCCTTAACCCCCTGGAGAAGACAGCTGCAGCCCTGGTCCTGATTAGTCATAACCTTTACTCAAGGTATACAACTTTGGGAGCATTTTAAAACGTGTGTGGGGTTTCTTCTTGTTCCTATGGGAGTCTTGACACAGAAATGTACGGAGTGTGAAAAGTCTATTGGTTGAGCACACTATTGCTGTTCTGAACCGATTCCATATCCTGTATAGCTTTACATGATCCTCAGGTGATCTTCATAGGCAAAAAAAAAACATGGAATCCTGTGTTCTACAAATGTAATACGACCCCCTCCATTAGGTAAGCTTATGGAAGGATCCATGTGGTGACAACGTAGACCGTAAGATCGGGATAAATCACTGAAAGGACATGAGTGAAACCAACTGATGACAAGTGGCACTAAAAGCCATCTGTAGTTAATGAGCAGGACAATGAGCATGTGTTCACCATGAGGTTCTGCTTACTGCGGTCGCCCTTTCATGGCGTTCTAAACGTGCTAGGCCATCAAGACATGGGGAAGAATGTGAGAGGTGAATTACAAGTCACATGCTAAAGCAGAGGGTTTTCTGAGGATAAAGTAGGCCCAGGCGCTTCTAATATGGTCGCTTTCATGACATTACCGGTGCTGTTATTCCATCAGGGCATATGAAAATATAGACGGTCTGTCTAATGTCTGCTGGGCAAAGATTCCTTTTCCAACTTCTCTTGGCAATGACATGTCATCGGTGTTTAGAAAAAGTGAGAAATGTTCCTGGCAGGCAACCCAGGGAATCTAGACTGTTTTGTTTCTGTCTACTTTGATGTAGACTGGTTTCTCTATGGAGGGGCAGACAAGGCTACCAGATTGTATTTATAGATCACTAAAAGCATGCGTGTGTGTGTGTGTGTGTGTCCCCAGAGGTATTTAAGGACACAGTGGAAAAGGTCTTTTAGTGACACTAATTCCAGAGGGGTTATGTATCACACGCTCACAGGGCCAGTCTACATCATCTGTGGTGACCTCTTCATCTACACTGTAGTTCCAGGAACACAAGCCTAATGTAAGGTGCTTAGCTCTTCTCAGGCAAACTAAATACATGGCCTTTTACAAGAGAATGCAAATAAAAACAAAACGCTTGCGCGCGCGCACGCACACACACACACACACACACCAGCGGAGGCTGCTGAGGGGAGGACGGCTCATAATAATGGCTGGAATGCAGTGAATAGAATGGCATCAACCACATGGATGTATTTGATACCATTTCACCTATTCCCCAATTGAGGTGCTACCAACCTCCTGTGACACACACACACACACACACACACCTGTGGGGATGAGCAGCGTGGTTCCTTGCTGCACGACACACTTGTAGCACTTGTCCACCTTGTCCCCAAAGAACACTTCACTCTGGTTGGGGGAGGAGCTCCACGCCTCGTATAGTGCAAGGTTGGCCTGGGTCGGCTTGATCATGTAAAATATCTTCTCACCCTGGAAACACAGAGAGAGTAGACAGAGTTAAAGAGAGCGAATAAAAAAAAATAAAAAAAAGCCTCAACCTAAGAAATGTCACAATGTGACTATAAAATCTGGAGCACTTAGATGTCTGCAAAAAGGTTTCATTTCACAGACACACAGATGTGGTTGACTTTCACACACCGGGGGACTTTTTCTTCTATTTGGGTGCATTTCCCGGCCCTCTTTTTCACAGGCTGAGCTGCACATTGCTTCTATAGCTAATGAGAGTTCTTGCCTGCTAGCCTGGTGATGTCACCATGAACACAAAGCGCAGTATGTGATTAGCAGCCGTTGGTTACTTTGTTGCCGTTGGAGGGATAATTAATTACCACGGCGGGAGTAGAATATGCCCTGGAGCTTGCCGACGACAAAATGTACTGCTGAGGTGAACTTCCGCCAGGGTATCCAATCAGCCTAGATTGCTCTAAATAGCCCCCCCCCCCCCCATGTACAAACACACTTGATTAAATGTCAGCGAGCATTACACGTGGTGAGGGGAATGCCAAAGAGCGAGCCAGGCCATCGATTTATCACCAAACAATGTTGTGGACAGAGTGTTTTATTGACATGCCAAACTGCACTTAGCTCACTGCTAGGATTTGATAGCCTAGCGCACATGTAGGACTTGTAACTAACACACACACACACACACACTCACCCAGAGAACGTGGTACCACACAGAGGTGCCCCCGAAGTCTATGTGGAAGTCAGTGTAGCTGTTCTTGACCCCCATGAGGCAGTACTTCTGGACAAATGGCTTGGGGAAGAAGGAGTCATCTGGCCAGTAGTTCTCCACCCAGGACATCTTCTGAGCTACGTCAGGTACCACCACTTGATCTGCCATCCTGAGGGAGAGAGAATGAGTGGTAAGAGGTATGGCTACTTAAGAGGGTCAAATCACAGTAAAAGCGCTGAAATGTACAGAATAATAATATTATTGCTAATAAATTGTTTGATCACTTTTGTCATGAGCTGTACATGCGGCATAATGTATTGTTGATTGTTTGTGTTCATTCTTGTTTTTGCCTTGGGTTGACAGCAGTCTGTGGTTGCTCTAGGTTTCTGTTTGCATGTCTTGTAAATAGCATTCATTTAAAATGTATCCATTTGAATAGAGAGCGAGTTAGCAATGGATTATGAAAAGTAGGACCACATCACAACTTACTTGGTATCAGAGAACTCCAGGCTGATAACGTTGAGCACTTTGGGCCGATGAGGCTTGTAGTAGTACTTGATAAACTCTTTCAGCTTCATCTTGCTGTCTGCTTGCCTGGCCACATCGATGACGTCAATGACTTTGTCACCGCCTGTGGAGGACAAGGGAAGGATGGCGAAGCCGTTTACACTTAAGGTCATACAGTTGAGCACAGACAGCAAAAAGTGGTATCAGTCTGCCCATGGAATTATCATAATTTTTCGTCTAACAGTTGAAAGTTGAAACATTCATTCAGATATAATACAATTGGCCCCCCCAAAAAAAGAGGACCATTCCTATTGAAGTGATATTAACACCAGGGATAACGATTTTTTAATGGGAGTCAGTGGGCGAGGGGATCTGAACTCTGAAGATCTCTGGCATTTCCATGTCTCTGCACAACTCCTAAGGAAGAGACTGGCACAGCCAATACACTACAGGAGTGGGGGGGTCAGACAATCTGTCCAGTCCATATGAGTCCCAGAGGTGGAGACTGGGGAGGGGGCCCCTGTCTTTAATGTGTGTGTGTGTGTGTGTGTGTGTGGGGGGGGTAAAAACCCATCAGCACACACACAGCTGGGAGGCAGCGAATCAAACGGCACAGCAAAGGCCGGGGAGAGAGAGAGGGCCGGAAACGGGGGCCTGTCGGCAATGTGGGGGCAGGACAGCTGGTGCTTGTGTGACCCCCCCCCCCCCCCACCACCCCACACACACACCTCCCTAATGTTCCCCAACCCCCTACACACCACACACAGACTGCGGGTCCAGCTGGCCAACATCTGACGACACTGAACAGCTGGAGTTAGGGTATCTAGCCATACAGAGAGAGCAGAATGGAGAGTGCTCAATAACTACCAGCCAACAGCCCCTAAACAGACTATAGTATACACTCCACACTAACCCTTTATAGTAGCCATAGCACATAGTCAACCTATTCCTGTGTTTTAAGCAATCACTCCAGCTAGTCACTGTAGGGGTCTTCCAGACATTATCCTTTCACATGATATTTGAACTAAAAAAACTCAACCTACCCACAAGGAGGAACGACATTAACCACGCATTTTTAAGTACTGGGAGGGGACAAATGCCAGGAGGTTTATCCTAAGCTGGCCGACCATAGTTAGGGCTTGGGTAACCCCAGGAGACAACAGGTTCCAGGCCTGTCCCCCATTGTGTCCCAACTGTAAGGAGGTAGGTAACCCGAACCTCCAAGTGTTCTGTCTCCACCTAGTCACAACACCTGTGCTGCTTCACACCAGAGGAGCTTAACGCTCAACGGAGCATGGCAGAGAGTGTAATATAAACCCAATGATAAAAACACAAGAGGGTTTGGGTTGCCATGGGCGTCCAGTCGGCCCAGATAGCTGTGGGTTAGTAATGGGCTTGTAATAGGAGCCTTGTGGTACCAGGAGAGCGGAGGTGGTCATGTTGGGGGCTGAGTAAGACTAGCCCTTCCCCCCTTTAGGACTTATTCAGCCATTGGGAGATGATTGATTAAGGGGGTAAAAACCCTCTGAACCTGGCAACCCTCTGAACCTGGCAACCTGTTTGTTTGATGGACAGATGGCATCCGCTCAATGTTAGGCACTCATTACATGACAGAGAAGGCATTCATTAGCTTTTAATCGTCTTCCATTTCAAAGAAATAGGTGTAGCTAACATATGTCATATCAAATAGGCATCCCATGCAGTAGCCAGGCAGTGAATGTTTACCCTACTACCCCATATATTTACTTTGACTCCGGGGATGTTTGCAAATAGACTTAGAAAATCTAGTCCCCCCCACCCCCCTCCCCACCACACACCAACAGTATACACTCTCGCTCTCTATGTCCTTACCGACAACTTGCTCCACATCTTTGACAGAGAAGGATGGTGGCGGCAGCCTGAGTCCCAGTCCCTCCATGTTGGACACAGCGATGGGGTACTGCCAGCCGTGGCTTTCCAGGTACCTCTGGGTCACCTGCTCTCCAGGCATCCACTGCAAGATCTCATCCCCACTGCAACACACACACACACACACACACAGAGAGACAGACAGACAGAGAGACAATGGTTAATGGCAAATTCCTGTTGACATAAACCCAAGGGAAATTGATAACATAATACGTGTTTAGCATTGGGACTAAAACAAAGATCACAGTCTTGTTCTTTTCAACACGACTGCTGAGGAAACGTGTGTTTTTCTGTGCAGGTGTGAGAGTGGGCCTAGCTTGGCATCAGAGTCCCCGGTGGTAGGTGTTCTGGGCTTCCTACCTGGCAAAGGTCTTGTCCTGGAGCTCCTTGACAAACACGGAGGTGCCTGCCTGCACTGGCTTGGTGCCGTCATCCAGCTCTGTGTAGTCATGCCTGTGCCAGTTGTTGCGCTTTTTCACTGCAAGAGGAGAGACGCGGAACATTAGACTCACGGAACGCCACAGCATTCACTGGCCGTGAAAGCGATCACTGTAGCCAGTGACAGACCTGAGACTAATTATTACTGTATTATTCAATTCACCTCCCTTACGTCATCCAATAAACCAACAGAGCCTTGTGAGTTATGCATAATAGTCATTAGTCTTGATAATATATATTCCCACGTTCATCCCCTAGCACAGAGGCCAAGTTGAGGGCCATGTCCAATTTAAGTCGAAGGATTACAGCCCCATTCAATTAGCCTGTTAATGTCTGGCCCCGGGCTCTCAGGGTTCAGGCTCCGCTAAATAAGACTGGAGACTACGCCGTTCTCCTGGGGACAGTCCATCAGCCATGGAGGGAGAGTGAGAGAGAAAGTAGTAAGACGGAATGGAGAGAAACGAGGAAAGAGAGGGAGAAGGAAAGAGACGGTGAGACTGACCTAGGAAGAGAAGACCGAGAGAAGACAGGATGGCCAGACACACACACACACACACAAAAACAGACTGGAATACTGACTCAACGAGGGTCCGTGTTGGGGTTCACAGTTAGGACAGTGGTAAACGTCTATGTCCACCGCGTGGTGCTCCTCCACCTGGACACAGCTGTGAGGAGACAGGAGACATCACATTACTGTCAGTACATACAACTGTTAGACAGCCAGCCAGCAAGCCAGCCAGCTCCACAATAGCCAGGTCCAAATATTTGGCGTCACATTGACCATAGGGGTTGGCAAGTCAGCACAAACAAATCTGGGACCAGGCTAGCGCAATTGTATTTTCACTGTCAGATCCAATAAATCAACTGACGGGACAGGAGAATGTTCTCTCTAGGCTCTCACTGATATCCCCAACCATAGTTCTAGGGCCCATGCTCTGGACAGCTTGAGGGCTTGCGAGAGGGATTTGTACACAAGGGAGTCAGTCCACTGCATTAAATCATTTACTTTGTCTGGGGGGACTCCTACTTTGATGATTTAAAGCCTTTGGGAAAAAGGGTCACATACAAGTTCCTCTCACTGGGTCATCCTTTGGGCCAGACTTGAGACTTAACAGAAAATATATCATGGTTTTGCTAAACTGACACCCTGTTGTGACCGTCTGTGGGGCTGTGGATAGTGATGGAGCAGAGAGAGGTGAAAGAGAGGTTAGAGCTAAACGTTGAGCCAGAAACACTACAGTGTACCAGGAAGACAACCTCTGGTGACCTATTTTTTTTTTAAAGGAGGTACGAAAATTCAAACAACATTGAAGTTGGGAGGCGATCGGTTTTATTGGTCTGGAGGACTGTGGCGTTAGGGCAAGGAATTAGTTAGGACAATACGTTTTTCCCTGGGCCCTAACAATAACCTCTAGACTACTCTGGGCCAGACCTTTCCTATTGGCTATTTACAGACCGGGAGTCACAACCATGTGTTTGTCTCAGTATCCCACAGAACTGCGACAGTGTTGGCGTCACTCAAACCACTACACCACCAAACCCCCGACCGCCCCACAACAGCCAGACCACAGGCGGCAGCAACACGCATTCCTCTGGTGCATACAAAAGCTCTGTTCCATAAGAGAACACTGAATAACACACAGCATCCTGCGAGTGGCCTTTGAGCGTTGCCACGACGCGTGGATGCCCGCCGATGTAAACTCCTTCAGAATCCTAACCCTGCACCCTACAAAATGGCCTCCACAGTCCACCTCCACTCACTTCCTATGTCAGGAGTCAAGACGGAGTACAATGCAGCAGTGGGAAGGAATCTTGGCTCCTGAGGTCTCTCAGTGAACTGGGGAGACTAGGATGAGTCACAGAGCCAATGATGTCACCCCGGGCCTGCCATGAATTCTCCTGCCTGTCTATCGTGGTGGGACATGCTAGAGCACGTGGATGACGTCTTACACCTCCTCCGCCTGGTCATCTTGTGTAACACCAGCGCAGAGTGGGCCGGCACGGCAGGAAGCAGGGCACTGTGCCACCACACTAACTCTGTTTCTTCCCTTGCGCAGTCATGACGGGTTGGGTGAGTCACTTGGAAACTGGTGGACTGGGGAGTGTTGATGATGCAACTCATGTAGCTACTTATCCTTGACTCCTTGAACTTAAATCAATCTCACGCTTTAAGACAACAACAAAACTATAAATCTGGCTGAATTTAAGAGCTGTGTGGAAGATTAAACTTTGGTATTTAGTGTATAGTAATAATTTAAGTGACATCAGCCCTGGGGGAAATAAAGCCCATTGTGGGTCTGTCACTGTCTCACCCCTCTCCCACAGACAATGCCAGCCCACTGCCAATGGTGGGCAGACACCAGCCTAGCAGTATGAGGTCAGATAGATAACTGATCTTTGCATCTGTGCCATTATAGCGTCTGTGACAGCGCCATTGAGGCTCATTTTCTTCTCCATTGGCTGATCGCTCCCAACTCATAGGAATCCACACCCAGTTGACTACTTTAAAATGGTGGAAGTTGTCGATGGCAAAGTCCATGCTAAAATGGGTTATATCCATGATGAGTTCTCTATCCATCTTTATGGGCCAAACATCCTGTCCTGAATCAGGATACCTGTCAACTATCCCACCACCATCAGCTCCTCTCCCTCTACATCCTCTGTTGTGGAGCTGTCTGCCTTCCTGTGTGACTGGGGTTATTCATTAGTCTATGTACTGTGAGGGGTTCATTGTGTCTCAATGTTAAGCCGAGACACACAAAGGGTTGGAGGCGGGCTCAGCCATTACCTTAAGCACTTAATAACCCCCCTGCATAGGGCTCTGATGTGCCTACATTAGAGAATTGGCAGATAGCTAACGGCTAATGTGGGAGAGGATAGGAGATGGGGAGGGGTTGAGGGCAGTTAAACACACCTGCCTGGGTTCATTTAGACCCAAAGGGCACCCGACTCCAGCCTATCCAAAGACTAGGATCCAGTGTGCGCATAAAATCAGACCATTTGAACTCTCACAGAGAAATGGAAAGGATACCCATCATATCAATGGGGTATATAATGCACTGAAGGGCCTTATTACACAACAGCTTCTCTCCACCATTAACCCACATCACTAAGCTTCTACTTACAGCTTAGGGTGCAAGGACTTCTCTCTAGGCAGCTGGAAAACAAAAGAGGATTGCTGCTTTGTTGTTGACGGGGCATTGCAGTCCCCCGGGGAGGGAGTGGAACAACTTCATTGTTTATGGTGCAGGTTGTATTGCCTTGAGGCTCTCACGTTGAAGTAGTTTCTTCTAAGGCGGTGGGGGACTGGGCTTGTATCTTCTCTCACATGCTCTCGACATAGGCCCACCTATTTTAGGGAGCCTCATACACCTAGGCCTACAAAGTACACACCCACTCAGCCTCTGCCACTAGATCTGTCATTGCATGATTTCACTGCCAGAGAAACTGGATTGGTCTTTAGTGCAGCAGAGCTTACTCTTCTAATTTTCAAACATGATATTTAGGCAAGCTATGTGTCAATCAGGTTGTGTTGCAACTTGCCATGCTACTTTCCAGAGGGTTTCTGTCAGAGTGATAAAAGGAATGCACTCAGCTAAGAGTGGCTAATCAGTAAAAATCCTACTTTCAACTCCTCATTCTATTTCTAAGAGAGCAAAACATTGGTCCATTCTCCCCATTTCCCATCAGCTGAAGAACCATCAGTCCATCATCATTAGCGGACCAACTAACATACCGTGACTCTAAACGACTGGAAATCAATACATGATGCTGTTGACCTCCTAATCAGCATTGATCAATCTGAGAGTAATGCCATTGGCCTACCCCAGAGACCCAGAGTCCCACTTATGAATGTAAACGTGATACCAACCATCATCTGAGGTCAGAGTCACACACACTAAACTAAAAACACAAGCTCTCCCACAAATTTAAATTCTCTGTCACAACATTAAGCGGAGGACAGGGGAGAGCATCAATCTCTCTTCAGTATTTTCCCCTGGCTGAGAGTCTAGGACATAATGACGGATGGTACATTGAACTTGGCTCTGTGGAGCTACCATCAATCATTCCCGTGTCCCATCCAGTCTCTGCTCTCTCACCACTAACACACACTCTACCAGAACCAGACAGGAGCTGGGAGTCACACCCACGCAGCCTGGAGAGAGAGACTCAGGTCTGTGGGCTCCAACGTGAGCCACTGACGCCATACAGGGTTTGTTGTCTTTCGTAATGCAATGTTTCAGCAGAGTGCCATCTCAATAGTTTCAGCAAAAGCACCCACAGCACAGGCCTCCTGAGTATATGTGAGGCTCTTTTACTGCACAGGCCCTACGTACATGTCTGTAGTGTACAGTGTGTTAGGCCTAGCAGCACACCATGTCTGTCTCCTGCACCCTACCTGGTCCATAGTCTACACCTTATAAATAACACAGAGCACTCTGGTTGGCTCCTCTGTCTAGTTCCGTTTGGGAGCCATAAGGGTGTATACGAGCAACCAGGGTTGAGTCACTGGTGAGAGAAAACAGATGCCTCCCCCGGCCAGGCAGGCAGGCAGGCAGGCAGCTAGACACAACCCCGGCTCACGCGTGGGGCAGTATGGTGGTGTACCAACAAGCGGGCACCAGGACTACGGTGCAGGCATGGCAGCGTCTCTGCCTTCCACAACGTTTGCATACCATTCACAGCTTCCTTCTGGCGAGCCTAATGGGAAAGAGTAGTAGAGAACCCCCTGGTTTTGGAGCAGACCATTGTGTGCGCGTGTGTTATTAGTCAATGGGGAAGCTCCAAAGTTTGTTCCTCCTGGCATCCCATCATTCTGTTCGTTGAGTTCTTGGCAGTCTACAAAGTGTAGTTAGGCAATAGCTTTGTCATTTCCACACAAGCCAAACTGATTTTGTAATCATATTAGTTGTATTTATTTTCTCCACAATACTACTTTCTTCCACTAGGGGTCTACCACATGTGCCTATTTTCGGTGAAAGGGGGGATTTAAATACCCAACCAAGAGCTGTCAATCAAAAGCCCAACAATAACAACAATCATATTTTCTCATATTAGGGTTTTGTCCACTAAATAGTTTGGGATAAAAACAAACGAGACCAAATGAGGACACTCACACTAATAGTAAGATTTGTGTGGTTTACCCCTAAAGAATGTTGCAAGAGGTCACTAGGCTAGTGAAGTGATGCCACCATGAATGTGTA
The DNA here is from genome assembly GCA_023634145.1 of Thymallus thymallus. NCBI lineage: Eukaryota > Metazoa > Chordata > Actinopteri > Salmoniformes > Salmonidae > Thymallus > Thymallus thymallus. The sequence goes on from CM042420.1 coordinate 14,408,455, forward strand.
AGAGATAGAAATCAATCGAATTCACAAAAGCGCGTGGCCTAAATTCTCAACTAGAAAAGTCCATTAGGGTCAGGTCAGGCTGCCACATGCACGAACTTAGTCTGATTAATCAGGTTGTAATACACAATAATTGTATATTAGAGGCTGATTAATCAGACTTGCATTAACCCAACTCAACAGTAAAGGATGACAAAGTGGAACCCACGCCTTTAATCGATAACTAGACAAGTTTGTTTTCAAATCAATTGGATAGGCTAAGCCTATAGGCTTCGTTCAACAGATCAAATGTTTAAAGGGCTGGCTTTGATCACTGAGCTTGACAACTCGTGACACACAACCTTAGGTAGCTAACTAACGGTAGCAAACTAGTAACGTTAGGCTAATTTCTTTTGACAAACTGCTGTCGGCTAGGATAACATTCAAACCTCTAAGACATACGATTAATGAACCCAATAAGTAGAGTAAAATACTAACTCCCAATGTGTATAATGGAAATAAAAACACACTGGCTCGGTTATTTACTATTTTGTCAAGTTTAGCTAGCTTGAGGTGCCAATAGAGTGAGAGACCCGTGAAGATCCCATTACCCACAAATAGCAGTAACAACCACATGACAATTGTCGCGTATTCCCAAGCACCTGCCTTTAGTTTAGTTGGTTTAATCGATCTCATGTTTGAAGGAATGTGTAATCTCCATACCTGCCATGAAACCAGTCGTTACAGAGGTCGCATTCAATCATAAACCGGCTCACATCATAGGACTGCCGGCAGACACAGTACAGCGGGGCCGCCGCCATCTTCCTACTGTCCCCAAACAACGTAAGAATGAAGTGGGGCGGGGATTTGGTTGGGTACCCGGAAAGAGTCGAGGGGAAACCCGATCATATGCTAAAGAAAGCATGGGGAAGCCATCCATGGGTGCCTATCTCTGACGTCAATGTCCAAATTATTTCTTTCCATCTGGTTACGCAGTGTAATAGCAAATACCTATACTTAGAACATTGTGGACTATGTAAAGAGTTGTTTTTTGTTTAACTCGGTTTAACTCGACAGTGATCATTGACCTATAAACAACAGTGATATGATACAAACTGACAACGTGGTCAAAGCGCCCAAGGCTGCACTCTTTAGCAGGAAAAGCACTGCCATTGGTTTGGTTGTTTTCATTGATTCCATTGTGAACGTGTTATTGTTTCTTGGCGTGTTTGAACTGCTGCTCATTTTTAGGCCAAGGGCAAGGGACTCATGTGGCCGGCCTGGTTCATAATACAGAGTGATCAACACAACAAAATGCTCTCCCTGCCTGGTATTTCTCATTGAGCGTGTCTGACGTGCTCTACGTGCTTGTGTGCAGGGAATAGCAATAGGACTGCCGACCCGTTTGATCTGTGTGAGGTGACTGTGCCCATCCCCCCATAAACCCATCTGTGCAGCTCTGCATAGTCAAGTAGGCTTAATGCATGCGGGGCATGCGGCACTGTGACTGCACATATGGACACAAGCAGTTATTTGATGACTTTGGCATGTGCCTGATACTGCATTTATACAAGAGAACAATTCATGAACTCCTCCTAAGCGCGATTAGAAAATATCTAACTGCAAGACCTGCCCTTAGAACAGTCTTGGTTTCCACTAATGCGATTCCGCTCAAATGGACCAATGCAGGTGAAGTCTCCTGCCTGGCTGATGCTTATTCAGACACGCCGACTATGGTGACAACCGCTCATTAAAGCAGCGTGGCTCCCCACGGGGAGTTGCCATGAAACCTCAGGGAATGCCCCAGGCCTATACACACCATCATGAATGATGGGCTTTGACCTGAACACCCTGAAACACCCTTTTTTTTTGTTGCACTCCAGACTTCTTGTATTTGTATACTTTTTCATACTGCCGCTCTATGTATCTTGTATCTGTCTTTTGTGTATTTTCGTTCTGGCATTTTGCACCTGCCCTGTGTTTTTTCGTAGCTGCTTGACGAAGAAATGTCCCCTCGGGGATCAATAAAGTATCTATCTATCTGTCTATCTTGTAGCGAGGCTATTTAAGCAGCCAACCTCAGTTACACTTACACATGTTAAAATCCTATAATTATTGGCATGTTTACGAAATATCAACTGCTAAATAGCATCATTGCATATACTTCGGATAATTTTAGCATTTTAGCTAACCCTAGCCCTAATTCTCCTAACCTACTGACGTGAGCCGTGCATGAGCCCAAAAATGCCTCTTAATTAATTATAAAGTCGAAACAGACGGGGTCACTTCAGGAAGTACTATGTGCCAACATGCAGTCTGGGCAAGACAATTGTAATGGATGAAAAGATGTTAAAATGGAAAACAGAATTGCAATATATACTTAATGTGTATGATTTAAGTAAAAGGTATGTGGTAACAACATTATTATTACCCTCATTTCTTGTGCAATAGCCACATACTAGGCATAATATACCCAGGTCTAAAATAGTGAAGCTAATCCAAATAGTTATCCTGTAAACAGAAAATAGTTTTACATTTGATAAGCTGATGAAAAACGTTGAATGTCCTACATTTGAGGAACAAGCTTTGAAAGAAGACAAAGACTTGGGAATATTTTCACGGGCTCGAGCGCCATCTGGTGTACATGGCAACACATTTAGAGCCATTCGCGAGCTCGTCGACAGGTGGCGGTAATGGAAAAAGACCAGTGACATTTCATATCGGCTAGCGGGTGGTGGTGTCGCTAAAGACTGTACTGGAGTTGGCTAGAAGCTAACAAACGTCTTTTCCCATGCATTTTTCACCAGTTACAATGTAATTAATTGACACCTGCTTTGCAATGAAATGACCGGAATATAGACGCATGAAACCGAGGTAAGAAGAGACAATGATGAATTTCCGGTGAATGGTTCTCACAGATCATTTTTAAATTTTTTATTTAACCTTTATTTAACTTCTTTATCACCATGAGCATCTTTGCTCTAACTTGTAACTAACGTTGGTGATGCTGACTAGCTGGTGTTGTTATGTGGCTAGTTAGCTGTAAGAGAAAATGGTATTCAATGTTTACTATCGCTAGCCATTGAATAAAACACTATATAGCCCTTTGACGTTGGTGGGATATTTCAGTAGTTGTACATAGATAACGTCATTGCCCACGGACAAGAATGTCGGTTCGATTATTTGGGTTGAATGCGGTAACACAGAATAAAACAATTAATAAATGCCCCATGATGGTGGAAATGACTGCCCATTACTGCTGTCACTTATTAACCATCATTTACATTACTTTATTTCACTTGTTTGTATTACGTTTGTTTTATTTGACGACTTTGTTATTTAATTCCAAGTCATCATCTATTCTATATAGAGCTGCTGCCTATGCTCTTTAACAAAATCACTATTTTGTATTTCTTCAAAGTAAATAAGGCATACTTTTTATGACTGCTGAATACCAACTATCAATCACTTTGACAACAGCTGATCTCAATAGAGCCCCACTGTGGAGGTGTCATAATACCCATAAAACCTAGCCTTTATAGAGGGAAATGGTTCCAATCGTTTTTCCACCATTAAGTTTTCCCATAGGGCTGCTATTCCCAAACTGGGGTATGCGTACTGCCGTTTGGGGTACACCAAATTAAAATGTTATTCACATTTTCAAACAGTCCATTTAGACTTTCCAACGGGCTATACATTTGGGTGATGTTTTTTTCTCATCTGAGTGTAGAGAAACTTTGCAATGTGCACATTGAGCTCACAGGAAAATAAAGAAAAAATAACCAACATTTCGGTTAATCGCTCTGCACTACATGCCGGAAGTAACTAATTTGAAAAAACGAGCTAATTAGTTGATTGGAAGCATGTGGTGTCAGTGACATTGCCAATCAAGACTAGCCAGGTATGACAGATGTGGGCAGCGATGATGGTTGTAACCTATATATTTTCTTAGTCCCATATTACACACTTAGAAAAAATAAAGCATAATGGACTATTTTGTATGATTTCTCTTTCCCAGGTTAGGTGTATGAAGGGAGGACGCGGAGAGTGGTCCTGAAGATGAGGCGTCTGTACAGGAAGAAAGCCCTGAGTCTGGTGAAGGAGCTGGATGCCTTCCCCAAGGTCCCAGAGAGCTATGTTGAGACCACAGCCACAGGGGGGACAGGTGAGAATTTACTCTCAATACTGCTTACATATATCTGAATGCTGATTCAATAGCCCCTACTTTGAATGACGTCGCTAATAATTTTCTCTCGCCCATCCGTAGTGTCCTTGATAGCGTTCGCTGCCATGGCACTGCTGGCCTTCTTTGAGTTCTTTGTGTATCGGGACACCTGGATGAACTATGAATACAAAGTGGATAAAGATTTTTCAAGGTACCAACATGTTGATTTTGTTTAATCATGATAAGCTCTTATTTAAGACTGAACTGTGTTTTACTGCCAGTGCGTTATCTTGGAATCTGACAAGGCTTTTTCTTCATTTACAGTAAATTGAGAATAAACATAGATATTACAGTTGCCATGAAATGCCAACGTAAGTATTGAACCTTATCACACATGATTTATAAACAAATATTTACGAAACGTAGGCCTTCATATTTTGGGCATAAATAATGTAGGCTCCAGGTCCAAATAACCCCCTGGAGCCAAAGATTGAGTTGATTGAGGTGTGCTGTTTCAGATGTGGGTGCAGACATTCTGGACCTGGCAGAGACCATGATAACCTCAAATGGCATTCAGTATGAGCCTGTGAGTAGATCACTGAGCATTCTATTATATACAAATAGACTTTGGTGATCCCAAACCCTGATCTATTTTCTTCCCTGTGTATAAATGTTCAGGTGATTTTTGAGCTGACCCCGCAGCAAAGACTGTGGCACAGGTAAGCAATTTACTTAGTATGTGTGCATGTCACTGTTTAAATAACTATCACCCCACCACTTTGTCAGTGAACAGTTTTATTCTTAAAAAAATCAATGGCTATATATCATGAATTTTAAAAGTGGATGTAGCAATCGCAGATTGCCCCTTTAGGCACTTTAATAGTCCGAAAATCTCACTCAACCACATTCCAAAAGGAAAAAAACGATTTTGTATGAAATTAGTAGTTGGCCTGTTTCTCCCTCTCCCAACTCTCCTTAGGACTCTGTTGCTGATTCAGAACAGGCTGAGGGAGGAGCATTCTCTACAGGAGGTCTTGTACAAGAGTGTTCTAAAGGGAGTCCCTATGGCCTTGCCCCCTAGGTTAGTAGGGCTCTCAAATGCAAAATGCATCACTACTGAGGTGTTGTGAAAATGCATTAAGTACAGTTATGTTTTCCTACAAAGATAATAGTATGTGTGTGTCTTCAGAGAGGGCACCGCCTCAGAGCCCTTAAGTGCCTGTAGGATACATGGGCACGTCTACGTCAACAAAGTGGCTGGGAACTTCCACATCACAGTGGGAAAGTAAGATACCGGTACACTTTCCTATAAGCGTGGTCATTTTAAGCAATAAGGCCCGAGGGGGTGGGGTATATTGCCATTATATACCACGGCTATGGGCTGTTATTATGCACAACGGAACGTGGAGTGCCTGGATACAGACCTTAGCCGTGGTATATTGGCCATATACCACAAACCCCTGAAGTGCCTTATTGCTATTATAAACTGGTTACCAAAGTAATTAGACCAGTAAATAGCCATTTTTGTCATACCCATGGTATACGGTCTGATACACCACAGCTTTCAACCAATCATCATTCAGGGCCTGAACAACCAGTTTATATTTAATAGTGCATTTTGTGTGTAAGTCATTCATTATGGATGTAATACTGCTAAAGACTCAGAGGTTCATGGGGTTTGTCTCATACGTTAGAAGCTTCCAGGCTCCACAAATTGATGCTGCGAATGAGTTATGACTATATGTATGATAGGAAAAAGGGCACAACCTATACAGCACAGTATATTTCTTTTTGATGAAAATGCTCCTCACACTTCTAACCCTCTGTCTTTCTCAGGCCTCTTCATCACCCTCGTGGACATGCTCATATAGCAGCTTTTGTAAGCCATGACAGTAAGTTCTCTGTTCGCCTGACCAGGATAGGGTGACATTAATTTGCATAATTTATTAGTTCCTGACAAGGACAACATTAGTACTGTTCTCTGGTTGCTTACATTGCATTTGCATTTCCATGTTTCAAGTGATAGATAAAGGATATCTATTCTAATTCAGTGCCAAATAGCTATATTCTCAGAATTATTCACTCCCAAATAGAGGTTTTCACTGTCCCATTCCACGTGACTGAATGTGAGCTGGGTTTCATCAATGCGTTGCAGCGTATAACTTCTCCCATCGGATAGACCATCTGTCTTTCGGAGAAGAGATCCCCGGCATCATCAATCCTCTGGACGGGACAGAGAAAATCACCACCAACCGTAAGTTACTGCTCTTTGCTGAGACCAGGAAGTAAACACATTAATATGCTCTTATCAAACCTCATTCAGCTGTTACTCAATGTGCAGCTATGACTACAGAATGGTAGAGCAGTAAGCTTTGTAGCAACAATATTGTGTTGTGAAAAAGGCACACTGTCAAACCCCAGGCTGTGTGTAGGCTGATTATGTACATGAGCTCTGATCCACACTTCCAGACTATTCTGCTCAGCATGGCGTCATGAGTTTGCAAGGAGAAAATGTAGCTATTTGTATCCATTTGAAGTGGATTTACTGCAGGCTTGCTTTCATTCACCTGCTGTTCAAAGCAATCTAGTAGGGGGCTTTTCTAGAATAAGTATTCTGTGTAGTCTGTCACTAGATGGATGTGTTAAAAGGCTTTGTCTTCTTGTTGCAGATAATCAGATGTTCCAGTATTTCATCACGGTTGTACCTACCAAACTGCATACGTCCAAGGTGTCAGCAGACACACACCAGTATTCCGTGACGGAGAGGGTAATCACACATACACAAAGGCTAGATGCTAGAAAGGCGTGTGTGTGTGTGTAAAGGAGAGATTGACCACCACTCCACTCTACCTACCCTCTGTCTGGTCTAGGAGCGGGTGATCAACCATGCGGTGGGCAGCCACGGTGTGTCTGGGATCTTTATGAAGTATGACACCAGCTCTCTGATGGTGACAGTCAGTGAGCAGCACATGCCCCTCTGGCAGTTCCTGGTACGACTCTGTGGCATCATCGGGGGTATCTTCTCCACCACAGGTCCAGACAACACTCACTCTTACCACCCAGTGTCATGGGCAGACCTCATACTGTTCATGTCTCACAAATCATTCCACGGGTGCTTTATCAGCCTGATACTGTCCCACGTTAGAGTAACGCACCATGAACATCATTTATTTACTCTCTCCCACAGGCATGATCCATGGGTTTGTTGGCTTCTGTTTCGACATAGTCTGCTGTCGCTTCAAACTAGGCCCATGTAAACCTAGAGAGGTGAGCCCAGTCTTTTTTTTTTTTTTATTGCCACATGTAACAAAACGATGGTGAATCCTTAAACGTACTAGTTCCTCTGTGTCTCACTAGTAGTTGTGCATTTACACTGTAGCTCTACATTTTCTCTATTTCCAGGTGGATCTCCCAGATGCCCATGTGAACAACCATGCTGCTCTGCTCCTGACGGACAACCACGTACAGGAGTAGCCCTCTGACGGGGGCCCCATATCCACAAAGCTTTCTGTGTAGGAGGGCCGAGCTTGGATCAGTTTTGCCTTTCTGGATCATACTAAATAAGATTATATAGACAGATCCTAGATCAGACCTACTGTGAGACGCTTTGTAGATATGGGACCTGGAGCCTACTGCTGATCGGGCCCCTACTGTCCCTTCACCTGTTGGGGAATCCAGGAAGTAAAGTCTCCAATCACAAGCATGTGGATTGCTGGGAGTTTGTTTTGAACAAAATAAGAGTAAACTGCTTAGGATCTGACAATCACAATTGTTCTATTTATTGTTTTGGGGTGTCTTAAAATAGGTGTGGACAGTATCCTCATGTCTTCCATTATAATATATTTATGTCCTGTAAATATGTATTTTACACTGGAAAATGGAAAGCAGCTAACCCCCCAGTTTGATCAGACTTAGTGTGTAAAGATGTTGGGACGCTGTTATCTGTACGTTAGGTTGAATGAAATCTGATCCTTCTATGATGTCATTCATATGATTAACTTGCATATCATGCTTGGTCTATTACTATCTATTTGCACTGTGGATCAGTATCTGTTTCACATGTAATCTGTCAGTGGGAGATGTCCTATTAAACATATTTTTGTGCACTTTACCACATCACGTTGTACACTTTACATTCATTTAATTATCTCTTGTATCTTCAGTATCCTTTTTTGATGGTGTATGTTCTTAGGCTGAGCTTACACAGGCAGTCCAATTCTGAGCTTTTTTTCCACTAATTGGTCTTTTGACCAGTCACATCAGATCTTTTCACAACCAATCTTTTTCTGATCTGATTTGTCAAAAGACCAATTAGTGGAAAAAAAGATCAGAATTGGGCTGCCTGTGTAAACGCAGCCATAGAAGTAAATCTCTTTTTTTACACGAGGAAGCAGAATGATTGGCACACTGACATTTGTTCTCTTTTGGTTTATGTTTTTTCAGAGCAGGAATAGAGGGTTGCTTAACATTTGCAAATTACATTGGAAAAGGAAAATTAAACCAAATTAACACAATGTCGTAAGTGTTGCAGTTCACAGAACAATGCCCAGTTAGCTCTGATCTACCCACAGTGCACTGCTGCCAGTAGGTATCATAGACACTGCTTTGTTGTCAACATGACAGATGCCAAGATGTGTAACAAGCAGGACATTTTGTCCTTGTACAGGAAAAGCCATTTTCTGTGTTGGGCGTGCATTTGGTTCATAGTCCCTAACTGAATTTAGGAAAGGACGGTCACCATTGTTGCACAGCATTACTGGCTCACATAGAAACATGTTTTTCATAGGGTACATTTTTACGCTTTTTCTGTTGAGTCAAGACTTCTACCATAGATAATGTATATAGATGTATCATCTCATAATAAGTGGACTGCTGCTGTCTGCCACAAGTAAAACTTATATATACTCTGGGAAGCTCTGTGGTAGAGTCAGGCTCCTGTGAATAATAGACTCCTGCAGAATCAACCTTCAGGCCTATTACTTTCTTTGGTAGTCTATAGGATATAGACTTCAACTATTTACACGTCCTCCAAACTTGTTTATAGATGATACTGCCGCCGTCATCTACCATTTACATAAGACAAGCCTTAGTTTAACGCAATTATTTATAAAGATGAAAAAATTGTAAACTTAGTTTCAATATAAACTGCTGTACAAAACAGGCAAAGTGGACAAAGAGTAAAACAAACAAGGAGTCTTGTGTTATGTTAAACATACTGATATATCAATATTCAGTAGTGATAGTAGCTTGTATCAATATACCATCAAAAGTATAAACTGGTAATGTCAACCAGGTCAGATGTTTGTAGTACTACAGTAACAGTCTCCAGTGGTCAAGATTTAGGGCTCTACTCGATCCGCATCGCAGAAGTTCAGCTTTACCGTATGATTGAAACTTAAAGAGAATGTTCCTGCTTTTGCAGCGACTGCATTCACGGTAAACACTGCATGTTTCGGCTCAATCGGAAATTACCTTTACATTTACATCGGAGAATCTGTAACGCTTCAACTTTACAGATTGAATAGAGCCCTTCGTGTGATCAACAGTGAAGTTACTCAGATATCCAAATATTCTGTCAGTACAAACCAATACAAGGTAAAAACACATCGCCCATGTAAAAAGAGAGGCCATGGATATCTCAGGATTCACACATTAAGAGTAATGTACAGAAATTGTCCTTCAGTGGAGGCCTGACATACAGTATTTCAAGTATGCAAAAAAATCCTCTATTCCAAGACAATGTATCTGGGTTGGGGAGGACGTAAACTTGAGCAAAAACATGGGGAGAGTTTACAATGTGTTTATTTTGACATATGTAATCTGTCGCTTTAAGAAAAGCTGTAGTTAGAGAATCAAATAACACTTATGTAGTCGTTTCACTATGACGTACACCAGGGTCTGGTTGAGGAGTGGGGTTGTGTGCTGCTGGAGGTCTGAGGAGTGTTGTCTGGTTGAGGAGTGGGGTTGTGTGCTGCAGGAGGTCTGAGGGGTGTTGTCTGGTTGAGGAGTGGGGTTGTGTGCTGCTGGAGGTCTAAGGGGTGTTGTCTGGTTGAGGAGTGAGGTTGTGTGCTGCTGGAGGTCTGAGGAGTGTTGACTGGTTGAGGAGGCGAGCAGAGCAGTCAGCTGGTCAACAGTCAGTTGGTCATCAGTTGGTGAGTGTGCTGGAAGCCCTGAAGTAGGAGAGGAACTTGAAGCAGAGGCTGACCACAAAGTACCAGATGTTCCTGGCCATCTGTGAGCGGGCGATGAACACCCTCCAGATGAACACCAGCAGTAGAGTGTTGAATGTGTAGCGGATGTTCCTCAGCCTGGGAGATGAAGGGAGGGAGGGAGTTGTAAGCACACACTATAATTTACATCCTTATTCAAAATAACTTGGGCTAACTGTGTGCAGGTGCAAACACAATCAGCCCTGTAAGTAGTCGACTCACTTCCTGAGGTGTTGCCTGGCTGCAGGGATGTCGGACATGTCTTCATTCAGAACGTACTTCTTGGTGCCGATGCAGTAGTTATCTATGTACTCCGGCCAGTTCAGCTGACGCACGTCAAAGTTGAATGTCTGGGAGAGAGAGTTAGAAGGATGTTGATGTGCGGTAAGACAACATGGCTATTATGAAAACTTCTTTGGGATATCTATAATTTAACCTTCCGAAATTGAATGATGTAAGTATTCGTGACCTGTAGTCTTGAAATCAATAAAGATGTTTGTTTGAGCTGAAATGATGGATTGGTGGCAATCCTAGGTGAAAGACATACCATTGACTATATTGACCAACATGCAGAGGCATATGTATGATAGATAGGTACTTTATTGATCCCGAGGGAACATTTATTTGTCAAGCAGCTACAAAAAAAACACAGGGCAGGTGCAAAATGCCAGAACGAAAATACACAAAAGACATATACACGATACATGATACACAGAGCGGCAGTATGAAAAAGTATAAAAGTACAAGAAGTCTGGAGTGCAAAAAAAAGCTATAAAAAGACATTGCATAGTATGGGCGGATGGCTGAATATGTACACTTTTTACATTGGTGGATGGTGCATGGTTAACTATACTATACAGGTCGATGGCAGAGAAATACTTAAATAGCTAAAAGTGCGTATGATATAAGTGAGGGTAATAATAGTTTACTTAATATACAGACTGGTTAAATGAACAGGTAAGTTGCATGTGTATAGATGATAGATAATGAGTCTACTGTACCTTCCTGTCCTCAGGGATGAGGTGGCTCATCAGCATGTTCATGTTCTCTGAGTTCCATTCCCAGTCCTGACTGCTGAAGTACTCCAGCAGGCCGATGGCCTTGTGCAGCCGGTTGAAGATACGCATCATCCTACACAGAGAGAGAGGGATGGAGGATCTCAGTTCAAATGTCCTGTATGTATAACACAATTGTAGTTCAATGTTGATAGACAGAACAATGGTCTAGTGACAATGCTAATTGGCAGGACATGTTAGTAATCTTACTGGGGCTTCTGTCCAGACAGCCTAAGGTAGAGGTCGTAGATGAGGGCAGGGAACTTATGGCTGACCAGGGTCCAGTACTGGTTCATCAGGTAGTTGGAGGTGATGTTGGCGTTGGGCCTTCTGAAAGCCTGCTCCAAAGGGTTCCTCTTGAAGCTGGACATCACATGGTGCTCTGAGAGAGAATACAGAGGAGTTGATGAGTCAATAAAAAATGTGAAGGAATCTGTGACTTGGAGCTGACATCCCTGTCTTACAGCTCAATTCTGTTGTGGCATTTTAAGGGGTGTAAGGTTAGGGAAGTGCCCTTCACATCTTTATTAGCCACTATATTAGAGAATTGAGATGTATCCAGGGGTGTGGTTTTCTGTTGCACTAATGATCTCATTCACAGCAGCTGCATACCTTCCCCACCTGGCTGCAATCAAGGCTTCTCAGACAAAGGTACAACTGCTAGGGGAACTGCTAGTGGAAGAACCAGTGCGTGCTACTGGTGTGAATTTCTTGCTGTGTGCTTTCTTTTGAAGACTTGTGACCCACCAGCCTCTATAAAGAAACAAACAGCCTTACGAGGTTAGCTCCTCCTGCATAGGAGAAGACTACCTGGGGTAAGCGTGAAGGTAGCACTCTTGGGTTGAGTTGTGGTTCTGTAATTTTGAGGCTTTCCCATTTAATTTATTCCATGTAAGTGTTTAAGTTCTTGTTAAAGTAAAACTTTTGCTTTCAATTTGATCTAATCGCTTTTGAGACGTTTCAACAAGATGAGAGCCAAGTGGAGGAAGAAACATAAAAAGGTGAAAGATGAGGCAGAGGTCCAAGTAGACTGAGCCCATCCCCTACAGCTGTGAAAGAGCTGAACCATGGTTTGTCTGAAGCCAACCTCATTACCATAAAGGTGTGGACGGATCACGGTTACCCGGCCCTCTACTTTGTTAATGGCGGCTGGCCATCAACAACTACTGGAGAATGGTGAGGAAGACTTGAGAATTAATCTCCTGTCATTGAACTCTGGATTTTACCACCTGCGCAGATGATTTGTTGTGAAGACTATTATACATCCTATAACATTTTTATTGCTTAAACCCCTGTCTGTCTTATGTTGCACTACCGCCCCTTTACCTTCTATTGTGCCCAGACTCGTCTCCTAGACGTAACATTAGTAAACGTAAATCCGGGACACTCAAATTAGCATGATATATTACGTTTACATAAGATGGGTGATTGGTTGGATGAAAAGTCAGTGGGTGGAGTTTAGATGAGTCAAGTATTTAAGATGGGTCAAAAAAAACAACAACACTAACGTCTAGCAACGCAAAGCTTTTTTGACTCAACACTGACGTCAGCATTTTACTTGCTATTTTATTTGCTCCTTTGCAACTACAATACTTATCATGTTAGCTAACCTTAACCCCCCCCCCATACTAAATGGAGTGTCAGAATAATACAAAATGCTCAGATCACATACCACACTACATATGACCCTTAGAGAACTCAAAGTCACATTCCTGATATTGCTTGCTCCAGCACATTTCTGTGGACAAACTCTCCTTTGTCATGAGTTTTTTGTAATTTAAGATATTAACTAAGAACAATATATTGGGAAGGGGTCAAAGATTGCGATTTGTCAGCTATGTGCCATTTTAAAGGGAAAACATTCTGTGTTTACCGTGAATGTGGGAACACTGCCTTTACAAGGTGCATAGCTGACAAAGGGTATTGTTGTTGAATCCAAGAGTTGAAAGACTGTTTTGGTGTTGAGGGTGAGCATTCCTTGTTAGGAAAAGGTAACACATACATTTTTTTTAAGAGGGCATCAGAAAGATGAACCTGTGACCTTTTGGTTCCTATCACTGCGCTAGTAGGGGGGAGGGCAGCGCTCTTGTTTTTTCACGTATTAAATACTGTTAAAAAAAAAGTTGAATGTTTGGTAAGCAGGATTCGAACTGCCAACCTGTGTGGGTCAAAATCTGTGTTGAACATCCACCTCACCTCCCTAAATTTGTTACTTGACTCATCTAAACTCCACCCACTGACTTTTCATCCAACCAATCACTTTAGTTCTGCCCTAGAAAGTGGAGCTTCCCTCAGAAAAAGATTTTTCTGAGGGCAGGGCACAATTAATGGTGCCGTTAAATGATACATTGTCGGCTGTCTAGTGCACTGCTCTATAACAGGCCTTGGATTGAAATCTGCCACACCACATTTGAATCTGCTGTTTTCTCGAAGTAGAATAAAATTTAAAACAATACTATACTTATCCCCTTCTCTATAAAATGTATTGCACAACTAAATACAGTCATGGCCAAAAGTTGAGAATGACACAAGTATTGGTCTCCACAACGTTTGCTGCTTCAGTGTTCTTAGATCTTTATGTCAATAGTTACTATGGTACACTGAAGTATAATTACAAGTATTCCATAAGTGTCAAAGGCTTTCATTGACAATGACATTCAGTTAATGCAAAGAGTCAATATTTGCAGTGTTGACCCTTCTTTTTCAAGACCTCTGCAATCTGCCCTGGCATGCTGTCAATTAACTTCTGGGCCACATCCTGACTGATGGCAGGCCATTTTTGCATAACCAATGCTTGGAGTTTGTCAGAAGTTGTGGGTTTTTGTTTGTCCACCCGCCTCTTGAGGATCGACCACATGTTCTCAATGGGATTAAGGTCTGGGGAGTTTCCTGGCCATGGACCCAAAATGTCGATGTTTTGTTCCCAGAGCCACTTAGTTATCACTTTTGCCTTATGGCAAGGTGCTCCATCATGCTGGAAAAAGCATTGGTCGTCACCAAACTGTTCTTGGATGGTTGGGAGAAGTTGCTCTCAGAGGATGTGTTGGTACCATTCTTTATTCATGGCTGTGTTCTTAGACAAAATTGTGAGTGAGCACACTCCCTTGGCTGAGAAGCAACCCCACACATGAATGGTCTGAGGATGCTTTACTGTTGGCATGACACAGGACTGATGGTAGCGCTCACCTTGTCTTCTCCGGACAAGGTGTTTTCCGGATGGCCCAAATACTCGGAAAGGGGATTCATCAGAGAAAATGACTCTACCCCAGTCCTCAGCAGTCCAATCCCTGTACCCTTTGCAGAATATCAGTCTGTCCCTGATGTTTTTCCTGGAGAGAAGTGGCTTCTTTGCTGCCCTTCTTGATACCAGGCCATCCTCCAAAAGTCTTCGCCTCACTGTGCGTGCAGATGCACTCACACCGGCCTGCTGCCATTCCTGAGCAAGCTCTGCACTGGTGGTGCCCCGATCTCGCAGCTGAATCAACTTTAGGAGACGGTCCTGGCGCTTGCTGGACTTTCTTGGGCGCCCTGACGCCTTCTTCACAACAATTGAACCTCTCTCCTTGAAGTTCTTGATGATCCGATAAATGGTTGATTTAGGTGCAATCTTACCAGCAGCAATATCCTTGCCTGTGAAGCCCTTTTTGTGCAAAGCAATGATGACTGCACGTGTTTCCTTGCAGGTAACCATGGTTGACAGAGGAAGAACAATGATTTCAAGCACCATCCTCCTTTTAAAGCTTCCAGTCTGTTATTCTGACTCAAAGTGATCTCCAGCCTTGTCGTCGTCAACACTCTCACCTGTGTTAACGTGACAATCACTGACATGATGACAGCTGGTCCTTTTGTGGCAGGGCTGAAATGCAGTGGAAATGTTTTTTGGGGATTAAGTTCATTTTCATGGCAAAGAGGGACTTTGCAATTAATTGCAATTAATCTGATCACTCTTCATGACATTCTGGAGTATATGCAAATTGCCATCATCAACACTGAGGCAGCAAACTTTGTGGAGACCAATACTTAACATACTTAACAATACAATAACATTTGGCCACAACTGTTAGTATTTATCACTTTACACATATTTTTGGATTCCTCCTCTGTAAATGTAATTTGCTGATGAGCGAGTGAAGGACTGTCTCATTTCGGCGAGCAAAACCTATTAAGATACCAGTATTTTGATAACCTATCCAGCCAGCAAACCTCCAACTTAACCAAGCAGCCCCAGACCCATTTTGATTAGCTTGATTCTTAGCTCTTATGTGGGCCGGTAGATTAGTGTCCGCTATCCCAGTTTTATAACAGCGAGGCAGAGTGATGAGCCCTAATCCCGCTGTCAGCCATCTGGTGGCAATTTCCCAGGGTGAAATGAGCAGATTCACTAGTCTGAGAGCATAGGGGCCTTGGCTGTCGCTCGCTACCGCTCTTAATCTGAGCCTGCCTGATAAACGGCCCGCATGCATCCTTTTCATCTCAGTGGTCCGCTGGGATGTACTGTAGATGACGGGCCGGGAGGTGAGCTGCCACCACAACCTAAAGGCTGGTGGGAAGCAGTTTCCAGGGTGATGATTTCATGATAACACTTTGCCTCTACTTGTTATTGTTTGGGCAACTGTGTTTTACTGCTGATGGGAGTAGTCATTTGAGCAGATGTAAACAGTGTGGGGTTCAGATGCAATGCTCTACTAGCTGCCAGAAGGTGGCAGTAGACCCTCGCCACTGTAAAATCCCTGGGCATCCAATTATGACAGATCATTTATCCTCCTGCTTCTCACTGACACACCATTTTAAACTGATTTAGGAGAACCAAGACTGATAGACAACCCACATTTGTACTGACGTACACCGATTTATGATGATGGAAGCCACAGTGGCTGATGAGCAAGCACGGATGATGTCACTCACTGTAACAGGCATGCAGACAGACCGATACCTACCAATCTCTCCCCAGTGGAAAGGGTTGATGCCGCCAGTTGTGCAGTTGTAGACCAGCACTGTTTTGGGTCTGCAAGGGAGCGGAGTGATGAGGTCAGAGGGTTAAAGATATCAAAGGGAGGGTCCATTAGGACACATCTATAAAATGAGCCCACAAATCACATCAATTGAAAACACTGGGCTTCATAAGCTTCCTCATCATCAGTCAACAGTGTAGAAGTTGGGAGTTCTAACAAACAGGGCTAAGGTAGGTTTACAGGAGGTCTTCCTGCAGGTCAATATGGGGGCGGGGTGGCTGTTTGTGTGGGTTAAACCATACAGTCATTGGTCAAGCCATATTCCACCTGGGGAGAAAATGTACCTGTGCACTGCCGTGTACCAGCCAGCAGCCAGGGTCAGGTTGATGACCACGTCGACGGGGATAAGGTCCGCCACCGCATCATTGTTGGCTCTCATGGTGCGCAGGATACCCTTCCCCGCCTGATCAGACAGGACACAGGGTTATCACCACACCTCATCATAACCTGATCAGACAGGTTACAGGGTTACCACCCCATCTCATCATAACCTGATCAGCCAGTACACAGGGTTATCACCACACCTCATCATAACCTGATCAGACAGGTTACAGGGTTACCACCCCATCTCATCATAACCTGATCAGACAGGACTCAGGGTTACCACCAAATCTCATCACAACCTGATCAGACAGGACACAGGGTTACCACCACATCTCATCATAACCTGATCAGACAGGACACAGGGTTACCACCACATCTCATCATAACCTGATCAGACAGGACACGGGGTTACCACCACATCTCATTATAACCTGATCAGACAGGACACGGGGTTACCACCACATCTCATTATAACCTGATCAGACAGGACACGGGGTTACCACCACATCTCATTATAACCTGATCGTCATTTTACACTAGTGGCATCAAAATGAGCAAACTTTGTAAATTAAAAATACAACTAATAAGCAGATGCTGGTACTTACAGCGATGAAGACTCCGCTTGGTCCATTGAAGTTGTCGATCCAGCCCTGAGACAGAAGAGAATGAGGAGGGAATAAATTAGTGGAATGGGAGATTAGGGGCTCTGTTCAATTCCTTCTCAATGAACTTCAGCGTTATTGAAATGTAAAGGTGTCAGCAGAGACTGCATTCACGGTAAATGCTGCATATGTCGGCTCAATCGGAAATGACTTAACAATGTATATCGCGCAATCTGTAACGCTTCAGCCATGCAGATTGAATAGAGCCATAGATGAAAGAGAACCCTAAGTACGTTAAAGATGGAATCCTTAGTTGCAACATCTATTTTTGGACTTGTAAATTAATGATATATACCCATTAATTCTTGAAGAATATAACTTATAAATGCCTCGTGAGCTTAGTTCAACTGTCGTACCCCATCAGAACCCAAAATATAAGCTTGTTTTACTCCCATGTTTGTAAACAAAGTCAATGTAAACAAAACAGTATAGCATCAAAACATGGTTAAAACTATAATGTTGATATCATGGACGGTCAGTCCTTGCATCTGCAGCTCTGTCAATGAATTTGAGAGTGGTTACATTTCTCCAGGCCCATCCCTCAGCTTTTTACCAAAACACAGGCGATGTTACTGTTTCAATTAAGGATTCTAGCTTTAAGCACCGCTATAACATTGCTGCAACGTCATCAAGTTACAGAAAGCCTCCTAACAGCAACAGCAATTAGATTGTTGTGTATCTGCTGTGTTAGCATTCCAGTGGTGTGCTAGGCTAGCTAGCTACCCATGGAGAGTGAGACTTAGGCAGGCAGAGTAACACAGTGTCCACATCAATTAGCCCCTGGTAATACATTGGTAATAGCCTGGGCATATTTGTGGGGGTCTGTCCGTGGCTTGTCCCTACAGGTTAAGGTTACATGGTCTGGTGCAGACAGACATACAGTCAGTCATCAGACAGGAGTTCTTATTACGCCGTCTCAGAAGCAATTTTTGCAGGGATAAATCTTTGACCCCCATTGGGGGATTGCCTGTGACATGGAGGACATGGAGATTTAAGAAAAATCTCACACACATACACACACACACACACACACCCTCCTCCCTCGCCTTGTCGCGCCCGCTGGCTCGATCTGCCAGAGCAATAAACAGGTAAAGCATGATGCTTTGGCGGTTTAGCCTCAAGGCCTAGCCGACCCCACCTACACACCCACTGGCTCTGGATCCTGCACTGTTCAAACGTTACATCCCCAGAAAACTAAATACAGCCCTGTGGCTATGTAGTAGTTTTCTGTGAGTATACGTTTTAGTGCATTTTAAAAGTGTATTATACTCCATTGAAAACTCCATTTTCATCTTCTAGATTTTTGGTCTCTTTCTGTGTGACTTCATGGAGCCTCAGACATGCAAATAATATTACTGTAGGAAAATAAAGTAAGCATGTCACTTGAATTTGGGTTAAAGAACTTTGAAGAAAACTATATCACGACAATTATTATTATTTATTTTTTCAACGCTTTAATATATCCATCTGCCGCTATGCTAAGTGAGATTAAAATGCTTAGCCCTGCGGAATCCTTATGCTAAAATGTTAGTCTACACTACAGCAGCCGCTCAGATTATAAAATAAAAAGCAGCTTACTCATAAAAGTACCATCACCCTGCACATCCAGAAGAGGACTGCCCACCCTCGGAACCTGGTTCCTAGCTAGGTTTCTTCCTAGGTTCCTGTCTTTCTAGGGGCAACTGCTGATGTCAAAAAGGCTTAATAAAATACATTTGATTGATTGATTACTGCACCCACTGAACTTTCAGAGTAGCCTTTCCACGAACCTACAGTTGCTTTTCAGTGACCTTCTATCTAGTAGGAGACACTCATGGGCTCTCGGGTTTTAGCCCTGGCAGTACCCCTCCCTCCAGTACCCCTCCCTCCAGTACTCCTTCCTTGCCCCCCTCACATCGCCTAACCAGCTGCTGGCGTCAGGGACGCTCCTCTTCGCAGCCCTGGAATCCAGCCCAACCGGACCTTCTGAACCAAAAGAACACAACTGTCCTGGTCCAACCCTAATACAACCCTTACTCAGCACTACACACCCAATCCCCCTTTAAGTCTCACTGTACACAGGGGAGCTATATTGACCAGTGTACTATTACAGCCATCGACCACTAATTCCCTTCCATTTGCCACCACTGCAGGACATGATGGTGTGAGAATGAGCCCTTTTACCATCACAGTGAAAGTGCTACATATGTTATTTTTTTAAAATAAATTGTGATATATTTCCCACCAGGCAGGTGGCTGAGCCAATCACACTTCTTCTGATACACTCATCTTACTGACCAGTCAATACACAGTTTAACGTCCACAGACTACATACAGAATGTGATCCATGTACCAATTGATCATCTATTGGCTCTATTGCTGCCAGCTATCCAGTGCCAAGGTCCAGTAGAGTAATTAAGTCCCACAGAATGGCATAAATATGATACTGTACAGTACTCACAGGGAAAGGCTCCTGCCAGCTGGCTCCCACTATGGAGGGTCTGATGATGCCAATGCTGAGCTTGCCGCTCTCCTTCTGGACCACGCACTCTGCCAGGGCTTTGGTGTAGGTGTAGGTGTTGGGGCGTTCCCCGATGAGGCGCGGCGTGATGTCACGGACAATGCTGTCCTCCATCCACCTGCAGGCACAGACACAAGAGAACACTCACAGTTAGACTCACATCACAATGATACAGGACATATGCCAGGTTTGAAGTAAAGTTGGCATTAGGCACTAGGTGGTGTGGACTTGACAGCACTCTTGGTTCGGTTCAATTCCATTTCAATCAGTTAATTCAGGAGATTTAATAACTGTGGAACTGCGTCAGAGCTGTCAAATCCACAACTGGCTCCTCGCTCTGAACTTCTAACGCGAGTGGGACAGGTGTGGCTTCGTGACAATGATCACAAGAGCAGCTGCTCACCGATTTGACAGCTCCAACGTAGTTCCACCTCCGACAGCGCTAAAACATCAGCTGTGCGGGTGTTGGCTATCGCCGGTTAACGCTTGATCTGATTGAATCTAGGTGCCATTTATCTTCCCTGAGCATATTTTCAATGCATGAAATTTGCAAATGAATTAACTTCCTGAATAGATGGAGTCGTAATAGCAGTAACCCCACCCCCAACTCTGATGTAGAAAGTAGACTTCACACTACTCACTCCAGGGAGTCGATGAGCTTCCTGGGCTCTACAGGTGGTGGGTAGATGATCTCGTCTATGTGCTTGCGGTTGCAGTTGGCGTAGGCTGTGGAGATGTGGATGAATGCCTGGAGGTGGTGCATCTGCTGGGCCAGACTCAGGAGCTGCTGCGTGGCCGTCACATTCAGCTGCAGGGCGTGTCTGGCAAGAGAGGAGACACACACAGCAGGACTAGGTTAGTGATCCCTGTATACAGCAGGACTAGGTTAGTGATCCCTGTACACAGCAGGACTAGGTTAGTGATCCCTGTACACAGCAGGACTAGGTTAGTGATCCCTGTACACAGCAGGACTAGGTTAGTGATCCCTGTACACAGCAGGACTAGGTTAGTGATCCCTGTACACAGCAGGACTATGTTAGTGATCCCTGTACACAGCAGGACTTGGTTAGTGATCCCTGTACACAGCAGGACTAGGTTAGTGATCCCTGTACACAGCAGGACTAGGTTAGTGATCACTGTACACAAAGAAGCATAAGCACACTATGCATTCCCATAATATCATCACAAGGAGAGAAGTGTGAGACAGAGAGATAGAGAGACCGAGAGAGACAGCGAGAGAGACAAAGGGAGAGGCAGAGAGACTGAGAGAGACAGAGAGAGGCAGAGAGACTGAGAAGAAGGGAGGGAGGGAGAGAGAGACCAAACATACTCACACCCTTTTATCCTTATACTTTCCAGCAATATGCTTCCATTCCAGGAATAAGCATTTGCATACATTTTACTCCTGCATCTATCCATCTACCCTTTCAAAAGGCCATATCAAACAGGGTTTGTGATAACCCTTATTGGATTTTTTTTAAAACTAGGCAAGTCAAATTCTTATTTACAATGACGGCCTACCCCGGACGAATTGTGCGCCGCCCTATTGGACTCCCAATATCGGTCGGATTGTGATACAGCCTGGAATCTAACCAGGGTCTGTAGTGACGCCTCTAGCACTGAGATGCAGTGCCACTCGGGCCCAGCGGTCTAACACGTCTATTTTGCCCAGCCAGGAATGACACTGCTTCCTAAATAGACACTAGCTCACCTCCCAGCCAGTCTACAGAGAAAGATAGGGCTTCTCAGCCACAGTCTGGCAGTTTGGACGGTGTGTGTGTGTGTGTTTATGTGAGAGCAGATGTCAGATGTGGTTTGGCAGCGGTTGCCCATTAACGGCAGCACAGGGAAGGCAGTCGTGACAGTCAGTGGCAGTGGCGTGTCACAGGGGGATGAGAGTGGTAGTAGTAGTAGGACGTACTACCGTTTGAGAACTATTATAGAGCACTAGGCCAGTTTGAGAACTATTATAGTGCACTAGGCCAGTTTGAGAACTATTATAGAGCACTAGGCCAGTTTGAGAACTATTATAGAGCACTAGGCCAGTTTGAGAACTATTATAGTGCACTAGACCAGTTTGAGAACTATTATTGTGCACTAGACCAGTTTGAGAACTATTATAGGGCACTAGTCCAGTTTGAGAACTATTATAGTGCACTAGGCCAGTTTGAGAACTATTATAGTGCACTAGGCCAGTTTGAGAACTATTATAGAGCACTAGGCCAGTTTGAGAACTATTATTAGTGCACTAGGCCAGTTTGAGAACTATTACAGAGCACTAGGCCAGTTTGAGAGAGAACACCACTGTGACTGTGGGACTGCTCCTAGCAGTGTGTTCCTCACTGTTCCAAGCCGCTGAGTCATTAATGAATTCCGCTATTGGATCTTTGTTAGGGTGCTAGATATACTGTAGCCTAGCGGCTATAGTAGCTATTGTGCTTATCACTGCTTCAGTGCTAGGCGTGACTAGCCCTGTACATTTTCACAGCATAGATGTCGTGTCTAGGGCGCTATCTAAAGAGCTGTGGTCTGTGTACCAGTGATTAAACTGTCGTCTGATTATGCTCCAACACTCCCTGGCAACTTTGTTTCCCGGGAGACACGGTAACAACCTTGTGTGTCAGACGAGAGAGGGAGAGAGAACGTCAGGGAGAAATACAGAGGAAGGGATGGAGAGGTAGGTGTGAAAATAGAAAGACAAAGTGAAAGAGGGAAGAGACAAGAGTTATGATGCTGTTCAGAGAACAATCTCACAGCGTTCACCTAACTGAGCTGTCAGTCATGGCTAATGTCCCGCCTCCCCACACCTCCTTCCACCTCTCTGACTGCATCTCATCTCTTAAGGCTGCCCTGTCTGTCCTACTCATTGGGATCTCTACGCCGCCCTATGAGACTCCCAATCGCGATACAGTCTGGATTCAAACCAGGTTGTCTGTAGTGACACCTCTAGCACTGAGATGCAGTGTCTTAGACCACTGCGCCACTTGGGAGAATTGTGATTTAGAATAATATTTAACGTAATTTAAAATGATCTCTATGTCTTTGTACCTCTCTGTGTCAGACACAAGCTATGTCCATTCATTTATATAGAACCAAACTGATTTTATTTGTTCAGTTGATAAAGTAGTGAATTAGCATGATAGAGGGATAGTAAATGTGTGTAGGGGGAGTGGTCCTCACTTGAGGGGTTCATCGAAGCGGATGGTGGCAGCACAGTGGAAGATGATGTTGATGCAGGAGGTCAGTCTCTCTACGTCCTCAGGACTGATGGCCAGGCCAGGCTGTGTCAACTCACTGCTTATAGGAACTATCTTCTGGTGGAAGTCTGGGTTGTCCTCCCTCACACGGTCAAACAGCTGCAGGAAACACACACATAGATGCATCAGATCATAGCAACGTATGTCAAGACATTGATTTAGCCAGGTCCATTTGTAAAAGACACTATGCATAGATGTCTGTAACGATTCTGTAGTCTATTCCTCTGCACAACTGCTACTGTTTAAAACCATGGCAGCTTTTACATAACAATAGCACCATAGTAGTATTTGCAAGCCTCAGTGGTTACAATATGGGTCATGTTGCCCGAAGTAATTGATGAATCACAATAGTATTCAAACACAGATCCAGCGGGTTTCAATATATACATTTTCCCACAATGCCCTAGTAGCAGCAGTGTCGCCCATAGGAGACCACACGCTGCAGTACCAGAGTACTCTGTGTGTGTGTGTGTGTGTGTGTGTGTGTGTGTGTGTGTGTGTGTGTGTGTGTGTGTGTGTGTGTGTGTGTAACATGTTCCCTGTTGCTGTGATGAGGTGAGGATGAGGCAGGGCGTGCACCCTACGGAACACGACACAGGAAATGAAACACCACCTCATCACTAAGCAGGGAGAGGAAATCACTCCTTATCCTCCAAGCAAAAACCATATTAAACAAAATGTAGGTTTTAGTCTTGAATGAAGACAACAGTGTTTTAGGGCTGAATATAAGAACACAACCAACAGAAGGGAAGATTAAGTCTCTTATGACAGACAAGACGTAAATCAAGTAGCTGACCAGTGCGCCCCTCAGATTTAGCTCTTGGTGTCGAGATTAAGAAAGATGCAAAACCCTGAAAATTGTACTGGACATTTCAGATTAATAGCAATTAGGATTAGCATGTGTGAGTTATGAAATTGGCTGTGTGTGTTAGTGTATGACAGTTCCGGCTGCCCTGGTAAGCAGACCACTCTAAGTGAAGAGCAGGACAGATGTTGAGTAATGCCTCCAACAGCTGTTCACATCCATGTTGTTCTCTCTCTACATCTCCATCCCTCCTTACATCTATCCCTCTCTCTATCTCTGTCTCTTTTCTGGCTCTCTAATGAGCAGGTTTATTTCACTTTTTCTCACATCGTGACAAACTCTGATGAACTCTGTTGACCCCAATCACCCTGGTGGAAAAAGCCCAAAGTCCCAGAGGTCTCAATGTGTTGTGCCCCCCATTCTGCTTTCTGCTCTAGGTCAACCCTAGAGCAGATTTCAGAGGAGCTCGGTGTGTCCTCAGCATTTTATAATGCAGCCCTAAAGTTGTGTGGTGGCCGTGAACCTCTAGGCCATATTTTGGTGTGTAGCCCCCTTGAAGGTGGGCACCAAAACTGGCACAAACACCCACCAACCAACCCCAATATTGTGTGTATGTGTGTGTTTGTTTGTGTGTGCAATGAGCCAGCTCTGACACAACACTGCAGTCATGATGTAACACAGAACTGGCTGCAGACTGTGCACTTGAACTCCCCCACCCCCCCTCACCCCTCACCGGACTCACAGCTGGCAGTGGTGTCTGGCTGTAGAGAGAGACGCACCACATCTTGCCAGCACACCTCAACTACCATTTCATGAGCAAATTCAGTTCATAAATAAAGCAAAAG
Organism: Thymallus thymallus; assembly: GCA_023634145.1. NCBI lineage: Eukaryota > Metazoa > Chordata > Actinopteri > Salmoniformes > Salmonidae > Thymallus > Thymallus thymallus. Next base: position 14,433,265 of record CM042420.1, read on the forward strand.
AAGGTGTTTGTTTGCGCGAAACAGTGATTTTACTTAATTTCATAACTGAATGACGGAACACTTGATTAAATTGGATGACCTAAGCCAAACTTCCTCTTCAAGGTTGCGTAACCAAGCAACAAAGACACAACATGCCCTTACGAGAGAGAGAGCGCGAGAGAGAGAGAGAGAGAGAGCGAGAGAGAGAGATGTTCCCTTCACTCTTATCATAGCGGTCCCAGCCATACAGAAAACCACTGCTGCTGATCCTACAAAACACTACTACTACACTGTTCATCATTTATAGTACCAATGTAAATCACTTATAGCACCACAACAGGCTGTAGTGGATGTAAATCACTTATAGCACCACAACAGGCTGTAGTGGATGTAAATCACTTATAGCACCACAACAGGCTGTAGTGGATGTAAATCACTTATAGCACCACAACAGGCTGTAGTGGACAATCAAACACAATCTCAAAAAGGTTCCCCCTCTACAGAATCAATGTAACCTGTCAGAATCAATGTATCCTCTCAGAATCAATGTAACCGTTCAGAATCAATGTAACCTTTCAGCCTTGTAGTAAACAAGCATCATTCAAGACAAGAGAGAGGGAAAATAAGAGAGAGAGGGAGGGAGGGAGGGAGGGAGGGGAAGAGAGAATCAGGGAGAGAGGAGGGTGAATAAAGAGTGAGTGAATTAAGGTCAGAGGGGTGAGTGAGGTCAGAGATTGTGGGCCTGTGCATGCCCATTGTTCAGAGACGAGGAGAGAAGGGCATTGTGGGATATGGGTGTTCTATTGTGAGAGACTGAGGACGGGCAGTGCCAGCCCACCACTGATCTCCCCTCTGGCACAAATCTTCTGACTGTGTGTAACTGTGTCTCTCTCTCTGTGTGTTTGTCTGTGTTTGTGTGTGTCTATGTGTGTGCATGAGTTTCAGTATGTGTGAGAGGGACAGAGTGTGGATGTGTGCCCCCACAATTCACAACATCTCCCCCTTAAGGCCCTTAACACACCTTCCCACAGTGACACTGCAGCATGGCCGCCAGGGCTGAGACAGAGGAGCTAATCTATCTGTTATCGCTGTAGCCTCAGACACAGAGCCAAGAGAGATGTGCTACCACTGGGACGGCTGAGCTAGAACACAGCATCCATTCAGCAGGGAGAGTTATCTATTAAACTGACTTCTCCCTCTCCTCAGCTGTGGTGTGTGGCTCCTCTGTAGGGATGCCAGTTGTCCTCCCTCTGTCTTTCTCACTATTTCTACCTCTCTCTTTCTCCCCATCTTCCTCTCTCTGTAGGTCGTGGGTGTGTGGGAGTGCCTGCTGCCAGCCTCGCTGCCTCTGGCCCTCGTGCCACATGCCAACCAGCTATGTAACGCCGTTTGGGTCTTTGCGTGTCAAAAAAGATACACGTCAAATAATACTATTCGAAGTGTTAATTTAGCTTTTAATTTGACACGTCAAATAACACAATTATATTATAGAATGTTGTGTGTGCTGAATTTGCACGTGCAAGCCAAGGCGCAGCAGTCTAAGGCACTGCATCTCAGCGCTTGAGGCGTCACTACAGACACCATGGTTGTCTCACAACCGGCCGTGATTGGCCCAGCGTCGTCCGGGTTTGGCCGGTGTAGGCCGTCATTGTAAATAAGAATTTGTCCTTAACTGACTTCCCTAGCTAAATAAAGGATTAAATAACGGCTGCAAACAAGCACACAACGGCCACGAACGATGTGTTTAAAATACCGCGTTGGTAATAAGGCATTGGTTTTTTTCGACCAAATGGGAAAACATCTGTGTGAGCATTTGAAATAAGATCAGGATCAACTAATTGGCAAATATCTTTGATACAGATGTTATTAGCAACTTCTGGGGTAGCTAGCTAGCGTTAGCTTGGTACCTAGCTAGCACCAATGCAACCAGCCTGAAAACAATGACCAGTAGAAACTGCAGTCATTTTCAATATTCTTAGCAATGATTTAGGAATCCTTGTAAGTATTAGCTAGATAGCCACTTGTTGTTCGCCTATTGAAATTGAACTTCAGTTCATGAAAAATAACTAGCAGGTCAGCTACTGCAAAGTCACATTTCAGTTGAATGCATTCAGTTGTACAACTGACTAGTATCCCACTTTCACATTTTCACTCAACCCTGTTGCCCAAAGCTAACGTTATAAGCATCCAGCTAGCTTCTTCTGGCTAGTGAGGCTTGACCGGACCGGGTTATGTGTTGTGAAGCTAGCAACAATAAGGATTAGCCCCTATAGTGGAATTTACGGTTTGCCTTCAAAAATAAAAGTACCTATTTGAAAGTGATGCAGAAAGTTACAATTGGTGGAATCGTGCTATATTTAGACTAGATAATGTTAAACAAGGTTGTAATGTGGAGCAATGAAATGGGGTATCAGTCTACTCGGTGACACCACAGAACACAACTATGAAGAGTTTATGCAAATATTAGCGTTGTAGCTCTTATACCTTCACATAGATGCGTCCGACCACCATTAATCAAATTAGGGGTATTTTAGATAATGACACCTAGCTAGATATGTTTTTGGGGAAGAACATTTTTTGCAACCATCAGCTAACTAGCTTTTTTTTTTAAACCAGCACTGTCCAGAGTTTGGGGAAGGGCAGGTGCGTGCGACAAAACTTTACCAGCATCTCAATTAATCTTTGTGACGTATGAAATATGCGCGATAGTGTAATCGATGTGTAATAACTACGTAAAACATGAATGAACGTGTTAAATTATTATGTGACGTGCAGTCATATTTAAGTCCTGATTGGTCAACAAGCTTATTTGACACGTCTAATAGACCCAAACGGCGTTCGATAACCATCCCCAGAAGAGGAGCGGCATGAAATGACTAGCACTGTGCCAAGCTGGCAGCCTATCCTAGGCCTTTCTCTGTCAAACTCTGTCTTTGGGCGGGTCTCTGGGTGGGACCTGTGTGTAATAGTACAGCCCTGTGTCGGTGAGTGCTTTCTGATTATGCCAACCAGCCCCAGATGAGTCGATATGTGAAGAAAGGCCCAGGGGTTGTACATCTCCAGACTCTCCTCTCGCTTAACCTAGGGGTCGGGTCGTAAATCTCCAGACCCTCCTCCCGCTTGAACGATACCACTTTGTGGAGTTTCACAGAAACCCAACACTAATGGCCCCATCCTTTCAGTTAGCAACACGAGCTGCCGTTTTAAAACAGCTTCAATGACCATCCTGTAAATATAACCACTCATTCACAGACCCTTTAGAGATGGGAGACAAAGAGAAAGAGAGAGAGAGAGAGAGAGAGAGAGAGAGAGAGAGAGAGAGAGAGAGCTGTCCCCTGGAGCAAAGATATGGCAGGGAAAGAGAGAGAAAGAGTGAGATAAAAAGAGAGGGAAGTGAATACAAGTTACAGTGTGAATGACAGAAAGGAAGGATGTAGAGTGTTTTGTGTGTGCTGTCCCTAAGGGAGGCCTGGATACAGCAGCATATTGAGATTGTATTACTCATGCATGGTGGGCTGTGGTTGGATGTGATGGGGAGGGGAGCTGACTGAGTGTCTCTATGCCGGGAGAGCCACAACTCCACAGGGGTGAAAGAATCAAGACATAGAAGATTGGCTGCAGCTCTGGAGTGATGCAGACTGGGCCCTTTTATTCATAGTCTGTCCTGCTTCATATACAGGGTCCCTGGTGGTTGAAGTAATCACATGTACAGCTCAGGATTGGCACATAAATGCACACGGGATAAGACACATATGAACATAGACACATGTACTGTAAGTACACATGCACACACACAAATACACACACACACAGCCATGCAGGCCGAAGAGGCTATCTCTGCAGGTAGCCGGATGGTAAGTGCTATGATTAAAACAACATTAAACACAGTACACACACACACCAAAGATATCTCTGGCCTCTTCCCCCACTCCTGGTCGAACAGATGTTAGTGTTTCAGCCAGGCTTGGTGGATGTATGCTGGGTAAATGGGTCTGCTCTGCGGTTGGCCCTCTCTCTGCTGGTCACAAAGCCAGAAGATGAGCGATGGAGAATGGAGTTATTTAAAGATGTCTCATGGCTTTAGGCCATTTCCATATACCTGTCTCAGTATATTATCTCTGTTTTGTATTTATATTCTCTGTGGTTGGCTCTTTGAGGGGAAACATTGGAGTGGACTTCCAGGAACAATTCCCCTGGGAGAGAGTGCCAGCTCTCTTGGACGTCATCCAGGTCCCCTGCATACCACAGCTCCTCAAAGACCCAGAGGATTCTTCAGCGGTGCAGACCAGGGCATAGGTCATAAAAGTAAACAGAGGCAGAGGACAGAGGACAGAGCATTTCTGAGCATCAAGTGCCAAGCTGGAGCTATCTAACGCTGTGCTCAACTTAATACAAGAGGATCAATACCAACAGGACAATTCCACTTCTGAGACAGTGACCTCATGGCGAGCCATGGAAAATTCCATTATCCCTCTAGAACAAACCAAATTGAACTAATGCGATATACGAAACCATATGGTCACTGGAAAACAGACAGGGACAGATCTAACGCTAGGCTTTACTGATCAAGCAAACTTAGTGGTCGTACCATTGTGACCCCTGGGGGTTAGGGAAGATGACAGAGGGATGTGTGGACCATTGCTTGTGGCCACTGGTGGCCGGCCCTGGTCCAGCGGGGTGTGCGGCTGAGTGGAATCCCAGAACTCTGGTTGGAGCGCTACTGTCGTCAATCCACCGATTACGGAGGAAACCAAGCTGAAAGCACCCCAACGCTCCAGCGAGCACAGAGACACACTGCATCATGGCAAGGAAAACACACACACACTTCGACAAAAAATACCTGAGGTGCTTCCACACAAATGGAATGTTTCCATGTAAGAGAATCAAACTTCTGCTGGCATCCAAAACATCTTCCTTCGCTTGAATCAGGTGGTTTGATGCAGTGTGGTGACGATGTGTGTTTCAATCAGTTTGGATTCACAGTTTATCAAAGGGAGGAAAACAGTGAGGCTTGGTAATCTTGATGAACACGATATCCTCTGTTATATAGAGAAATCTATCTATCCTGAAATCAAAACCTGGAGAACCTCTGATGTGATGAGGGCTCTGTCTACTGCCTCTTCCAGTTCATTGTTGTAGGGCAAAGCAATCTCTCTCTCTCTGTGTGTGTGTGGAGTGCCTGCCGCCAGCCTCTCTGCTCCTCGTGCCACATGCCAACCAGCCCCAGATGGAGAGCAGCATGAAATGACTGGCACCGTGCCAGCCTCTCTCTGTCAAACTCCCTGTCTCTGGGCGGGACCTGTGTGTAATGGTATAGCCCTGTGTGAGTGAGTGCTCTCTGAACTGTTACATCCACCATTTAAACAGAGCTTTACACGCCTTGTAATATATTTCATGTATTGAATTGTAATTCCACGTAGGCAACAATACACTTTACCACAGGGTGCAGTCAATGGAACTGATTCAATAACACCAGGCCAGATGGGAGCCGCAGTGATAGCCATAGACACGTTTTACAGACAAAAATGCCAACAGTTATGCTGTGCCTGTGTTAAAGGTGAGCTGGGGAGTTGAGAGGGCTGGGGAGTTGAGAGGGCCTTCCCTCCCTCTCTGAGGGCGGCTCTTGAAGCACTCATACTAGAGCAGGTACCACTGTAATGAGTAGACTAGCCTGTAAACACAGCCAGTCAATAAGTGTTACATTAGAGGTTCCCCAGAGATAATTGGTCCACACCAGCCACCCCATACGATAATTCAAGGATGCAATATCAGAGAGCATTATAGTACCAGCTACTGTCACCACTGGTTTACCACAGACCACTGAAACAAATACCAGAGAGCATTATAGTACCAGCCACTTACAACACTGGTTCACCACAGACCACTGAAACAAATACCAGAGAGCATTATAGTACCAGCCACTGTCACCACTGGTTTACCACAGACCACTGAAACAAATACCAGAGAGCATTATAGTACCAGCCACTCCACTGACACCACTGGTTTACCACAGACCACTGAAACAAATACCAGAGAGCATTATAGTACCAGCCACTGACAACACTGGTTTACCACAGACCACTGAAACAAATACCAGAGAGCATTAAGGTACCAGCCACTGTCACCACTGGTTTACCACAGACCACTGAAACAAATACCAGAGAGCATTATAGTACCAGCCACTCCACTGACACCACTGGTTTACCACAGACCACTGAAACAAATACCAGAGAGCATTATAGTACCAGCCACTGACACCACTGGTTTACCACAGACCACTGAAACAAATACCAGAGAGCATTATAGTACCAGCCACTGACACCACTGGTTTACCACAGACCACTGAAACAAAGTAATCCACAAAGGCTAAATACATGATAAAAACAGAGGTTTTGTTTCCACTGGACAACATGTAATCTCGTCCCCAGGCTCAACTGCATATAGAGTGCCAGCTAGGGATGAAGTTAGACAAGGTGTTACTGATATTGAATTCAGTGAGAGACAGTGAGGCAGGAAAGCTTTAGGCTATTTCAGTTATAGAGTGCCCTAAAATACTAATTGTCATCGTAGGTTTCTGTAAAAGTGTGTTAAATATCTAGGTGAATAGTTGCCTAATATGGAAATCTTAATATAGGCTGGATGCCAAGCTTGTAAATGGCTGGTGCACATTAAAGGAGTCAAGGGATTTTTAGTTTTTCCTGACCACAGAACCTGACCAGGAAAACTCCTGGTCCTTATGTGGTATGGATGTGGTGGTACAGCAACCTTTAGATGATTGGCTAGGTAGTATGTTAGTCTGTCCTGGCTGCCATTCTGATCTGGCCCTGCCCTCGCTCCCTCAATTGAGACTAAACTCCAGGCCAATGTTCCCTCTAAGCTGCGCGCGTGCAGCAGAAATATCAGCCCAAAGAGAGAAGAACGAGATTGAACTTCACTCAACTTTATAGAGCAGTGATCACCAACCGGTCGATTGCAACCGACTGGTCGATCACCAAGGCATTCATAGTCGATCGCCATACATTTCTTTAAAAAAAACAACGATAAAGCAAGCCTTTTGTCTCGTCTCGTGCTGTTGGCGGTAGGTGCTCCCAATTCAGCTGCCTTATGTGCCGGGGTAGGCAACTGTTGCCATTTGGAACCATTTTCATGTGTCTGAAGGTACAAACTCTGCCTTCCTGGAGAGCAAATCAAGCCTGCCGCTGGTCAATCGTATGTCTGAAATTACGGTGTCTGCAGTAACGTAGCAGGCATAAAAGAAAGCTACAGCAAAGTTGATACTGTGCGATTTCAAAATGTTTAAAAACATGACAAGAGAGAAACTGTCAACGAATACAGCAGAGCTGCTGTTTGCATGAGTGAGTTCATGTTTAAGTTCTTACTCAGCACTGTCATCACTTTGTATTCAACACTTTTATAAGCCATAAAATGCGTCTTCTTTCTATTTCCACTCAGCGCTACAACAAGCACTGCAGCGGTAATGAATAAGTAGGAAAGTAAATCTATAGGCTTGCGTTGTTATTATTAGCGGCTTGGGACTTTTTTAAATATCTTTTTCTTCACTTTCTCTGTTCATAGGAGTAACGACATGAATTTGTGCATGAGGCAGAAATAATGCGGTGTCAGTGGAGGAAAGGGAGAGCGGAGGGATGTTGAGAGTCTGCTGCTCTCTCCCTCCGCTGAGACTGACCATCAGATGCAGGCACCATCTGCCTAGTAAAATAAATAATATAAAGCAAATTATTTAAATGTATGCTCACTCAGCTGTGCCTCACAAGTAATACAACAACGGATCAATTAACCATCCAACATCCACCAATGTATAGTGTACATATTCAGCCAACCACCCATACTATGCTATGTCTTTTTTATAGCTTTTATTTTTTTTGCACTCCAGATATCTTGTATTTCTATACTTTTTCATACTGCCGCTCTATGTATCATGTACCGTGTATCTGTCTTTTGTGTACTTTCGTTGTGGCATTTTGCATCTGCCCTGTGTTTTGTTGTAGCTGCTTGACAATGAAATTTCCCCCTCGGGGGATCAATAAAGTACCTATCTATCTATCTATCTATCTATTACCGGTGTGATCATATAGCCTAGCTCAAATTTTTTAATATAATTGCCCGAACAAAAATGCATTGGCAGGGCAATTCAAGCAAAGCCATTATGCGGTGATAATGTATTGGGCTTATAGCATTTTGACTCAGAAAGTGATCTTGACTAAGAAAAGGTTGGTGACCACTGTTCTAAAGTTTTCACTGTTAACACTATCAATGTTTCCCTTTACTGTGGCGATTGTAATCTAATCAACGCAATATTAGCCACATTCAATGCAACATACTGAAACAAAACTAACTATGCAAGAGATTTTGTTTTAGGTAGAACGTATCGGAGTGGGATTCTATTGCATTGACACGCATGACTCAGCCTGTATTCTACACAGACCGTTGCAGCATAAACAATCAGAGCTGCAGTAGGCCTATATGCAAATAGACCATTGCCATATATGGATCTGTGCCATTTACTTTGAACTGGACTGTGTTTACAGCATGAGCTGTAAAGATGCACTTGTTTTGAAGATCAAAGTGAGAGCTGCATGTAGCCACATTTTGTTCATATCCTTTGCTAGTTAGTGAGTTATTAGTCCCGTTAAAAATAATTTGTAGTCAGCAATAGGGTAGTGATTGCTTCCTACAAGAGCGCAAATCGTGTACATTTTGAAAAACGAGTCAGGTAAAGGGGCAGTGTTGTATTTTGAGACAGGCTTGAATAAGCTAAGTAGCCAATAGGCAGAGGGTAGCATAATTTGTCTGATTCTTTGTAATAATGGTATGGGAATAATAATGCATTTTATTTTGTAAAGTGGTTTCTTGCATCAAACAACACACCAACATTTTCAGTCACCTCCTTGTCTGAAGGACAAGTGGATAAACAGTTTAATCAAATGTTTTCGAAAAAGTCTCATGGAATGTAGGCCTACATTGAACACTGCTAGATACTAGTCAGTTGTACAACTGAATGCACTCAACTGAAATGTGAGCGAGAGACAGAGAGACAGAGACAGAGAGAGCGACAGAGCGAGAGAGATAGAGAGAGAGAAAGAGTGAGAGAGACAGAGAGAGAGAGATCGAGAGAGAGAGAGAGATACAGCTATAGGTAGAGTGTGATATCAACCCTATTCTAAACATGTGTGAGTGACACACAGTGATGTCACCACAGTGATCTCACCCCAGTGATCAGAGAGAGAGAGAGAGAGAAGCTGAATCAGAGAGGTGGCTTGCTTAACTGGGCGTGGTGGTACACACAGTATACCACCACGCCCTTGCTTCCCTGCTGCTCCGTCAGTCACACAATGTACCCTTCATTCAGAGAGGAGGCCAAAGAGAGAGATGTGTTGTTCTTGTTTTGGAAAAAAACAGTCAAGAGTTGTTCACTAGAGGCCTGGTCTAACTCCTTCCCTGCCCTCTTCCTCCCCTCTGATTACCGAGTACAAGTTTGAACAAATATGGAGAGCCAACAATCGTTTCCATTTCCACACAGTTTGGGATGTAGACTGTTTGATAAGAGAGGTGTGGAAATAGCTGAGGTGTGGTTTTAAACAGGAAAACAGAATGTGGGCAGCTGGGGACAGTTCTGGGATGCAGTACACCAGGGCAGCTGTTCTGTTCTAGCCTTCCCTTGGTGAGATCCAGATGACTGCTGGAGTCAGCAACTAATAAGGTGCACGCACACGCACACACACACACACACACACACACACAAACTAAAGACCACTCCTCTTCCACTGACCAATTATCAATACTGTCGTTCACAACATATTGGCCAGGTCATCACCCACTCAGACCCATGTCCAGTCAGCAGAATTCCAGCAGGTTCCCTTCTTGCCCCTCTAGCATTCCAGCATCCCCCACCTCTCCCACACTGATCTGCATCCTGACCCTAGAACACACTGGGCTAAAGCTCTCAGCTCTAAAATAGGATTCTTCTATGTCTAGAATATAAGAGAATATCAGCCTATTAGTGGGAGAAGACATGCAAAAAAATCTAAACTAAGGCACCTTTACCCCTTGTGCATATCTATCACACTTTACATTACATCCAATACCCTGCAATTCACACAACTCAACTAACCAGACAACAGTTGAGCTAATTTATAGGCCTACTCTTTAAGGCATATCATGAGAGAGCCAATTCATGTGAATTCAATCAGATGTCTATCTGGATGTCCTTTTCCAGGTCACAGCACCTTTTCCTTATAACATGCTTTTAACGGAGCCCACAGAGACGCTTGGTTGGCCGTTACCTAGCAACAGGTGTTCTGAATGACATTCAAGTTCCATAAGAGCATACGGCATGAAAAGCGTCGGGAACGGGCCGAGAGCATTCCTCCTATAGAATCCTCCTTTGTAAAGAAAAACCTCTGTCTAAGACGGATAATACAGAGACTGTAATCTCAGCACCCAGAATCTCAAGTGCGCTCTGTTGTTAAGACTGTCACGAGAGACTGCAACAGTGACATGAATAACAATTGGAGGGAAATGCTTTATACAGCCGTAGCGAAACACGTTCCTTTTAATGGTCTGTTTTGATTAGGCTGGATATGGCAGCCAGTCTGTTTATCTGTCCTCTCCTTCCTCACTGTCTTGTTTGGCTGGCTAGTGTTGTCTCGTATAGTGTTGTCAACTGCACAAACAGACTACTGTGTTTGATGAACACCAAGTTGTTATCCTTTCTCTGGTGTGTGAAGACACATTCTGGGCATTTGTATTAAAAAATCACATCAGGTAGAATCACATCCAGCTCCAGCACACTCATGAATTTCTCTCTCTCTCTCTGAACTGAGCTTAGTGCGGATCTCATTTTCTCTCAGCTTCAGCTAATTGTCAGCTATTCTCTCTCTCTCTCTCTCTCTCTCTCTCTCTCTCTCTCTCTCTCTCTCTCTCTCTCTCTCTCTCTCTCTCTCTCTCTCTCCTCTCTCTCTTCTCTCTCTCTCCCTCTCTCTCTCTCTCTCTCTCTCTCTCTCTCTCTCTCTCTCTCTCTCTCTCTCTCTCTCTCTCTCCTCTCTCTCTCTCTCTCTCTCTCTCTCTCTCTGCTCTCCTCTCTCTCTCTCTCTCTCTCTCTCTCTCTCTCTCTCTCTCACAGACAGACAGACAGACAGAGAGTTAATTAAGATACCTTTAACTGGTGCCTCCATCGTAGACAGAGTTAATTATCTGTGTGTGCCTGTGTGAGTGTTTTCGGTTAGAGGGCAATAACAACATCAGTAGCAGCAGAGAGGATGCTTCAGCGTGCATTTGTGAACACGTCAATAGTTTCCCAGTCTCAATCTTTCAGAGCTCATTAAGCCCAACACGGTCTAGCCGAGTCACGCTTTGCCGCTTGGGTTGTCGGGGCCGAAGCCTCACATCTTTCTCATCCCTCTCTCCCTCCCTCTTTCTTTCGCTCCCTTTTTCTCTCGTCCCTTCATCTCTCTGTAGGTGAGTATGGCTTGTATGGTTTGGATGAGCACAGAGATATGCCCTTGAGTCAGCAAAGAGCTTAGTCCACTTGAACTTCAGTGGCAACAGCCATAAAACAACATAAAACCATTATACAGTATATTATTCATAGGGACATTTCTCTCTGCATCTCACATTCTGTAACACAACATCAAACAATGTTGGTTTGGAATGATTTTCAATAAACACAAAGCAGCAAGAATACAAAACACCTTAGCCAATAAACCTGCATGTGACACAAAGCCAACAGGAAACAGATGAATTATACAGTTTGCCTTCACTTCAGATCAGTGCAGATCAATAGGAGGATATCGTGAGAAGGAACTTCTTTAGACTACAGAGGTTCCCCCCCTGGTATAGTGTACTCAAGCGTAGTGCACTACATCCTTGTAGTGTTCTAAACCATCGAGTAGTGCCCCTCACCTTGCATTTCATCATGTGGCTGACGCGTTCCTGCATGGACTGTCCAGCCTTGGGTCTGACCAGGAGGTAGAGGGTTCGGACCTCTGGACAGGACCGCAGCAGTTTCTCCACCAGCACCTTGCCCATGAAGCCCGTGGCGCCAGTGATCAGCACGTTCTTGCCTGCGTAGTAGTCAGCGATAGACGCCATGCTGCCGTCTGCCCCTCGCTCTCCTCCGCCCCTTCTCTGTCTAGCTTGTCCCCGTCCCAGTCTTCACAAGGCAGCTCCTAGAGAGAGAGAGAGAGAGAGAGAGAGAGAGAATAGCTGACAATTAGCTGAGGCTGAGAGAAGATGAGAACCGCACTAAGCTCAGTTCAGACTCAGTCTCTTTACATGAGCAAACACTCATTACACTTGACATAACCTACAATATATATTGTGTACATATTAATGCTGAGTATAGGTGACAGACCTGTAGAGAGAAGTAACGCACGCGCACCCAAACACACACACACACACACACACACACACACACACACACACACACACACACACACACACACACACACACACACACACACACACACACTGTGTAGACTTGATGAAGTGAGTGATGAACTGTTTGTGTCCTCTGCCCTTAATCAGAGTGCTGGAGCAAGCAAATTAGATCATGAATATACATAAGGCAATCAATCACAGCACATAAATATTACCATTATTACCCCATTCAGAAGAGTGTCAGCCAGCTTTGGTTTAAGATCGTTTCCAAGCATGTACAAAGAGCATCATTGACCCCTCCCTTCTCAGGGCAATCATCCACAGAGCCAACTACATATCGAGGTCAGCAATAGAGTTTGCCAGCTTGTAGTCCTAAAAAACTGAAATGAGTTAGCATTTTCTACCGCTGGTTCATTCAGCCATTCCTATGGAGGAAATTAATAGGGAAAGAATGGGTGGGATAAACGCCGAAAATAAGGTCTGAGGTTAAAACAGGCTTAGGAGATTTAGTCATTTTAGCAGATGCTCTTATCGACTTACAGAAGAGTGCATACATTTTCATACTTGTCCCCCATGGGTATCAAACCCACAACCCAGGCGTTGCAAGTGCGATGCTCTACCAAGTGAGCCACAGGTTTTGTTCTACGAGATAATATCAGTCAGTTAACATAACCTTCATGAACGATACACACATCTGTGACTGCTGCACACACACACACACACACACTGCTGCACCTGGGTGGTTGAAATTATGTTGAATTTCATATTTGATTAGGGATATTATATTTGACCTTATTTCAATGCTGATGTTAAAATGGTATGGTTTAAAAGTGTATTATTAATTTCATGAATTTGGCATCCTATTTATAGGGCTAATGGTTACTCCTTCTAATCTTCTAAAGATCCAATCAACCATGGACCAATGATAGTATACCTAGCTTCACGTTGAAATGATGGTGTCTTTTGGACAAATCCGATGTCACTGTAGCCTACATAAACCCAACCTCACACCAAATGGTCTTTCACATACAGCTTGTGTAAGAAAATATGTTATTCTATTCAATGCCTCTCTTCTTGCTGTTGTCTGTGCCCAATAATGTTTGTACCATGTTTTGTGCTGCTACCATGTTGTGTTGCTACCATGTTGTTTTCATGTTATGTTGCTACCATGCTGTGTTGTCATGTGTTGCTGCCTTGCTATGTTGTTGTCTCAGGTATCTCTTTTGCTTTTTGGTAGGCCGTTATTGTAAATAAGAATTTGTTCTTAACTGACTTGCCTAGTTAAATAAAGGTTAAATCTTAATATATATATTTTTTTAAGCGGATGACAACTTCCTGTCTTCCTGGCCTGGCCTGGCCTCAGTCAACCAGCCTGTAAAACATATGTCCTATCAGCCTTATAAAACAATGACCATCAAATACTGGCACAAAGATTGGTCAGTGTTTAGTGGGGCCGGCCAACCGACCATGATAAGTGTTCAAGCCAGAGAAGCCATGTGTGGGTGCTCTGTATCCTTCTCCATCTCCTCTCCTCGTCTCTGGGCCACAGATTCCAAACAGTGTTAGCTGAAAGACTGGAACTACATCCCCCAATGACCAAGATAACAGAGAAAACACATAGAAAAGCCTTGCTCCCTCCCTCAAACACACAACTCTGACCCTAACCCCTCTCCCCCACCGTGTGCCCCTTTAAACGCCCCTCCAAAAGGGGGTCACGGTCAAGGTCCCTCCATTGATGTCATGTCGTTCCGGCTCTATGCTCCAGTACATCGCAGAGATTCTTGGGGGACTACGGATACACACACGCTGGGAACCTATTTTAACACACACCTATTCTCCCCTATCAATAAGTAGATGGGAGTGGGAGTGGGAAGGAGCTAATAGGAATAGCCTCGCTACCACTCACACAGTATGGAACTATGGTCAGCTATGATCTGTAGACCACTATACTCTCTGTTACTATAGGGAGAGACTGGCTCCACAGCCTTCACTAAACGTCCGCTCAGCTATAGTATGTCCTTCACCAAGGGGATGGACACTGACACATGCTGCAATAGACTTCCCAGTCTTAACACATGGGGCTGGAGGCAGAGGGGAGCTGTCAGTCATAGACATGCAGCTGCGAGCAAGGGAAGGTGATCCTGGCTCAGGATAAATCCCCAAACCATTTATCCGGTTGATAATGTGTATGATAGAGACTTAGTACGGCTCTGGAGATGTCAATCTGTGTTAACTTTATCCAAACTTTATCACTCTATCACTAAATGCCAACATCATCACTTTGCCTGTGTTGAAACCCCGAAGGAGAAGTCAACTACTTGTTTGCTGGTAAGTATGGTGTCTTCCAGACAAAGTATCATGTAGCCTCAGAAAGTCATTTGGGGACAGTTCCATAATGATGTTTTGAGACTTTTTATGCTACCAAAGTTACAGCACAAATTCTCCTCCACTGTAGGAGTTTCTAGTCAGGCATCCAGCTACTTGCTGTTTCATCTATTTCCAGCCGCTTCCTTTGAGTGAGTGCTTTTCTGTACTTCTTTTCTGCTCCTCTCACCAGGAGGTCTGTGCCTGTTTTTGGAAGAGAGTGGTTGGAGGCACGGCATTGTACCCTGCCACCGAGGGCCTTACTGCCTTTAAGCACACCAATCTGCCATCGGTAGGTCAGTAGAGTGGAGCCTTGGATAGACAGACACACACACACAGCACAGGGACCACTAGAGCCTCACTGGCTGCCCGTCGTCTGAGAAATGAACACGGACCGAAGCCAGCTCAACAGAGAATAGAGAAAGAATCAGAAAGACTGACATCAATGAAGGTGACGTTAGTCTACTTAGAACGGGCAGTGCCCAACATCACAAAAAAGTCAGCAGCCTTTTTTCACAAAGACAACCACGCTCCCCGTGCCCTGGACGCTCAACCGAAGAGCACCACCCACAACAGTAAACACAGCCGCACCAACCACTTGGGTTTCAGGCAGCAGCGGGGACACCGGCTGCCAACAGCCCTATCTCATCCAACAACCTGGCATTGTGCTCTCCCAGGAACCCAGACAGTACACAGGAGCCGTGACCTACTTAGGAACCCAACTATTCCACGGCCGCAGACTGCTAGTCTGCCTGTCTGTTGTTGGCTAATGGGTCACATACAGAGCTCTGTTTAGAGATTAAGATGGATGACATTGATGATGAACGATGATTACTGTTCTCATGAGGTACAACGTTTACTGTGAAGGATGAGTACGGTACAGCCTTGTGAATGAGCACTTGCATTCGCAAAGCTACTCTACTTTGTTTTGCAGACCTATTGGTTTCGCAGGCCTATTGGTTTCACAGGCCTATTGGTTTTGCCAAAAGAGGCAATGAGTTCTCCCTTTCTCTATCTTGCTATACTTGCCTGAGGAGGTGGATGGTGGAGGAATATACTGGCCATTAAATTAAAGTAGTGATTAACGTTTCAACAAATTACCATTTAAAGAAAAATAGATGGATGAACATAATCCTGTGGTTTAGCCTACGTATGACTAGAGGGAAAAAAACCTAAATGAGAATGCTAACAAGCAGACTAAGAAGCACAATGCGTTGGTTTTCAGCCCAGGACCCACCAATCACCATTCACCATTCACCAATCACCATTCACCATTCGCCATTCACCATTCCCAGGAGACACAACAGTGTCAGCAACCCAGACACAAACCTCCACTGTTACGGAATCATCCATGTCTAGGGCCATTCTCAATGATGCATCATCATTACGTGTAAGCACAGTATCTACTTCCTGCTATCTAGGTCATAATACTGTAAACAAACCTAACTTTGAGGTCAAAACACAACGCAATCCACAAAAGCCCTTCACCGATAAGTGCACCGCCAAGGGCTCTCGTTGGAGATGTCATTAAGTTATTTAAGTGCACCGTCAAGGGCTCTCGTTGGAGATGTCATTAAGTTATTTAAGTGCACCGCCAAGGGCTCTCGTTGGAGATGTCATTAAGTTATTTAAGTGCACCGTCAAGGGCTCTCGTTGGAGATGTCATTATGTTATTTAAGTGCACCGCCAAGGGCTCTCGTTGGAGATGTCATTATGTTTTTTAAGTGCACCGTCAAGGGCTCTCGTTGGAGATGTCATTATGTTATTTAAGTGCACCGTCAAGGGCTCTCGTTGGAGATGTCATTATGTTATTTACTCCACAAAAACATTCTGTCAGGAGTTTTTTCCTGCTTTGTTTTTCACTGCCTTGCTTGTGTAGGCGTCTAATTGCCAAAATAATTAGATTTAATTGCATTAGCTGTGCAAAAAGCTTCAAGCACTTTTTCGTTCATAAGCCTATATGTGCTTAATTTAACTTAATTTAATTTAGTAATTTCCTCTCTAGTTCCATTCAACTCCAGAAACACAGTAAATCTGAGCTATGGAGAAAGTTGTTATTTTATGATGTTACATTTACGGTACGGTGCTATAGACACACATTTCTGTTTCCACAAACCTACTATCAGATTCAGGTGTCCTCTATGGAACTCATGCCACGGTATATTGACTGTGTGTATATCGTTACGTTATCTGTGATCCGAAGGATTCTGTAATTACACCAGCCCAGACAGTGAATGACAAAGGCTGGGCACATGGTTTCTATTTCACTCGGCCCAGACCCAGACCTGTCTCTCACTCTCACACACACACACACACACACACACACACACACACACACACACACACACACACACACACACACACACACACACACACACACACACACACACACACACACACACACACTCTCACACACACACAACACACAACACACAACACACACACACACACAGTCGTGTTTAACTAACCTTGTGGGTCCACAATTTATAACCATTCAAAATCCTATTTTCCCTAACACCTAAATCTAAACTTAAACCTAAACCTAACCCTAACTCCTAACCCTAAACCCAATTCTAACCCTAACACTAATTCTACCTTAACCCTAAACCCCCTAGAAATAGCATTTGACCTTGTGGGGACTAACAAAATGTCCCCAGTTGGTCAAATGTTGGGTTGTTTACTATTCTTGTGTCCACACACACACACACACACACACACACACACACACACACACGCAGACACGCAGACAAGCTAAATGTCTGTGACGTAAAAAAAAACAACACAAAACCCCCACATGCATTTTCCAGGCATGACATAATTAACCCATGATACATCACATCATGAAGAGGGGAGTCAGCAGTAGAAAATCCTGCTGTGTGTATAAACCAGTTTGAGCAGTCATTACCAAGATGTTGGCGGCCCAGTCCCACCCCTGTCATTAGGCTGCCACACAGAGACAAGGTGCTGATGGGAACAGGCCCTAATTCACACCAAAGACTCATTACTAAGACGGTGAACAGTTTGCATGTCACACTAGGAGGCCATGCTAAAAGGGGGTTGCTTAGTTAGAAACCATTCATCACAGGCTGGGACTGTGGACCACTGATGCCCTGTCACTCACCCCAGTGGCTCAATCCCCTAATGTGGAAAGAAGGATATTGTGGCAGCGGTAATATCCGACTTCTCAGTATTGCCTGCATCACTAGATCTGGGGTGTCTATTCAATAATTAACTAATTCCATTTCTCCCTGTCAATTGATGCATAGATGATAGTATCTATTGACATGAAGGATACATGAAAGTGAAATCTATTTCCAGCCTTGACTTGAGTGACAGGCCCTGAGTAATCATGAGACCACCCTGAAGTCAGGAGTGGTGACCCAAGAAGATTGATTAGTTTAATCAAGCATTGAGTGTAGAGTCGGCTTACAATGAACAGGAGCAGGAGATGGACATAACAAAAAGGAGATTGGGTGTCATTGGTAAAACTCACTGGATTCCATCTATGTAAGACCAGGAGTTTTTCCTGGTCAAGTCACCAGGTACCTAATAGATAGGATGGAAATAGAGGGGATGAAAGAAGGAACAGGGAGTTTTTCCTGACCACAGGAAAAACTAGTTGGGAGGCTTCAGATAGTAAAAAGCAGGAACGGTGTTAGGCTAGATCAGGGATGGGCAACTCCAGTCCTCGGGGGCCAGAGAGGCGTCACACTTTCCCCCATCCCTAGCAAACACAGCTGATTAAACTAATTGCGTTCTAAACTGATTAGTTGATTATTGGCGTCAGGTGTGTTAGCTGGGGCAAAAGGCCTCAGAGGACTGGATTTGCCCATCCCTGGGCTAGATTAAGATGGAGGAGAATGATATACCACTCCCATGCAGATTATAGTGCTGCAACATATTTATTTCCTTCCATGAATTCGGCACACAAGAAGAAAATCTCCCTGGATAGCTCCAACAAACACAGACATGATGTTCTAACACGTAGCATACACACAACCATCTGTAAAGTAGAGGTACATCCTAAAAAAAGCTCCCAGATATCAAGGGAGATGTAGGCCTATTCTCCTTTCACAGGAGAACAAGTCACAAAGGAATATTTTTCATGTCTGTTTTTATCATTTTAACGCCAAGAGCACCAAAGACAATTTCCCATTATGTGCAAACCTAATGGACAATAAAGGTTTTTAACAAATCTAACTGACTACATTTTGGTCCTGGGAGTTGTTGTTGTCATTATTGTTGTTGTTCATTCGGTCTTGACAAGGCTGGTCAGAGTGAGAAATTAAAGAAATGCTGCTCTCTTTCTGTGAGCTCCTAGCTGTCTCTAAGGTTATTCTCAGAGGGACCCCTTTGCCGCTATAAAGCCTTGTCCCACTTATCTCACACTGTAAAACACTCCGAAAACAGACAATTAGGTTGTTAGCTTCACTGTGCTCTCCCAGTAGGTGACATACTGCCTTGTAGGCTGATGGGAGAAGCTGAGGCTTGTCTGAATGAGTTAGAGAGAGATGACAGACATGGCCCGCAAACAGACAAGTAGACATACATACATCCACACACTTACCTACCTACACATCCATACCGACTGAGACAGACAGACAGACAGACAGACAGACAGACAGACAGACAGACAGACAGACAGACAGACAGACAGACAGACAGACAGACAGACAGACAGACAGACAGACAGACAGACAGACAGACAGACAGACAGACAGACAGACATTCAATTGATTGGACATGATTTGGAAAGGCACATACCTGTCTATATAAGGTCCCACAGTTGACTGCATGTCAGAGCAAAAACCAAGGATTGTGTCCGTAGGATTGTGTAGTGGCACAGATCTGGGTATGGGTACCAAAACATTTCTGCAGCATTGAAGGTCCACAAGAACTCAGTGGCCTCCATCATTCTTAAATGGAAGAGGTTTGGAACCACCAAGACTCTTCCTAGAGCTGGCCGCCCGGCCAAAATGAGCAATCAGGGGAGAAGAGAGAAACAAGATTCTCTGGTCTGACAAAACCAAGACTGAATTCTTTGTCCTGAATGCCAAGCGTCACGTCTGGAGGAAGCATGGTGGTGGTAGCATCATGCTGTGGGGATGATTTTCAGTGGCAGGGACTGAGAGGCTAATCAGGATTGAGGGAAAGATGAACGGAGCAAAGTACAGAGAGATCCTTGATGAAAACCTGCTCCAGAGCGCTCAGGAACTCAGACTGGGGCGAAGGTTCACCTTCCAACAGGACAACGACCCTAAGCACACAGCCAAGACAACACAGGAGTGGCTTCGGGACAAGTCTCTGAATGTCCTTGAGTGGCCCAGCCAGAGCCCAGACTTGAACCCAATCAAACATCTCTGGAGAGACCTAAAACTAGCTGTGCAGCGACGCTCCCCATCCAACCCGACAGAGCTTGAGAGGATCTGCCAAGCTTGTAGTGTCATACCCAATAATATTCAAAGGCTTTAATCGCTGCCAAAGGTGCTTCAACAAAGTACTGGGTAAAGGGTCTGAATACTTATGTAAATGTGATATTTAATTTGTTTGATTTTTTATAAATGTACCTACATTTCTATAAACCTGTTTTTGCTTTGCCATTATGTGGTACTGTGTGTAGATTGAGGGGAAAAAAACGACTTAATCCATTTTAGAATAAGGCTGTAACGTAACATAATGTGGAAAAGGTCAAGGGGTCTGAATACTTTCCAAATGCACTGTAGATAGATAGAGCCTCCTGGGCAGCCGTCCAAAGCCCAGATAGAGCCTGGCAGGCTGGGCCATCGTGGCTTTAACACACAGGGAGGTGAAAGACAGAACTAACTGCCTGCTCCATTAAACAACACAGCTGGTCTCTCCAGTGTGCTTCTCCCACAATACTTAGTAAAAGCCAGCGCTTCTTGGGATCACTTAGTGAGTTCGCTCTTTCCCTCAAGGTATGACAGAGGATGACGTTGATTACATTCCCGAAAATAGACTTGTCAGAAACCAACAGAATTGTAACAGTTTTGTTTTAACAGATGATCACACATCTAAAACCACCCACACACACACGTGTACAGTATAGCCTAAGGGCAGTCTCTGCAACCGTCAGTCCCCTCCAATCCTAATGTAGTCATCAAGTTGTGGAGGAATGTGGTGCCATCTAGACTACCTGGCTATTAAGTGTCTCACTCCCTATGTGCTTGTCAGACCATGCTGAGAGTGGGAAAGTTTCACTCAGTCCATGTGACGGCACACGTTCTTGTGAATGTCTCAAGAATGTCTTACTCTCACCTGAATATCTCTTGAAATCTACAGTTAGGCTACCTTCCTCCCTCCCTTCAAGACAGGCCGGGATTCAATCCGATCGCAGGTTACAGGCATTGCGGCTTTTAAAGGCAATGTTCCCGCGTTCGCCGAGACTGCATTCGCTGCATGTGTCGGCTCAATCTAACGTGGACTCTGTTAGGCTTAACAGATAGAATAGAGCTTTTTACTGTGTTTCCTCCTTATCAAACACTGGCTGCAGAACACTTTAAATACTTCTCAAACTTCCCTCTGGTTCCAGGTAAAGGATTACGGCACACTATTAGCAGAAGAAATTGTGAGTTGTGTGTGTGTGTCAGCTAGTATTTGTATGACAGAAGAGCCTCTGGGGCTGCTAGAAAATAAACATTAAAACAGCCTGGTGAATGGTGCGTAAGTCTGAGAGAGAAATATTATCTTATGTGAATACTGGGTATTCACTGTAGAATATAGGATAGGGATTAGGCCACACGTACTGTAGCAGACAATTCTCATGCAGCGTCATGTCTAGGTTTTCTAGTCCTCTGTGAAATACATGTATATTACTGTATAGAGAACCTGTGAGAAGTGCTAGCCGTGACCTATAGCATACTGGCCTATAGCCATATGTGGATATGATGTCATTGCTAACATTTAAACAGTATCATAACTCACACAGGGTCACATTTCCAGTCACACTTGATCCTCACCTGACCTCAGTGACTTTCATCCACGCACTCTCTCTCTCACACACACACACACACACACACACACACACACACACACACACTCTCTCTCTTTATTGGCCTTCTGGTCTCCATTCCCTCTCTTAGCCCATTCAAAATCAGTGCCAGAAAAACCTAACTCTTCTCAATTAACCTTTACGAAATTCTGTAAACAGACTGCCCGTGTCCATGAACGGTTCAGAAAATGTCTTTCCCAGTTCCCACAACACGGCTCTGGTCTGAAACAGCCAACAAGCCCACATACATCATAGGGAGGCAGCTAGTGTTGATTTACAATCTTGAATTTATATCCCTGCTTTGAGGAGTAAATGTTCCATCAAATGAACTGTTAACAGTGTGTCAGGCAGCTGGGCAGCCCCCCGCCCCCGTCTCCCCTTCCCATCCAAAAGCCATTCATCCTTGGGGTCTGACAGGTCCCCTCCTTGAGCCCTTGCCTCCCCTGCTCATAAATACAGGGACTGGGTACAATGGCGTTCAGTGCTGACACAGAGGAATCTGGGTCTTCCATGAGGGATGTGTGTCAGGTGCAAGAACATCATTCCATTTACTTCCTCTTCTGTTCTGTTCTCCTCCTTTCTTCACTGTATTTTCCTCTTCTTCTTTTCTCTTCTATTCTATTCAGTCTGTTTCTCTTGCTCTAATGCAATTTTTATTTTTTATTTTATTGAATTTAACCTTTATTTAACTAGGCAAGTCAGTTAAGAACAAATTCTTATTTACAATGACGGCCTACACCAGCCAAACTCGGACGACGCTGGGCCAGTTGTGCACCGCCCTATGGGACCGATCACGGTCGGTTGTAATACAGTCTGGATTCAAACCAGGTTGTCTGTAATGACGCCTCTAGCACTGAGATGCAGTGTCTTAGACACCTGCGCCACTTGGGAGCACTTGTTTAAGAGTTGATTCCTTCATTCTTTTGAACTCATGACAAAATGTTTCCTCATAAGAGGGTATTCAGACTTGCTAGACTTTTTGCATAAAATATGTGTTATGTGTGTGTGTGCGTATGTAGTGTATGTGAATGTGTGTGGGTTGTGTCAATGTAGTGTGTGTAAGTGAGTGTGTATATGGTGTGTATATATAGTCTAGTGAGTGTGCATATGGTCAGTGCAAGATAGAGTCAGTGCAGATAGTTTGGGTACCATTAATTGACTATTAGCAGTCTGGACATTTAGCAATCTTACGGCTTGGGGGTAGAAGTTGTCTTGGAGCCTGTTGGTCCGAGAGCCGATGCACCAGTACCGTTTGCCAGACGGTAGCAGAGTGAACAGTCTATGGCTTGGGTGGCTGGAAACTCTGGCAATTTTTCAGGCTTTCCTCTGATACCGCCTGATATAGACTTCCTGGATGGCAAGGAACTTGGCCCTAGTGATGTACTGGGCTGTCCGCACCACCCTCTGTAGAACTTTGCGGTCAAGGGCAGTGCATTTGCCATACTAAGCGGTGATGCAGTCAGTCAAGATGCTCTCGATGGTGCAGCTGTAGATCTTGTTGCGGATCCGAGGGGCCATGCCAAATCTTTTCAGCTGAGGGGGAAAAGGTGCTGCCGTGCCCTCTTCACAACTGTGGGGGTGTGTGTGGACCATGCCCTTAGTGATGTGGACACCAAGGAACTTGAAGCTCTCGACCCATTCCACAACAGCCACGTAGATGTGGATGGGGGCTTGCTCTCTCGCTTAGTCCACGATCAGGTCCTTGGTCTTACTGATGTTGGGGGAGAGGTTGTCGTTCTGGCACGACACTGCTAAGTCACTGGCATCCTCCCTGTAGGCTGACTCATCGCCGTCGGTGATCAGGCCTACCACCGTTGTGTCGTCATGGGTGAACAAGGAGTAACGGAAGGGAATAAGCACACACCACTGAGGAACCCCCGTGTTGAGGGTCAGCATGGCGGAAGTGTTGTTGCCTACCCTCGTCTCCTGGGGCCGGCCCGTCAGGAAGTCTAGGATCCAGTTGCAGAGGGAGGGGTTCAGTCCAAGGGTCCCTAGCTTGGTGATGAGCTTGGAGTGGTGTTGAGCTGTAGTCTATGTGCAGCATTCTCACATAGTTATTTCCCCTTTTGTTCAGGTGGGAGAGGGCAGTGTGAAGTGCAATTGAGAATGCGTCATCAGTGGATCTGTTGGGGTGGTATGCAAATTGGAGTGGGTCTAGGGTGTCTGGGATGATGGTGTTGATGTGTGTCATGAACAGCCTTTCAAAGCACTTCATAATTACAGATGCGAGTGCTACAGGGCGGTAGTCATTTAGGCAGGTTACCTTGGAGCTCTTGGGAACAGGGACAATGGTGGTCAGCTTGAAACATGTTGGGATTACAGACTGGGACAAGGAGAGATTGAAAATGTCTGTGAAGACACTTGCCAGCTGGTCTGCCCATCCTTCGAGAATGCACCCTGGTATTCCGTCTGTGATTGTTGAGCTGTTGAAATGTTTTGCTCACATCGGCCATGGAGAGCGAGATCACACAGTCATCCGGAAAAACAGGCTTTCACGCAAGGTGCGGTGTTATAGTCCTCGAAGCGAGCATGAAAGGCATTTAGCTAATTTGGGAGTTCTGCATAGCTGGGCAACTCACGGCTGGGTTTCCCTTTGTAATTCGTTATCGCCTGCAAGCCGAGCCACATACGACGAGCATCGGAGCTGTTGTAATAGGATTCCACCTTCCTCCTAAATTGTTATTTTGCATATTATAATATGAATGACACTGTATAACGCTACTGTATATTATAATATGAATGACACTGTATAACGCTACTGTATATTATAATATGAATGACACTGTATAACACTACTGTATATTATAATATGAATGACACTGTATAACGCTACTGTATATTATAATATGAATGACACTGTATAACGCTACTGTATATTATAATATGAATGACACTGTATAACGCTACTGTATATTATAATATGAATGACACTGTATAACGCTACTGTATATTATAATATGAATGACACTGTATAACGCTACTGTACTTTTATATTTGTATGGGAGGGGTAAATGTTCATTATTGATATGCTAACGATATATCGTAAAAAATAATATCCTGATATGTAACTGTATTAATTTTTTCCCCCAATCACTATTTAATTGTCTGCACATGCTTGTGGATTTTTGCATTACTCAAGAGTGCAATATGGTTTGGTTGCATTATTCAATATTGTAATATGCTTTAGTAGAAAAGTTGCTCAGATTAATAACTCGTTTTTGCTTAACTTACTGGCTAGTGGCTACTTTTATATTTACGGTAAATTTGAGCTGCGGACCAAGAATGTAGCGTTGCCAGACAATGAAAGGTATGTAGAAATCTCTTTCACCACTCCGCTCCTCTGACTCTCCTTCATCTCTCCTAGTGTGAATAGGGCCATATTTGACAGAGTGTGTGTATAGTGCTACTCACATCCTGCTGTGCCAACCCTCTCTTTTACAGGATTAGCATCTCCACTGGCACTGAGCACACAAATCACACAAAACCCCAAAAAACTAAAACAAATCAGTCAATTAAATAGATTACATGGCCACACTAATTATGGGACTGTATGGAACTTTGGATCAGAGGCAAAGTTACAGTAATGGCATCACAGACATGCCTCTAATAAGTTAACTAAAGTTGTAATAAACATCTATTAACATGGCTCCTGGGCCTGACCTCTTCAAACCATCACAGGAAACACATTAGACTACACTTCTCCTTCCCTATGCATTGTCCTACATTATTCATTAACTTCATAGACAATCGCAACAGCACGCAGGTCCTTGCATTCAGCATATGAGACTGTTAAAGTTGGAGGTTGTTGTGTAATTTCCAATTCTTTATAGTTATTGTGTAATTTCCAATTCTTTATAGCTCCCTGAATATATTCAGCTCTGTATGTTTCAAGCAGAGACAAGATATCTTTGTCCTCAGCAGATGAGGGTAGGGTGTAGGCAACCCCCTACCACTCAGCAGGTTGACCTTTGACCAGAGGAATGTCACCAGTCAGGAGACTCCCCCAGAGGTAAAGGCTTCCTGTGTACCTCCCATTTTTCTGACTTACAACTAGACATGTATTCTGTGCCAATTTTATCTCCAAATAAGGAGAAAACAAGAAATAGCATCAGGAGTTTTGAGACCAGGTTGGAGGAAAATAGAATGGGTGGAGCTGTGCTAACGGTGTCTTATTAATAAACATTTCAAAACTTGTACATAAGCCAAGAACTTAGAGATGTACGGGAGTGGTTCCTGCAGGTTACTCGGCTTCGTTGTCTTTTGCAATAAAGTCTATCTTGCTTCTACAAACTCTTTTATTTTTTAGTAAGAGAGAAGAGTTTTTTCCACGACATAATTGGTGACCCCGACATGATTGGAAGAAGGGACTGGCGGGTGCTGGCCATCGGGGGCATCTGAACGAAATACGCAAACGATAAAACACCAATGGCCATGGTGTAAAAGGTAAGCAAAATCCTTACTAGATATGAGGACCCGATATGATAACGGGCAAATAGACAATATTCAGTATAAGGGTATTTATCTTTTATGAGAAACCGGTTATTTTTTATGAGGATGATATTTTATGAGAACAGGTAATATTCAGTATAAGAGTGTTATTTTTATGAGGACGATTTTTTGACAGGTACAGTGGGGAGAACAAGTATTTGATACACTGCCGATTTTGCAGGTTTTCCCACTTACAAAGCATGTAGAAGTCTGTAATTTTGATCATAGGTACTCTTCAACTGTGAGTGACGGAATCTAAAACAAAAATCAAGAAAATCTCATTGTATGATTTTTAAGTAATTAATTTGCATTTTATTGCATGACATAAGTATTTGATACATCAGAAAAGCAGAACTTAATATTTGGTACAGAAACCGTTGTTTGCAATTACAGAGATCATACGTTTCCTGTAGTTCTTGACCAGTTTTGCACACACTGAAGCAGAGATTTTGGCCCACTCCTCCATACAGACCTTCTCCAGATCCTTCATGTTTCGGGGCTGTCGCTGGGCAATACGGACTTTCAGCTCCCTCCAAAGATTTTCTACTGGGTTCAGGTTTGGAGACTGGCTAGGCCACTCCAGGACCTTGAGATGCTTCTTACGGAGCCACTCCTTAGTTGCCCTGGCTGTGTGTTTTGGGTCGTTGTCATGCTGGAAGACCCAGCCACGACACATCTTCAATGCTCTTACTGAGGGAAGGAGGTTATTGGCCAAGATCTCGCGATACATGGCCCCATCCATCCCCTCAATACGGTGCAGTAGTCCTGTCCCCTTTGCAGAAAAGCATCCCCAAAGAATGATGTTTCCACCTCCATGCTTCACGGTTGGGATGGTGTTCTTGGGGTTGTACTCATCCTTCTTCTTCCTCCAAACACGGCGAGTGGAGTTTAGACCAAAAAGCTCTATTTTTGTCTCATCAGACCACATGAGCTTCTCCCATTCCTCCTCTGGATCATCCAGATGGTCATTGGCAAACTTCAGACGGCCTGGACATGCGCTGGCTTGAGCAGGGGGACCTTGCGTGCGCTGCAGGATTTTAATCCATGACGGCGTAGTGTGTTACTAATGGTTTTCTTTGAGACTGTGGTCCCAGCTCTCTTCAGGTCATTGACCAGGTCCTGCCGTGTAGTTCTGGGCTGATCCCTCACCTTCCTCATGATCATTGATGCCCCACGAGGTGAGATCTTGCATGGTGCCCCAGACCGAGGGAGATTGACCGTCATCTTGAACTTCTTCCATTTTCTAATAATTGCGCCAACAGTTGTTGCCTTCTCACCAAGCTGCTTGCCTATTGTCCTGTAGCCCATCCCAGCCTTGTGCAGGTCTACAATTTTATCCCTGATGTCCTTACACAGCTCTCTGGTCTTGGCCATTGTGGATAGGTTGGAGTCTGTTTGATTGAGTGTGTGGACAGGTGTCTTTTATACAGGTAACAAGTTCAAACAGGTGCAGTTAATACAGGTAATGAGTGGAGAACAGAAAGGCTTCTTAAAGAAAAACTAACAGGTCTGTGAGAGCCGGAATTCTTACTGGTTGGTAAGTGATCAAATACTTATGTCATGCAATAAAATGCAAATTAATTATTAAAAAATCATACAATGTGATTTTCTGGATTTTTGTTTTAGATTCCGTCTCTCACAGTTGAAGTGTACCTATGATAAAAATTACAGACCTCTACATGCTTTGTAAGTAGGAAAACCTGCAAAATTGGCAGTGTATCAAATACTTGTTCTCCCCACTGTATATAATTAATATTCAGTATAAGAGTATTATCTTTATGAGAAAACCGGTATTATAAATGCGCATTAGATATATTGTAAAATAAATAGTAGGAACCTACATTGTATGAATAATATTTAGAGGAACATATACTATGGATTTGATGGAAGGTCAAATGTGGAGAAATTGGAAACTAGTGTGCAGATACATAAGACTTGTGGAGACAATGTGAATAGCAGCAACAGGAGGCTTAGAGACAGAAAGGGTGGGGCTCTCAGAAGCCCGCAGAAGAATGGAAAACAGTAAAAATACTGATGAAGGTGCCTGTGTGAGGGATTAGCTGTGTCAGTAATAGGAATGAGGAAGATGGAGAAACCAATGTGTTGCTGACCCATGATAATTTAGAAGGGAATAGTTTTGAAGTAGTTTACTAAGTGGAGGTAGTGTATTATGAAGACACAGAATAGCAACATAGGGAACAGGCAGAGACAATAAGAAGGAACTAGACTATAGAAACTAGAAAGGTGTCAGTAAAATAGGTTAAAATATGAGATTGTCTCAATTGATAGGACAGTATTGATAGAAAATGGGTTAGTTTTATTTTGTGTTTTAGATGACAGTCTTACTTAATAGGACAATATTGATAAATGTTATTTGTGGTTTATTTCACTTTTGTCTAGACAGGATCATTACAGGTTCCAATTTACTATGATGGCCCTCACTGAGGCATGTAAACTAGGTAGTGGTGTACATGTTAACAGATATTCTGATTTAGCATACACGATTGGTGTTTGCCCACCAGGAGTAGGGGTTTGGAAAAGTAGTGATTTTATGAATGCATTTGGAAATATTAGGAAAATAATATGTTTACAGATTGAGGCCCTGCTGGAAGCTATGTTGCTCCCAGCTAGGTTGGCATTTTGAGGGTTTGTGCCAACAAGCCAATCAAGACAATATTAGCTTAGGTAATAAAGTTGCTGCTGAAAGGTTTCACACCCATGTTGTGTATCTGGTTTTTGCTATGGCCTCGCCTGTTGTTGAGTTGCAACAACAACAGGGGACTGACCATATGTCTCACTCCCTATGGGAGACCAGAGGTTGCTCCCAGGGCCCTGATGGCCTCTGTAGACAACACCTTTCAGGTAAATTTGTGTTGCTAGAGTAGCTCATTCTGTAGGTTTGCTGAATAGGCTCATGGTTGGTGAGTCATTCATCAAGAGGGAATAGGGTACATAAGGTTTTAGGTTTTTTACGAGATTGGTTGGTATTTAATAGAACATTGCCAAGTAGACGCCTCTTAAACTAGGTAATTTTAGACTTTATTGATATGATTGAGAGAAAGGAGAAAAAGTGCTCTTGTCTAGTGATAAGTGACAGAGTCATACGAGGGTTATACCTGCTGTGATGCCAACATAGTAGCTAACAGTCTGGTAAGGGAAATATTCCCTGGATTCGGAATCCCAGAAACCTTGTCTGTAGACACACGGCACCCATGTTACAGGAGATGCCGTGACCCAAATTGTCGTGATGATGGGAATAGATCAGAAATGTGTCTCTATGATCCAAAAAGTTATGGCTAAGGCCTTGATTAACAGGTTGAACCTGAGTAGAATGTATACATCTAGTGCTGAGGAGAATGTGAAGCAGCCCCTATAAGGGTACTGGGTCTAGCCCTCATGAGATGTTAACAGGCCGTCCCATAAATGTTCCATATTATAGGCAGATGATTGACGAACAGACTGACCTGACTAGACTGGAAGATGATCTGTTAACATTATATGAGGAAACTAACTTTTACTGTTAGGTTTTTGTATTCTCGTTTCTAGGAAAACCCAGGAGGTCTCAGCCAGAGAGGACAGAGACGAAATCTACCTTTTCTTCATCACTTTTTTAGTGAGGTCAATCAGCAGTTACAATAATAACAAAGTAGTACTCCCCGCCACTGTTTTGGTAAAAAGAGAAATGTAACCACTCTCAAATTCAAAGACAGAACATTGGATGTAAGGACTGACCATCCATGATATCCAAATGATATTTTTAAACATGTTTTTAAGCTATACAGTGTTCGTTTACATTAACTTTGTTTACAAACATTGGAGTAAAAAAAAAGCTCATATTTTACGACAGTTGAACTAAGCTCAATGGATGTAGCAACTGCTGACTGCTCCTTTATGTATCCGTTTGAGGAGATTGTTACAGTTACATAGTTGAGGAGTTCATGCAGTGGAATATCTCTGATTACAGTGAGATTCTCAACAGGTTTTGTTTTTTCTCTCTGAGGTCCAGAGCACCTGTAGCACACCCCACAGCTACAGCGCGCCACATCACATGCCACAAAACTCCCCCTCAAACATCCATCCACCCACAAGCATCCTGATGTGTTTGCATAACACAAAGCCTCTTTGACAAAAACCCATGCAGGTCTCCTGACTGACCCTACTGGCCCTGACAGATTCATACCCTAGCAGTGGCTGTTCTACAAGTAGATGCTTCAAAAAAGTGATTTTAAGGCTGTTGCACAACTCTTCCAACCCAAACTTTTACTTCTGCAAATGGACACGAGTTGAAAGGAGGACGGGACTTATCTAAGTGGAGAGGAAAGAATCAACCAGGAACGGATGAGGATGCCCACAGCCACTGAGTTCACCCATGATGCATCTGTGATGTGTATGCCACCCTGTTCTCTGCGGGCAATGGGCAAGAGCATGGTGGCAAAGAGCACCCAGAGTATAAAACACACTTTGGCACCGAGAGAGAAAGCACAGCGGCTGTTTAGAGGAGAGGGGGGGGGGGGGGGTGAGAGTGAGAGTGCAAGAGAGCGATAGAGAGAGAGAGAGAGAGAGAGAGTGAGTAAAAGAGATGAAGCTGTCTGATTCTGCCTATCCAAACTAAGAAATAAGAGAGGGGGAGGCAGGAGAGAGAGGAGAGAGTGAGAGAGGAGAGAGGAGTGAGGAGAGAGGAGAGAGAGAGGAGAGAGGAGAAGCATGGCTCAAAGACAGTGAAGAAGAGAGAAAGAGAGTGCAGTGAGCACAAAGGAATGGAGAGGGTATGCCCCTGGAAATTGAGGGTGTAATTCAGTCAAGAGGGTCAACGGTCATCTCTAGCGTAATGTTCTCAAGAAATTGCATTACTACGTACCTTACTGGAATGAGTGTACAAGAATGTAGCACTTCTTTTACATGGCCTTTTATGAGGGGAATGACGTGTGTACTATGTCAGGTTGCTACACCGAAGCACATATTCTCACACACATAACTACTTGGCTTTGAACAAGAGCAGCCAATCACTGAGATTTCCTGACAGAACTAAAAGTAAATATAGGCCACTGCCAGTCTCAGACGATAATTCAACCTATCAGCGCTGTCTAGGTTTAGAAACTACCAGAAGACATTACCTTTCCTACGTTGTCTTTAAAAAACAATGTATGATGACAAGTGACATATGTGACAAGCTATTTTCACACACCAGGGTTCAGCCACCTCAGATATGTTGTAAAGGACTATATCTGAACTCATATTCAAATCTGACTACTTGAAGTCCCACATAATATGCTAATTATAATGGGCAATGATAGCAAAGGACAAACACAGTCATAATGCAATATTCAACATTATCTCCAACATTATCACCTGTTAATTTCGGAGGTATTATAATTCGGAATGAAGGCAGTTACCCAACATAGAAAACACTACTGTCAGAACACATCTCTCTCTCCCAATCATTTATGAACCTTATTGCTTCACTTTCAGAGAGAGCACTCGCCGACCTCTGATTACTCAATAATCAGAGGTGGGGCGGCAGGTAGCCTAGTGGTTAGAGTGTTGGGCCCGTAACTGGAAGGTTGCAGGATCGAATCCCCGAGCTGACAAGGTAAAATCTGTCGTTCTGCCCCTGAACAAGGCAGTTAACCTACTGTTGCTAGGCCGTCATTGTAAATAAGAATTTGTTCTTAACTGACTTGCCTAGTAAAATAAAGGTTAAATTAAAAAAATAAATGAGCGCTAGCGCTGATTCCACATGAGGAAGCGCTGCCCAATAAGACAGTTCTATCTATAGTCATTTTACCGGCTTTTATACCGCCTCCTTTTACTCAGCAGCATTTATGTAGCTGACTTATTCAGTTATTTTGGACAATTGTATGCTAGTATATGTGCGCCTACAAGGAACAATACTTACACACCAGAAATATATTGAGGATTTACAAGAAGATACCTCCCTCACATTCCAGAAAGCCATGCTAAACTGTAGCGACTGAACCGGACTGACTGGCCACTGGTAGAATCGGGCACTGTAGATCGCGCGCACTCACTGATGTTAAGCAATTAATGAAAGCGATCGCAGTATGCCTAGACTAAATTAAATGTTCATCATAGCAAACAAGTGTGTATGTTTTAAACAAACCGAAGGTTTTAAACAAACCAGTCAAATCTGACTGGGGAATGGAGAGATGCTTCAGCCTTCAGCACTTCACTCCAGGAACTCTCTTATGCAATTACACCAAAACGGGGTTTGAAGAATTCCAAAACGAGTCAAATCAATCTTACCTTGGATAGGATATCCTTCTGTGTATGTTTTGGCTTTAGGTTTACGACCTCGAACCAAAACATGCGCCTCTCAACTGAAGAATGCGGATACTGCTGCCACTTCCTTCGAACCGTCTCGTTGTGGAATCCTTTCACTGTCCTAGACCGCGCCAGCCGGACACTCTCATGTCTCCCCACCGAATACAGAGGAGGAGCGTGGTTATTGCTGATATGTGATGAGAGAAACGGGAGGGCGTGTTCCAGACAGACAGACAGACAGAGACGCAACTTTTCTCAGCTATTGAAATCGTTGTTTTCTGTTATTTTGCTTCACCTGAGACGGCCCCTTTCCTGGTGCCATCCTTAGGATTTTTTTAATGATGGTCAACAACAAAAGGGAGGCTTCAACACACAGGCCACTGTATAACCAAACACATTTAGTTGTGAACCGAATTGTATGGATATTGGACACAGGTAACAAACAACCAACCAGAGGTGATAGGTATTCTTCTGCAATGTATTGTGTTGAAAACCAGTTGAGTGGTCCCATGAATGCCTTATTGTTCATTCGGAAGGAAGCTCACACATCTCCATCATGTCAAGAAATATTCTGCCATTACTGAATGGACAGTCCATGATAGAACATTAGAAGTTGTCATTTAGTACTTAAAGGTGCTAAACATAGGATTTATTTATATTTTATTGGAATTTCAGAAAATGTTCATAACATATCTGAACTAATAGTGGAATGATAGTGTTTCACAGTATTACTTACCCGCCAGTGTTGTGATTGGCTGTGATATTCGCCTACTGATTTCTCCTGCCAAAGCGGCATCTGTTGTCAAAATGGGAAAGCTATTCTGACTGGGGCTGTGTTATCTAGTGAAAATAGCTCTGTTATTTCCTGGTTGCTAAAACTCTACACTGTTCACTCAATTTCAGTTTATGTGAGAAAACAAGCACGGAATAGTGTTTGGAATCATTTTACTATCTAAATCGCTGTGAAATATCAAGCAGAATCATCTGGAATGTCATTGTAGCGTTAAGAATGGAATGTCATTGTAGCGTGCAATCTGGTTTCCGAGCTGGTCATGGCTGCACCTCAGCTACGCTCAAGGTACTGAACGATATCATAACCGCCATCGATAAAAGACAGTACTGTGCAGCCGTTTTCATCGACCTGGCCAAGGCTTTCGACTCTGTCAATCACCGCATTCTTATTGGCAGACTCAATAGCCTTGGTTTCTCAAGTGACTGCCTTGCCTGGTTCTCTAACTACTTTGCAGACAGAGTTCAGTGTGTCAAATCGGAGGGCCTATTGTCCGATCCTCTGGCAGTCTCTATGGGGGTGCCACAGGGTTCAATTCTTGGGCCAACCCTTTTCTCTATATACATCAACGATGTCGCTCTCGCTGCTGGTGACTCTCTGATCCATGTCTATGCAGATGACACCATTCTGTATACATCTGGCCCCTCTTTGGATACTGTGTTTACTAACCTTCAATCAAGCTTCAATGCCATACAACACTCCTTCCGTGGCCTCCAACTGCTCTTAAACGCTAGTAAAACTAAGTGCATGCTTTTCTATCGTACGCTGCCAGCACCCGCCCACCGGACTATCATCACTACTCTCGACGGATCCGAATTAGAATACGTGGACACCTACAAATACCTAGGCATCTGGTTAGACTATAAACTCAACTTCCAGACTCACATCAACCATCTCCAATCCAATATTAAATCCAGAATTGGCTTCCTATTTCGCAACAAAGCCTCCTTCACTCACGCTGCCAAACATGCCCTTGTAAAACTGACTATCCTACCGATCCTTGATTTCGGCGATGTCATTTACAAACTAGCCTCCAACACTCTACTTAGCAAATTGGATGTAGTCTATCACAGTGCCATCCGTTTTGTCACCAAAGCCCCAGACACTACCCACCACTGCGACCTGTATGCTCTCGTTGGCTGGCCTTCATTATATATTCGTCGCCAAACCCACTGGCTCCAGGTCATCTACAAGTCTTTGTTAGGTAAATCCCCGCCCTATCTCAGCTCACTGGTCACTGCGCTCCAGTAGGTATATCTCACTGGTCACCCCCAAAGCCAACACCTCCTTTGGCCGCCATTCCTACCAGTTCGCTGCTGCCAATGACTGGAACGAATTGCAAAAATCATTGAAGCTAGAGGTTCCTATCTCCCTCAATAACTTTAAGCATCAATTGTCAAAGCTGCTTATCGATCACTGCACCTGTATATAGCCCTTCTGTAAATAGCCCACACTACTACCTCATCCCCATATTTATTTTTGTTTATTTTCACTAATCTTGCACTCCAGTATCTCTATTTGCACATCATAATTTGCACATCCTTCATTCCTGTGTTAATGATGATAATTCTGTAATTTATTTCACCACTATAGTCTATTTATTGTCCTACCTCCTAACCTTACTGCATTTTTGCACTACATTTTGCACTCTGTATATAGATTTTCTATTGTGTTTTTGACTGTTTGTTTAATGTGTAACTCTGTGTTTTTTGTCGCACTGCTTTGCTTTGTCTTGGCCAGGTCGCAGTTGCAAATGAGAACTTGTTCTCAACTGACCTACCTGGTTAAATAAAGGTGAAACAAAACAAACAAAAAAAAAGATTTCCCTTCACTGAAACTAAGGGGCATAGCCCGAACAATGAAAAACAGCCCCAGACCATTATTCCTCCTCCACCAAACTTTACAGTTGGCACTATGCAACTGCTCGGCCTCCGACCGCAAGGCACTACAGAGGGTAGTGCGTACGGCCCAGTACATCACTGGGGCCAAGCTTCCTGCCATCCAGGACCTCTATACCAGGCGGTGTCAGAGGAAGACCGCAAACATTGCGAAAGACTCCAGCCACCCTAGTCATAGACTGTTCTCTCTGCTACGACATGGCAAGCGGTTGCCTGCCCTGGAAGCCTGTGTTTCAGACATAAGGAAGTGGATGGCGGAATTTTTTTTACTTTTAAATTCTGACAAAACAGAGATGCTAGTTCTAGGTCCCAAGAAACAAAGAGATCTGCTTTTGGATCTGACAGTTAATCTTGATGGAAGGAACAGTCGTCCCCCCAAAAACTGTGAAGGACCTTGGCATTACTCTGGACCTTGATCTCTCTTTTAATGAATATATCAAGAATATTTCAAGGATAGCTTTTTTCCATCTTCGTAACATTGCAAAAATCAGATATTTTTTGTCCAAAAATGATGTGGAAAAGCTAATCCATGCTTTAGTCACTTCTAGATTAGATTACTGCAATGCTCTACTCCCCGGCTACCCGGATAAAGCACTAAATAACGGCTGCAGAATCTTGACTAGAACCAAAAGATTTGATCATATTACTCCCGTGCTAGCCTCTCTAAACTGGCTTCCTGTTAAGGCTAGGGCTGATTTCAAGGTTTTACTGCTAACCTACAAAGCATTACATGGGCTTGCTCCTACTTATCTCTCAGATTTGGTCCTGCCGTACATACCTACATATACGCTCCGGTCACAAGACGCAGGCCTCCTTATTGTCCCTAGAATTTCTTAGCAAACAGGTGGAGGCAGGGCTTTCTCCTATAGAGCTCCATTTTTATGGAAGGGTATGCCTATCCATGTGAGAGACGCAGACTCCGTCTCGACCTTTAAGTCTTTACTGAAGACTAACCTCTTCAGTATGTCCTATGATTGATTGTAGTCTGGCCCAGGGGTGCAAGGGTGAACGGCAAGGCTCTGGAGCGATGAACCACCCTTGCTGTCTCTGCCTGGCCAGTTCCCGTCTCTCCATTGAGATTTTCTGCCTCTGACCCTATTACGGGGGCTGAGTCACTGGCTTACTGGTGCTTTCCATGCCATCCCTAGGAGGGGTGCGTCACTTCCTGTCCGGTTTGTCGCCCCCTCGGGCTTGTGCAGTGGAGGGGATCTTTCGTGGACTATACTCAGCCTTGTCTCAGGGTAGTAAGTTGGTGGTTGTTGATATCCCTCTATTGGTGTAGGGGCTGTGCTTGGCAGAGTGGGTGAGGTTATATCCTGCCTGGTTTGGCCCTGTCCGGGGGTATTGTCGGGGTATTGTCGGAGGGGGCCACAGTGTCTCCTGACCCCCCCTGTCTCAGCCTCCAGTATAGTCTATGTGCCGGGGGGCTAGGGTCAGTTTGTTAAATCTGATGTTATTATCCGGTGTCTTGTGTGAATTTAAGTATGCTCCCTCTAATTCTCTCTCTCTCCCACTCTACCTCCTCTCCCGGAGGACCTGAGCCTACCCGGAGGACCATGCTTCAGGACCACCTGCCCTGATGACTCCTAGCTGTCCCCAGTCCACCTGGTCGTGCTGCTGCACCGGTTTCAACTCTTCTGCCTGCGGTTATGGAACCCTGACCGGTTCATTGGACATGCCACCTTGTCCCAGACCTGCTGTTTTCATCTCGCTCTCGCTCTACCGCACCTGCGTTCTATTGCACTGAAAAGCCAAGTGACATTCACTCCTGATGTATTTACCTGTTGCAACCTCCACAACTACTTTTATTATTATTTGACCTGCTGGTCATCTATGAACATTTGAACATCTTGGAGAAAGAACTGGCCTTAATGGCCATGAATTGTTATAATCTCCACCCGGCACAGCCAGAAGGGGCCTGGTTTCTTCCTAGGTTTTGCCTTTCTAGGTTTTTCCTAGCCACCATGCTTCTACATCTGCATTGCTTGCTGTTTGGGGTTTTAGGCTGGGTTTCTGTATAGCACTTTGTGACATCGGCTGAAAAAGGGCTTTATAAATACATTTGATTTGATTTGAACCTGTTGTATTAGGCGCATGTGACAAATACAATTTGATTTTGATATGATGCATTGGGGCAGATAGCATTCTCTTGGCATCCGCCAAACCCAGATTTGTCCGTCGGACTGCCAGATGGTGAAGCGGGATTCATCGCTCCAGATAATGTGTGCTCGATTTTATACACCTGTCAGCAACTGGTGTGGCTGAAATAGCCGAATCCACTAATTTGAAGGGGTGTCCACATACTGCTGGATATATAGCGTATTTATTTTAAAAGTTTTTTTCATTTTGGGATTTTAAATTAAAATCACTTTCTGAATTGACTTCTTCCAATTCTCTTTGACCCCAGCCCTCGATGGCCCACGATGGCTGTAAGGAGGATGAGACACACAGCCCCAATGTGTGTGTGTGTGTGCGTGCGTGTGTTTTGAATGTGTGTGTGTGTGTGTGTGGTGACAGATGAAAGGATAAGGAAAGAATGGGAGTGTGTCACTGCTCTGATGCAAGCCTCACCTCAGATAACACATTCCTACGGGGAGAGAGAATATATGTTCCTCTCTGGGAAGGAGAACAATTAGGGTGACAGGTTTCCCTTATTTCAACATTGACGATCCATTGACAGGTCAATATTTCTCAGAGTAACATCTTAAAGACACATTTAATATTTGCGGTAAATGTTTGATGACCCTTGGTAGAGTGTGAGGGAGTGCTTCTAACATTCTCTGAGAGAACGGTAAGGCCATGCATTAATTCACACCAGAGAAAAGCCCAGATTTAACTCATACATTCAGTAGACTAGGGAGTGGAGCACTGGGATGGAATCTGGCACTGTTTGCTCATCCAGCAGACCCAGTATCAACCAGTTATTTGTAAATGTTCTGTGTAAAGAACAGAATGTATTCTATGAAGGAAAATATACCTCATGAGAGGATATTGTGACCACACCCTTTCCAATAACCAAGAGTCTTATTGCCACGTCATATCTACACTCTAAAGCATGTCAGAACCCGGTAGAGTTAATGGATGGGGATTATGATCACAGAAGAAAACCTGCTCTTTGTGGAAATACAAGTTGTGTCTCAATAAATCCAGCTCCTCCATCGTAGCAAAGAGTCTGCCTCCAGGTAGAAGAACTGGTTCATGAGTCATGACGGGTGTTTGCATATAAAGTATATGAACGCTTAGTTTGTTTTGCACAGTAGTTCTCACAGTGAAACACTTGGAACACTTTTATGGCCCAGCCCCACCCTGCTTCTAGTTCAGCCTCTGGCTCTGCATAAGCAGGAGGGTTTGTCTGGCTGTCTCTTTTGGTGCCTCTCTCTCTAGGGCAGTGGTCACCAACCGGTCGGTCGATCTCCAAGCCATTCCTAGTCGATCAATGGCTTGTAAAAAAGAACAAGAAAAGCGTTCTCATTTTTAACCATTTCATGTACTATCTGAAGGTAGAACTCTGCCTACCTGGCAGGCCGATTGAGCAAATCAAGTGCACCTATAGGCCTACCACTGGCCAATCAAATAGCTCAGATCACAGTAAAAAGAAGCCTCGAACGCACAGCAAAGTTGATCATGTGAGATAAAAAAAATTTTTAAACCATGACTAGAGAGAGCTGCTGTTTTTATGAGTAGGTTCATGTTTAAGTTATTCAGCACTGTCAATACTTTGATCAACAGTTGTATAAGCCATTAAATGCGCGTTTTGATAAGCTTGCGTTGTTATGTTCTTTTTCGATATAGAGGAAAATCCCATTTCTCTGGATGGAGCAGAAGTAATGCAGAGTGACTTTAGTTTAGCCATCAGCTGGAAGACTGTGTCCCCTTTTCTCAGAGGAGGAAGGGAGAGAGGAGGGAGATCTGATGGTCAGTCTGAGGGAGGGAGGGAGGGAGGGAGGGAGGGAGGGAGGGAGGGAGCAGCGGTGCCTCTCACCTGACTCACTGCTGCTCCCTCCCTCCCCTCAGACTGACCATCAGATGGAGGCCATCAGTCCAGTAAAAAAAGCAGCTAATTATTATGCTCACTTAGCTGTGCCTCACAAGTAATACAACACATAATCTATTACCAGCGTGATCAATTTTACAATTTTGAAATATAGTTAAAAAATGGTCTGAGAAGAACAACAACAAAGAAATTTCCCTTCGGGGATCAACAAGGTACCTATCTATCTATCATTGGCAGGGCAATACAAGCATAGCTACTGTACAAACCTCATTGCAACAGAACTGTTTTTAATTGGTTAATGCTGCATACATAGGCATAAGTCATGTTTAAATAAATAAAAATCTGATCGGTAGATCACAGCTTGCATTTTGACTCAAAAAGTGATCTTGACTCAGACAAGGTTGGTGACCACTGCTCTAGGGTGAATATTGTCTCATCCAGCGGCGACCCGTCATTCAGGGCAGGTGGGGCAGAGCCTCACATTTTTAGCAAAAAAATAATATATATAATAATTTTGGGGGGGGGTTTGCCTGTTTTGCATGTTATTTTAAATACATGTCACATATCAGTTTGCAATCAATGTTTCAGCCTAGCTCTGTGTTTCTGTGGTGGTGGGGCAAGCCAGCAGAAAATATCATATCATGTCAATTTCTTACTTTCAAAATTAGCTAGCAGTCGTCATCATGAATCAAGTCGACAATCTACTGGCAAATGTTTTTTAATTGTTGTCATATGAAGAGTAATAATGAAGAAAAATGATAGATAAAACGTATTGGTGCTTAACGGCCATTGGACATAAACATTACACAACAAGTTGGAAAATGCAAATTCAACAATGAGTGGTTTGAAAGGAATCGGTGACAGTGGCTAACTGCAAGCATTGCAACTGGGAAGTCAGGAATTAACGAGCTCTGACTGGGAAAATAAGTTTTGAACAGTCATCCAACTCTGAATTGTAAATCCGGCCTCTTTCTCTTTCTTTGATGACAAAATTTGCCCACGAAGGACCGCCGCGCCACCTTCCTGTTCAAGTGAGCACAGCACAACATGATGAGTCCAAAAATGTCAAAATCTTATGCTGCTGCATAAATGATGTAATATGCCAGGGATATACTGTAGCTACGAAAGTTATACCAAGTGTATGTTGTGTAGTAAGCTGTTAGTAGCCCATGTGCCTCACCCTAATAATTTGGTATTTTTTCACCTCTTAATTCCGCCTACTGTTCTGACTCAGTGGTGCACATGTAGCCTATAACCTATTTTTGAGAAATGTAATCATCAAATATTGTAAGAGCTTTCATTGCCTGCTTATGTGTCCCCTTTATTTATCCTACAGTTCTGACTTGGTGTACAGGGAGAACACTATAAGTACAGGCCATGTTCTGAATTCTGTCGCTGTACATTTCAAAAGTGCTGAACAAATAGTTATATTGACTATGTCCGTCGTCGCTCGCTCATTAATGTCTTCATCGAAATTACGGATTTCCTCTTATCCGCTTGTCGTCCCCTTATGCTATAGTGTGTAGATCTTAATTGTCAGTAGAAACCACATTTGTTTAAGCAAGTCAGCCATATCAGCTATGTTTTTTTTTAAAGGCAGAAATTAGGCTGAATGAACTGTTTCGCTGCCAGACAAGGCTCCGCTGATAGCCAGGTGTAGCAGTGGTAAGGTGTTGAGACTGCTGTTTGGACTTCGCTGTTGGGACAGCTTTATTTAAGCCCTAACAGTTTGTGGGCACCGTTTGTCACCGTTATAGTGCAATGAATGTATTGTTTAGTCTTGTGTTGTGTAGTGGCTTTGCTGGCATGCATCCCACATCTTTTAATTTTTTGCCCCACCAAGATTTACATGCTTAAATCGCCACTGGTCTCATCTACCGGTCAGCCTGTCTGACGCTCCACATTTTCTGCATACAAATACTCTGTCAGTAAGACTCGCTTTATGAAGGGAACGACAATGGTGCTCTAGATCTGTGTTGACGCACTGGTGAGGTAGGTTTCTGACATAAATGCAGCATTCGCAGGGTGCTGGTAGCTGTGACTCTAGAATTCTAGTCAAAGCTGCAGATCAGAATGCGCTGATAGAAAGGACAAGAAATACCTAATACACATTTTATGACGCTCTCAAGTAAAGTCAGCTATGAGATATTTTTTAAAAATAAAATATCTCTTAACATGTCCTTCTGGCAACAATAAAGGCAACGGTAGTTTAAGGACATCCGTTTGTTGTTGCTTAGCCTAACCAGTCTGATTCATATCTCAAATAAAATAGACCAGATTCGAGTGCCTTTTAAAATCGTAGGAGGAATATTTGGATCAGGTTAAATAGGTTAAATAACCTATGCATTTATATAAAATAAAATGTTACGAAACAATGCAGAACGCCACAAACGGGTCTACAACGCTCTCTAGTGGAAACAACAAGAATTTACAATAGTAATTTTGAATTCAGTGATTTGCCTTCTTTCTTTTCACAGCACTGCCCTCATGTGGTCATAAGGTGGAGGGACATACTGTTGTAAGAAGTACCTCAAGGCGAGTTGGGGTGTATTCACTCGGAACAAAAAAAGCAAACAGGCCAAAACAGGGAGGAACTAACCTGAACATGTCCTATAAGAAACCTTTGTTTTTGTTGCAAAACCTTTTACTACAGTGTGCACAAATGAATACACTCCATGAATACACCACGCGGTCAGACATAAACCGGAGACAGCTCGATATTAATTGTATACTTTACACCATGTCAAGATTTTATTTGACAGCATTTCAGAATATCATACGGTAAACAAGATTTCTGCAAAAGTTAATATATCCATAGTGTTGCATTTCATAAAAATAGGTTGTTCACTTATAGTCAGGGACTATCCATAATAATACATTGAGTCATAATAATAATAGCGACACACCTGTACAAGGTCAATAACACTGCTAATAATAACACTACACAGTGATACCCTGATGCATTAGGTAGGCTCAGGGGGTTCATGTATTGTACGTGCCGTCAGTTTTCAACACACTCTCTTTTGATCTACAGTGCATTCGGAAAGTATTCAGACCCCTTCCCTTTTTCCACATTTTGTTACGTTACAGCCTTAATCCAAAATTGATAACATTATTATTACAACTTGATTGGAGTCCACCTTTGGTAAATTCAATTGATTGGACATGATTTGGAAAAACGCACACACTGGTCCCACAGTTGACAGTGCATGTCAGAGCAAAAACCAAGCCATGAGGTCGAAGGAATTGTCAGTAGAGCTCCGAGACAGGATTGTTTTGAGGCATAGACCTGGGGAAGTGTACCAAAACATTTCTGCAGCATTGAAGGTCCCCAAGAACACAGTGGCCTCCATCATTCTTAAAATAAGTTTGGAACCACCAAGACTCTTCCTAGAGCTGGCTGCCCGGCCAAACTGAGCAATCGTGGGAGAAGGGCCTTAGTCAGGGAGGTGACCAAGAACCCGATGGTCACTCTGACAGAGCTCCAAAGTTCCTCTGTGGAGATGGGAGAACCTTCTAGAAGGACAACCATCTCAGTAGCACTCCACCAATCAGACCTTTATGGTAGAGTTGCCAGCTTGAAGCCACTCCTCAGTTAAAGGCACATGACAGCCCACTTGGAGTTTGCCAAAAGGCACCTAAAGACTCTCAGACCATGAGAAACAAGATTCTCTGGTCTGAT
This sequence comes from Thymallus thymallus, assembly GCA_023634145.1. Classification (NCBI taxonomy): domain Eukaryota; kingdom Metazoa; phylum Chordata; class Actinopteri; order Salmoniformes; family Salmonidae; genus Thymallus; species Thymallus thymallus. The sequence goes on from CM042420.1 coordinate 14,476,150, forward strand.
GAAACCAAGATTGAACTCTTTGGCCTGAATGCCAAGCGTCACGTATGGAGGAAACCTGACACCATCCCTATGGTGAAGCATGGTGGTGGTAGCATCATGCTGTGGGGATGTTTTTCAGCAGCAGGGGCTGGGAGACTAATAAGGATCGAGGGAAAGATGAACGGAGCAAAGTACAGAGAGATCCTTGATGAAAACCTGCTCCAGAGCGCTCAGGACCTCAAACTGGGCCAAGGTTCACCTTCCAACAGGACAACGACCCTAAGCACAAAACCAAAGAGTGGCTTCGGGACAAGTCTCTGAATGCCCTTGAGTGGCCCAGCCAGAGCCCGGACTTGAACCTAATCAAACATCTCTAGAGAGACCTGAAAATAGCTGTGCAGCAACACTCCCCATCCAACCTGACAGAGCTTGAGAGGATCTGCAGAGAAGAATGGGAGAAACTCCCCAAATACAGGTGTGCCAAGCTTGTAGCGTCATACCCAAGAAGACTCGAGGTTGTAATCGCTGCCAAAGGTGCTTCAACAAAGTACTAAGTAAAGGGTCTGAATACTTATGTAAATGTGATATACAGTGGGGAGAACAAGTATTTGATACACTGCCGATTTTGCAGGTTTTCCTACTTACAAAGCATGTAGAAGTCTATAATTTTTTATCATAGGTACACTTCAACTGTGAGAGACGGAATCTAAAACAAAAATCCAGAAAATCACATTGTATGAATTTTAAATAATCAATTTGCATTTTATTGCATGACATAAGTATTTGATCACCTACCAACCAGTAAGAATTCCGGCTCTCACAGACCTGTTAGTTTTTCTTTAAGAAGCCCTCCTGTTCTCCACTCATTACCTGTATTAACTGCACCTGTTTGAACTCGTTACCTGTATAAAAGACACCTGTCCACACACTCAATCAAACAGACTCCAACCTCTCCACAATGGCCAAGACCAGAGAGCTGTGTAAGGACATCAGGGATAAAATTGTAGACCTGCACAAGGCTGGGATGGGCTACAGGGCAATTATTAGAAAATGGAAGAAGTTCAAGATGACGGTCAATCTCCCTCGGCCTGGGGCACCATACAAGATCTCACCTCGTGGGACATCAATGATCATGAGGAAGGTGAGGGATCAGCCCAGAACTACACGGCAGGACCTGGTCAATGACCTGAAGAGAGCTGGGACCACAGTCTCAAAGAAAACCATTAGTAACACACTACGCCATCATGGATTAAAATCCTACAGTGCACGCAAGGTCCCCCTGCTCAAGCCAGCGAATGTCCAGGCCCGTCTGAAGTTTGCCAATGACCATCTGGATGATCCAGAGGAGAAATGGGAGAAGGTCATGTGGTCTGATGAGACAAAAATAGAGCTTTTTGGTCTAAACTCCGCTCACCGTGTTTGGAGGAAGAAGAAGGATGAGTACAACCCCAAGAACACCATCCCAACCGTGAAGCATGGAGGTGGAAACATCATTCTTTGGGGATGCTTTTCTGCAAAGGGGACAGGACGACTGCACCGTATTGAGGGGAGGATGGATGGGGCCATGTATCGCGAGATCTTGGCCAACAACCTCCTTCCCTCAGTAAGAGCATTGAAGATGGGTCGTGGCTGGGTCTTCCAGCATGACAACGACCCGAAACACACAGCCAGGGCAACTAAGGAGTGGCTCCGTAAGAAGCATCTCAAGGTCCTGGAGTGGCCTAGCCAGTCTCCAGACCTGAACCCAATATAAAATCTTTGGAGGGAGCTGAAAGTCCGTATTGCCGAAACCTGAAGGATCTGTATGGAGGAGTGGGCCAAAATCCCTGCTGCAGTGTGTGCAAACCTGGTCAAGAACTACAGGAAACATATGATCTCTGTAATTGCAAACAAAGGTTTCTGTACCAAATATTAAGTTCTGCTTTTCTGATGTATCAAATACTTATGTCATGCAATAAAATGCAAATTAATTACTTAAAAATCATACAATGTGATTTTCTGGATTTTTGTTTTAGATTATTTCACTCACAGTTGAAGATTACCTATGATACAAATTACAGACTTCTACATGCTTTGTAAGTGGGAAAACCTGCAATGTATCAGTGTATCAAATACTTGTTCTCCCCACTGTATATAGCTTTTTATATATATATATAAAAACTATATATACATTTGCAAACATTTCTAAAAACCTGTTTTTAGTTTGTCATTATGGGGTATTGTGTGTAGATTGATGAATACTTTCCAAATGCACTGTATGTCCATAGAAAAGTACTGACATTTGGCTCAATGGGGGACATTTTTCTTCATTGTCTCTAGTCTACACAGAAGTCATGATAGGCTTAGTGATGAAGGTGCAGGATACAGTCAGGACTGTCCAGAAACTATAGGAAGTGGAGTGTGGAGTGAACACACAGTGGCACTGTTCAAATTAATCCTTCCTTGAAGTAACCAGTGCCACTTACATGAATTAACATGTAACTGCATTACATTATTATATATATTTTGTATTGCCATTCAACAGATGCTCTTATCCAGAGCAATTGGGGTGAAGTGCCTTGCTCAAGGGCACATGGGCAGTTTTTTCACCTAATCGGCTCGGGATTCAAACCATCGACATTTCAGTTACTGGCCCAACGCTCTGAACCATTAGGCTACCTGCTGCCTACTTACTTGAAGTAACCACTGATCTTACAAGATGTGAGGAAAGAGAAAATGAAGATAGGAAGGATGCATTCTTAAAAGTGTTCAAACAGAGCCAGACAGATTCCTGTCTACTCAGTGTCAATTCCCCAGCACAATTTATATGCCAATTATCTGAACCACTTTGTGCTTTCAAGAAATCAGAAAATCATTCAGCTTTTTTTCCTCATGGAAATAGAGATTTCAATGGGCATCACCCACCTCTCTCATATCACTCCTACTCTGAAAGACTGTCTGCATTTCTTCCACCTGAGGCGGACATCTTTGTTCTGCCAATGTCGTCCTCTCTTTGCTGGATTGTTAACTCGACACACTGCAGATTACCACTCAAAAATCAGATGTCTGCAGAAACTGAAGGGGACACATTCACATTTCTCCTTAATGACTTTTCTTTATCGCCAAGAATGATTTGTGTGTCTGGTAATAACCATAATGACTAGATGATTGTAGTCTCTCCACATCTCCATGTACAGTACAATAGTAATCAGAGAGCGACAGACGAATTAGCCTCTGTGAGTCCCAGGGCCAGAGAGAGGGTTTGACAGAGGTTTTTTTTACACTCTGCCTTAATCATTGGATGACAAGGTGGCTCAGAGGGACGCATGTGTGTGTAACTGTGTGTGTGTGTGTGTGTGTGTAACTGTGTGTGTGTACCTGTGTGTGGGCTGGCAATAGGAGAGTACAGACAGGGCCCCTGACAGAGCCTCCATTGTCTAGAGTTCAGAAGTGAATTGGGACCCAATCTGGTAGAGATATTATATATTAACGTCGCCGGCTATGTAGACGGCATCACTTAGAGACTGAGCCTAAACAAATGTTGAAAATGAATATCTAGACAGTTGTCAGTTGTCATTTATGCGTCTTTGGGAGATAAAAGTGTTTCATGTCTTGTGTAAATGTACAGCGTTAAGTGAAGCCACAGACAATTAGACGTGTTTAAGTTATGATTGAGCTTGTGACAAACGGCAACGCTTCTCTCTCTCTCTGATCACGACACAAAATACTAATGTATTTTCCTTCTTTCACACACTCGCCATATTTTCACCCAAACACGTAATTCTGTGGAGCTACAACTTGATTACACCATCTGTTAGAGATGTTCTTCCTAGACATTTTGATATCTGACGATGAGATACCATCAGAACCCCAAGACGTTGTGGAACTAACTTCAATATGTAAGTAAATGGACAGATTTGCTAATGTTTTCTGACCAAATAAATACTGTGGGGCCTGTAAATATAGTGAACAAATTTGAATAAAAACATGACTGCCCGTCATGGCACAGATGTATATGAATATTGGGACATTGGTATTGACTGTACGGTAGCAGCCTGGATTGAACCATATCAGTCTAGAGAGTGTTCTAGGTTCTCTAAGTCCATAACAGACCTCTTTGTCCGTCGGTCCCTGATCGTAAGGCACTCTGCCCCGATATCCCATGAGCCTTCACTCTCTCCACAGTGTCCACTAGACAAACCTCAGCAAATTGCTTTGTTCGTGAAGCACAGTGAGGGGAAATGTATCTCCTGTGACCCAACCATTGATCACTGGTGATTCAAGCACAAACAGCCCTTAAGAGTCCACTGCAGTCTCGTAGAATGGGTCCACACAGACCAGAAATGCAATATCATAGTCTGGGCTGTGGAGTTATAAGGGAGTGTTGAAAACGGTGTTGTGTTCCTTCGCTCGTCTAGCTTATGTGGCATCTCAGAACTACCATTGGCCCGACTAGGTATGCATTAGAGATGATCATATGTCCCACATATTAATACTCATCATATAATATATTTATTTCTATATAATTTGATAGATTATTCAGGATAGCTTCTTCAGTCCCGTTAAGTCTCTTATTTAAGGCAAAGTTCCATTAATGCGTATACTCTGTTTCAAGTTCTTGGTTTTCATTCTCTCTTTTCAAAATACACAAAAACAGGCAAACCCTCTTCGACATTCCTTTTCATAAAATAGACTCCATTGTATAAAAAAAAAAACTGCAGTGTCACAGTCAACCAATCAGTGAGTGGTTCAATTTGCATGTAGGTCCTCAACTGGAGTGCTGTGTGGATTTGAGCACTTCCAAATGAAGTTCCTGTATTCGGACCCCTTAACACTGCTCAAGGATCCTGTCACACTACACACATTCTGCTTGGTTTCTTCTTGTTTTGAATTTTTAAGTGGATGCTTTCCAGTTTTTAAGGTGGTCGGTGTAAAATATCTCTCAAAATAATTTAGAGTACAATATAAATAAAAATGGTTCTCTAAAAACGTATGGAGGAACCCCCTTTACATCTGAGGTCTAGAGGGTGGGGTGGGGGAGTGGAGGGGGGGGGGGGGGGGGGTCTGGGGTGCGGTGCAGGGGGGGAGGGGAGCCAATGAAGGGTCTAGCCAGGCTTAGCGTAGCCCGGCCTGGGGGTCTGGTGGTGGGTATACTCCAAGGTGTTATCTGCTCACAGTGGACGTGCCCGAGCGCAGGGTGCTTGGCAGCTTGTCAGAGCCGGGGATCTTCCACGGCCCAGGAGACACGGTGGCCTTCCTGCCCGCTGCCGTGCTGCCGCTGCTGGTGCTCTTGGTGGGGCGGCAGGGCCGGGTCTCTCCAGGGCCCCTCTCTGCCTCTCTGGGCCTGGGCTTCTCCTGCGCCGGCTCCCCCTGATGCCCGTGACTAACGTCTGGGTGACTGCTGCCGCTGCTCTGAGTACCACCACCGCCGTTCCCGTTAGAGTTTGTGTATGAGGGCTTGGAGCCTTTCGTCGGGGACTGGGTGTGTTCTCTTTTCCCGTGGGACTGGGTGCTGCTCTCCCCGGCTATCCTCTCCTTAGACCTCCCCCTGGAGGAGCTTTTGGGCTCCCCTCCACCAGGTAGCTGCTCACCCCTCCCCACAGGCCCTCCCTCTTTGGGGCCGCTCTCTCTGCGGGTGGACCTGCCACCTTCTTTCTGCTTGGCCCTCCCACTGCTGCAGCCACTCCCACAGGGCCGGTCCCGGTCCCTCCTCCCGTGGCCAGTCTGGTCCAGATTATGCGGCTCGGCCGGGGCCTTCCGGGGGCTCTGGGAGCGCTCCGCCCTCCTGCTCTCTTGCGCCGCCGGCTCCCGCGGGACCTCCTGAGGTGGCAGGTGAGCCAGGTCGTGGCCTGAGGGCTGCAGGGGCGGGGTCAGATGAGATGAGGGCGATGGCATGGTCAGAGTGTCCGGGGGTAGGGCTACTTCCGACAGACTTGGGGAGGCTGAAGGGCGTGCATCCCAGGGGGAGGTACTGTCTGCTGGGACACAAACACGCAGTTAGACATGGGAAAGGATAGTCTTAACAGTCAGGGGCGAATCCTACCTTCCACTTACATAGACATGCATGGATGTCAATGGGAGACTGAGTGAAAAGTCGACTTAAGTGGAAGTTCGCCCTATAGAGATATATCTATGAATCTATAGCTTTAACCAAACAATACACACCAAGCCTCTAGTCTACATGGATGACATCATCCATACTGTGGCAATCACAACAATCAAACCCAGTCTTTGTGGTATGGGCTGCAAGTGAAATATCAATTCACTCCTATAGGCCACACACTTCAAGTTCACTTTTAGGCAGCATACATCTCCGTTCCCTAGCTCCCTTTAAAGCCTCAGCACTTCTAAGAAGCGGGCAGAAAAATCTAAAACCGGTTTGGAATGGATGATGTGCTGAATAAGGCGGTGCTTCAGCCTGGCTCGGGAGAGAAAACCTGTGGGCTCGAGACTCCCCACCGGTGCTGTGGGCTGAGTAACCACGGTAGCGGCTAAACCTAGAGGGCTCTACCTTCTCCTGAGAGGCTGCTGCAGCTCACAAGGACGGTTAGCTTCTCTCTCTGCATCGCTGAGCTAGCAGTCCCAGGGTTATCATTCATTACAAACAGACAGGCAGGGTGGAAGACACCAGGGAGGCTAGGCTAGCTCCAATCATCTAACTAGAAGTCGGAAAGAGGGATGCTAGGCTGGCTCCAACCGTCTAACTAGCAGGGGGGGAAGAGGAAGGCTAGCTCCATGAGGCCTCATTACAGACCAGATGGACTCCCAGACCAGCTAGGAAGGTCTGGTGATTGGAGAGAGCTCAGTGGGCAGGCTCACAGTCGATGCAGGTGCCTGTTGCGCTCTGAAACCCTAGAAATGTCCCACCAACTCGTTCCGCTACCCATCAGCCACTGCTTGGCGTATTGAAGTGACGACCCGTCTCCCGTGGCGGCCATGTGGCCCAATAGGATTGTGGGAGGGAGTATGTGTGCTGAGCTAATGCCTGCTGTCACCCTGCATACGGCTCTGTTTCTTCTGAGGGGTGAGGGCTCTGATTCCCAGCTAGCTGACTGGATCCAACCTTAAAACAACCCACATACTCTTGCACTTCATACTCTGTATGAGTGGACAAATGTACACATGCACTAAAACATCCACACAATCCACAGCATGCACACTACCACAAACTCACAAACTCCCATGCACGCACACACACACACACACAGTATCATATTGCATGGTACTAAACGGGGCAAACAGCTTTTACTCAACTTAATTATTTCATCAGGATGCAGTTTTTTATAAGCTTTGAAATTTTTATAAGCTTTGAATGCCACTTTGCAAAATGTAGCTAAATACTCAGAAGCAGCGCATCAAACTCCATAACTACTACTGATAAACCTAGGCCTGTAAAACATCTGCATACACCCACACAATCCCCCACATCCATGTTACAAATGGCTATTCCACTTTTATGTGACTGCTCTGCCCAGAACACACAGGATGATAGTTGATATGAAAGGTGACGCTGGTGATTTAATATGGCGTCCTCTGGCTGACCGTGTAATGGGCTCATGGTGCGTACTTCACAGCTTTATGTTACCCTTGGACAGGTAATAGAAAAACCCTTTCTGATGGAGGAAAGGAGGGTGAGAGAGAGAGAGCGAGAGAGGGTGGGAGCGAGACAGAGAGAGAGAGGGAGAGAGGGAGAGAGCGTGAGAGGGTAGGAGCGAGATAGAGAGAGAGAGAAAAAGAGAGAGACAGAAATAGATTTAAAAAATCTCTGTCATAAAGGGCCGGGGAGAGTCCCAGGCTGGGAGAGGAAGTCAGAACTCGCCTAGCAGTGAAGATGGAGACAGACAATACTATTTCCTGTGTTTAAAAACCCTGGTCTCCTGCCAAAGCCAAGTGCTGATGACTGTATTTCACAGTGGAGGCCTTGGCTGGCTGTGGAAGAGTCATGTGTAGTGCTAGCCTCAGTGATAACTTGCTACCCACAGGCCGGGAGTGTGACTCTCTGTTACAGAGGCTATGGGAGAGTCTGACACATCAGGGTTTTATCACCAAGTGGGCCACTAGGTGCAGGAAAAAGCTCAGACCGGGACAAATAGTTTTGAATGATCATCCAACTCGGAATTCCATATTGGAACTGACTTTCCAACCAGAAGATCAGTGACGTCATTGTTCAACCTTTTTTTTCCAGAGTTCCCAGTTGTTTTGAAAGCCCCAATAGCTGAGGAACTAGGGTGATGTCACTGTGATTTTAGTGGAGAGGAGGAGCCAGTGTGTTCTGACCAGGAAGTCACAGCTGCACCACACAGCATGGGCACACAAAACCACAACACACCACAAACCACGACACCAAGTAGAATTAGACTGGAACATGCAGATCGTCACAAACCGTGTCTTTAGAGTGGCCCATTAGGAAGAAATAGGGGGAGCCATGCTTGTCACTTTTCATGCACATGGAGAGACTGGAAGGTACCATTCCTAAGAAAAGGGGAGTAACAACCTATACCAGTCATTAGGGTTAAACCAAAGGAAGAGTTATACTACTGTTAGTCAAGAGAAAGACAGGTTTATCAGTGTTAAAGTCTTACGTAGAGAGAAAGACAAGTTTATCAGTGTTAAAGTCTTGCGTAGAGAGAAAGACAGGTTTATCAGTGTTAAAGTCTTGCGTAGAGAGAAAGACAGGTTTATCAGTGTTAAAATATTGCGTAGAGAGAAAGACAAGTTTATCAGTGTTAAAGTCTTACGTAGAGAGAAAGACAGGTTTATCAGTGTTAAAGTCTTACGTAGAGAGAAAGACAGGTTTATCAGTGTTAAAGTCTTGCGTAGAGAGAAAGACAGGTTTATCAGTGTTAAAGTCTTGCATAGAGAGAAAGACAGGTTTATCAGTGTTAAAGTCTTGCGTAGAGAGAAAGACAGGTTTATCAGTGTTAAAGTCTTGCGTAGAGAGAAAGACAGGTTTATCAGTGTTAAAGTCTTGTGTAGAGAGAAAGACAGGTTCATCAGTGTTAAAGTCTTGCGTAGAGAGAAAGACAGGTTCATCAGTGTTAAAGTCTTGCGTAGAGAGAAAGACAGGTTCATCAGTGTTAAAGTCTTGCGTAGAGAGAAAGACAGGTTCATCAGTGTTAAAGTCTTGCGTAGAGAGAAAGACAGGTTCATCAGTGTTAAAGTCTTGCGTAGAGAGAAAGACAGGTTCATCAGTGTTAAAGTCTTGCGTAGAGAGAAAGACAGGTTTATCAGTGTTAAAGTCTTGCGTAGAGAGAAAGACAGGTTTATCAGTGTTAAAGTCTTGCGTAGAGAGAAAGACAGGTTCATCAGTGTTAAAGTCTTGCGTAGAGAGAAAGACAGGTTTATCAGTGTTAAAGTCTCGCGTAGAGAGAAAGACAGGTTCATCAGTGTAAAAGTCTTGCGTAGAAAGAAAGACAGGTTTATCAGTGTTAAAGTCTCGCGTAGAGAGAAAGACAGGTTCATCAGTGTTAAAGTCTGGCGTAGAGAGAAAGACAGGTTCATCAGTGTTAAAGTATTAAAAGAAAGGCATGCCAGACATAAGCAGAGTTATAGTTATAAAGGTGATGTTTTATAGTTGATGATTTTTTGTAATTTTGACCCTCTTTTTCTCCCCAATTTCAGTGTTAAAGTCAATATCAGTGTGATTACGATCTTCTCATAGCTGCAACTCCCCAACGAGCTCGGGAGAAACATGACCAAACCGCGCTTCTTAACACCCGCTCGCTTAACCCGTTCACCCCCCGGCCAAACCCTCCCCTAACCCGGACGACGCTGGGCGCCGCCCTATGGGACTCCTGGTCGGTAATGACAAAGCCTGGTATTGATCCCAGGCTGTAGTGACGTCGCAACACTGCGATGCAGTGCCTTAGACTGCTGCGCCACTCGAGTATACAATAATTTATAGACGTAACCATTTTAGAAGTGTGTGTGCCTTTTAAAATGTGATTAAAGTGATTATAGTGTTACTGGAATCAGATCAGATTAGAAGGTAAGCAGGTGGATTTGAATGTGTTGGATGAGCCTTGGCCTAGGGGTCCTGGCAGGGGGTAAACACAGGGTTTAGAGGGATAGAGAGGTAACCCACCATACTCTGGGACCTGCCCTGTGCCTCTCTTCAGGAGCAGACGCACCCGCCGGCCGCCTGACTTGATGAGCTCGATGGCCCGGGCGTGGGTCATGTCCCTGGTGGTGTCCCCGTTGATCTCAATGATCTGGTCCCCTACCTGGAGAGAAGGAGAGACAAGAGAGAGTGTGTGTGAGAGAGAGAGATAGATAGACAGTGTGTGTGTGTATGTGCATGAAATCCTGTTGGTTGCCATGCAGATGCTGCACAGACAATAAATAGACAATATACCACTGTGTCAATAACGTCTAAAACACCAACCCACTGAGCGCCCCGTGTTATATAAACATGCGTTACGTTGCGTGACAAGCTCACACCAATTCCCTGGTTAGATGAACAAATTATGGAAGAACGCTGGCACACACCGCCGCAACCACCAACGCAATTATTTCTTGGCAGGCCTCTGAGATAAGCACACACACACACACACACACACACACACACACACACACACACACACACACACACACACACACACACACACACACACACACACACACACTACATATTAAAGCACAAAATTAATAAGGCTAATTTATTGTGGATCACAATTTATTAAGATCAATGTGGATCTATAAATCCTGGTGGTGCAGAGCGATCAGAGCGGCCAGTGTAAAAGCACTAATCAGGATTAGCACTCATGAATGTGGTGTCAGTTGTCATTAATTCCTGCAGCCCGTTTTTATAATGTAATTTAGATTGAATTACAGTAGACAGACTCTTTCCTGTAGGGGGGCTGAGACTAAAGAGGATACCCTCCTGAATACCAATGTCCTGGGCGTTGTTCATTACGTACCAAACGGAAGAAAATGGACTGAAACAGGGAGGGAGGGAGTACCTGAATCCGTCCAGTAAGAAACAGTTGTTTTAGTTATATGTTGTAAAACGTATTCCTAATGAATATGACCCAGGCCTGAACATAGCAGCTGAAGACCTGGTAGTAACCTATTAATTTCACTAAGTAGACTACACCTCTCTTCCAGCACTACAGTGAAAAGGTTGTGACCTCTCTATGACTACAAGATCAAGGTCGGAGGTCAATAGTATAGGCATATCCCCCGAAGGATCTCACTAATACACTTCCTTCACTTGGAATGGGACCAATGCCCTCTTGACTAATCGTGTAGGAGATCACGTGCTGCGGCGCCAAATGTATAAACCAATTACTGTAACAAATGGAAAAGTCCTCGGCTAATAGTGGAAGTAATTCAGAAGCGAGAGGAGAGAGAATCCACCCGGCAACAGAGAGAGAGAGGAGGAGTCATTAAGTGTTATTAGGCTGATCTGAGCTGGGCAGCCCGTCCATCTACACCTTCTGACAGCTGGTGAATGGCTGAGGCCAGATTCACCTTTAAAATGGATGGGAAGTGACTGGGTGTGGATGGGAGAATTGAATACCAAGCTGACAGATTCCACAAAGCATGGTTATCCTTGGATTGTCTCTCCTCTAGATGCTATCTTGATTCCAACCAAGCTTACTAAGGTTGTGTGTGAAACTGCACCCCATTCCCTATATAGTGCACTTTGGACCAAAGCCTGAGCCTTATTCCTTGGTCGCGTAAAAAGCAGTTCATTTCAACAACGGCGTTCGATGATCCTGCCTTTCCTCCTCGACCATTCATCTCCCGCATGATCAGAGTTCAAACAGTGTGTGGCGGACTGGGCCTTTATATCTGTGATTACTGAAGGATAAATCACGATACCGGCCCGGGTGTTGAAGAGAGAGACACAGGCCGCTAGCTATCCCTCATCCCCAGTGGGATGGGTTTGGGCCTGGGCCCGCCAAGCTGCATTTACCTCGCCGTGGCGGAGTGAGAGTAAAATCCCCACGGGGCGTTTTACACACATTATCTCTGACAGGTTCATTACAGATAAGGAATGTACAGAGATGACGTTATTGGCCCACACTAGGGAGATTGGGCAAGGAGAAAAGTGTGATGGGTGGGAGACGATCAAGATACTTTAGGAGATATAGAAAAACTGCTAGGACAGACTTGTAATCCTTGATCCCGGAAAAGTAAAGTGAGATTTACTTTTGTTGCGCCATAAAGTGGTCAGAGTGACTCTGCATGAACATAGCAGGCTACAACAACATATAAAGTTGTTGAGAGAGAGTGACTCATACTTTGATAGAGGTGATGCGAGGAAGACGTGAACTAAGGGGAAAAACTAAAAGCTTTGCACGCTCTGCATCTTTTTACAAAAAGTACTACACTTGAACTTCAATTTAGAAATAATTGGCTTCTTTTTTGTGAAACAGATGGTGACCGGCAGATAGTACCCTCTATCTAGAACATTATGAAACTGACAAACGTGAACACTATGACTTGTAAAAGAAGTCACACATTAATTATTCATCGAAATGTTGATAGTACCTTATGTATTATTGACTAGACGAGTGAAATGTTTCTTCTGCCCAGTAAACCCACTAACCCAGCATGTGTCAAAACATCCCCAATCCTTCACACACTCAGCCACACTCAGCCACACTCAGCCATTTTGCACTAGCAGATTATTTTCTTACAGGGCTTAAAATGGCAATTTTCTGCCACCTTTATTTAACTACACAAGTCAGTTAAGAACAAATTCTTATTTACAATGGCGGCCTACCCCGGCCAAACCCTCCCCTAACCCGGACGACACTGGGCCAATTGTGCGCCGCCCTATGGGACTCCCGATCATGGCCGGTTGTGTTACAGCTCGGGATCGAACCAGGTTCTGTAGTGATGCCTCTAGCACTGAGAGATAATCATCAGACAATTAAAACTAGCAAACAACTATTAGGAATATCCCACTAAACCAGCGTTGGGAGAGAAGCTACTGTAAGTATGTTGGGGGAAGTGTTAGTTCAGCGCAGGATGTGACATCATCATCAGCCTACCCTCATCCTCCCGTTGCGGATGGCGGGTCCGTCCTCGGCCAGTCGTAGGACAAACAGGTCCATCTTGTACTCCCTCCCTCCACGGATACTGAAGCCAAACCCCTTCATACTCTTCTCCAGCTCCACGGTGAAGAAGTCAAAGTCCTGGAGAAGGAACAGGTCACATTCAGACAACAGTAAGAACCAGGGAGGAGGGGAAGGCCATCAGTCACCATTACTATAGCCTGGTTAAACCAGATTGAATGCTGCGCTCACCATTGTTTAACTCAGTGCAGCGTTCAGTCTGGTTTAGCCAGGCTAGAATGACCACATCTTCCTCGTTCACCTCTCTACCTGAACTACTTCAATGCCCATGTATTTCAGTTGAATGTATTTGACGGCTTTACATGCTAAAAATAAAAGTAGCATGCAAAGTAAAGTTAAATTTTTCAGACATCCCAAGTCAATATTGTATTGATGAGTAACGGATCTGACCTGGTAGACCTGTGGCATCTGTGGCTGGATCTGTCTGTAGTCGTGGGGCACAGGCATGGGGAAGTGCCTGGGGTCAGTGGACAGCTGTCTGTAGTCCATCAGAGGAGGGTGTCTGTAGTCCAGGGTGGGCGGCTGGCGGTAGTCTGCTACAGGAGGGTGTCTGTAGTCCAATGGGGGCTGTCTGTAGTCTGTGAATGGAGGCTGTCGGATGTCCGGTTTCACGTCCTGCCTCGCTTTCACCTCTGACCTGTAACTAACCAACCAATCAAGTTAAAGGAAAATTTCCCACGGGTCATAAACTGGTTGAATCAACGTTGTTACAACGTAATTTGTCAATGTTTTGTGACGTGGAATCTACTTGGAAAATACATTGGACTTATCAATGTAATCAATGAGGTATCAATGTAAACTGCTGTTTTGAGGGTGACATTTCAACCACATGATTATGTTGTCACGGTAACCACATTTCAACGTAGACAAACCTATGTTGAATTTGTACCTTTAAAACAGTGTCAGATCTTCAAAACAATAGGCTGGACACCACCTCCTACTGGAGAATTGATCTATCTACAGCTACCCTTGAGTCTCTAATCAAGGGTTTTAACCAAGCCCATCCCTGCTTAGATATGATATTTGCCAGTGACTATTACCATTGTACTATCTTGAGAATTATTGTTTTGAGATCTCCACTTAAAAACAAAATAGATTCACTGTTGCTATCAAAGTCATTCCGAATGGTAGGTTTAACAGGGCTCATTGATGATATATGATTTTCACTCATATATCATCAATGATACTATTTAGGCCTGTATAGCATTTGCAAAGTCATCAAGAGCTATTGTTTCAATTCATTAAACTAAAAATAGACAATACAATAGGCTTAGGGTTTCAAGCTTTGGTTGATTTCAAATGTAGTGATATTTAGTTATATTGAACTGTGTTTAGTTGTCAACACAACCAAATATCAACATTTGAAGGAGATGTATCTTCTGCTTGGATAGTTCCAGCTGTGCCACTGACTTAGTCTGGCTTTAATTACAGTTTGTCTACAAATTAAGAATTGATACGTTGGATTCTCCATCTCAACGAAAAATGTAAGTTAATGAACAGGACTAAATCAAATCCAACTTTATATAAAGTGCATGTTAAGTTTGATTTGATGTATTCCTCTTCTTTAACTTTGATTGTTCTGTTGACAATCAAACACAATTCAATGTTTGAAATACAATAAACAATGAAAAGCATATTAACTTGTTGACAAGTTTAACAAATGATATGTTGGATTCATGTCTCCAACTCAACCAAAAATACAAGTTAAAGAATGGGATGGAACTATGCAGTAGATGCAGCTCCTTTAAATGTAGATTTTTGGTTGCTTTGTCAACCGAACACAATTCAATATAGCCTAAGTTAAGGCTATCATTCAAACTAATGTAACAACTTTAAAATGAGTAACACATCCATGGCCACATTTTGAGGTTGAGTAACTATAAAATCATTATTATGTAATCATATAAAGCATGCATGTTCAAGATAGCATGAATAGGTCGTAGCAGGTCTGTGGAGAATCTTCACAATTGCTGTAATAATCTGTGCAGAATTTTGAACAGCATTGATCACCTGCACCATGTACTTTTAATGTGATCTCAACTGCAATCCAGGTCATTTGGTTCTGCTATTAGATGAAGCACCGGGATGACACATTAATCTGTTGTATAAATAAACAAAATATCTGACATTGTATTCCCATTAGAACTTTGCTGTGTTTTTAAATGGTTGAAAGAGCAGTGACAGACAAACTAAATAAAAAATCTGATATTGTTTTTCCATTGTGCTTTTAGATGGTTGAAAGCATAGTGATAGAGCATTGGCTGTCTTTTTGAGTGGGTGAATATACAGCATGTTGTAGTCTCATTGATCAACGTCTCAACCAAATATTACCCAATTACCCGTGTTGAAAAGATGTAGTGTGCCCCGTAGGTTAGGACTACAAGCATTTCATATGAATGCTCCAACTTCATTTGGTTAAGTGCTTTGTGAAGGTAATGCTCTCTGACAGACTGGATCAATTCATGTCAAATTCAAAGTTATTCAGAAATACCTTGTTTGTTACAATCAAACTACCTTTGAGGCAAGACTCTGGTGGTGGTAAGTGAAATCTTTTTTTTGAACTACATAAGAGTACTCCGAGATTTCTGGGAATTGAAGTGAAAGGAAGTGAAAGGAAAATGACAGGGAACATGTTGGGCCCCGTGTAGAGATTGATGAAATATTCAGCGTAGGTCTGTAAAGAAGCTATTTAGGTGAATAATTCAGGAGTCCGTAAGAGTTAAGTGATGTTATACAACAAACTGGAGACAGGGAGAATATACCTTACGCTCACCTGTAACTCCCTTAGGAACAGTGCTTTTAGATTTCCAAATGTGCTGAACAAGATTTCTGGGACTTCCAGAGCATTGGGACTGGAAGACAGTACAACCACTGAGGAAACCCTAAAGATTACATTAACCCATACACATACATCATCAGCCAACTGGTCCCTTGTAGCTCAGATGGTAGAGCATGGTGCTTGTAATGCCAGGGTTGTGGGTTTGATTCCCGCGGGGGACCAGTACAAACAAAAAAAAGTATGAACATGTTTGCACTAACAAACTGTAAATTGCTCTGGATAAGAGTGTCTGCCAAATGACTAAAACATTTAATAAATAGGAAATTATAGGGCACTCAAATGCTGCATGTCTTAGGAAATTATGGCCATATCTTGACAGACCAATATTTAGAACTGGGCAGTGTGCTATGAATTGTTCCTTTTTAATCACTGTGCGTCTGTGTGTGACCATCCGTTTGCCTTACCTGCTGTCGTGGGTGTAGATCTGAGGTGGGGGGTCTGGGGTCTGTGTGATGGGGCTCTGGTGGGTCAGGGAGCTGGGCTGGGTGACTGCAGGGCTGGGCTGGGTGACTGCAGGGCTGGGCTGGGTGACTGCAGGGCTGGGCTGGGTGACTGCAGGGCTGGGCTGGCCCACGGTGGGACTGGACTGGGCCTGGGGACTGTGCTGTTGGGTCACCGCTGGGCTCTGCTTCTCTGAGCTAGGGGCTGACAGGCTCAGCTCTGAAACACAGACAGACAGACAGACAGAAGTGTCAGACACAGTAACACACCGCAGCATACACTATGCTAGACAGAACAACATTAGCATAATACACGGGGCTTCCTACTTCAAAGAACTGTCAGTACAATGCTCTGTGTGTATGATCTACAGTAGATGCTCGTCATAACCAGAAACACCCATGAAGCTTTAGAAGATGGTGACAGAAACAGACTCACTAGACAGTTCTCCCAAACAGACATATCACTCGCTGATCCATGCAGATAGTGCCTTAGCCAGAGTTAGAACAACTCATCACTTTAAAAAAGGTGGTAAAACTGTCTGTACAGTAAGACAACAAGCTGCATTTAAGATGACAAACAGTTTTAACAGCAGTCCCTGAAAGTCCCCCCACATATAAAGTATAGAGTTCTCTGCTGACCCCCTGGTCCCCCCATTATCTCCAGTATAGAGTTCTCTGCTGACCTCTTGGTCCCCCCATTATCTCCAGTATAGAGTTCTCTGCTGACCTCTTGGTCCCCCCATTATCTCAAGTATAGAGTTCTCTGCTGACCCCTTGGTCCCCCCATTATCTCCAGTATAGAGTTCTCTGCTGACCCCTTGGTTCCCCCATTATCTCCAGTATAGAGTTATCTGCTGACCCCCTGGTCCCCCCATTATCTCCAGTATAGAGTTCTGCTGACCCCTTGGTCCCCCCCATTATCTCCAGTCTAGTGACCTTTGTCCCCCGTCTCGCTCACCTTCCTGTGGTATGATCCGGAGGGTGACGCTGAGGCCGGCGTCCTTGATGAGCTTGACGATGTCGGCGTGGGGCATGTTGATGATGGACTGGCTGTTCACGGCCAGGATGCGGTCACCCACCTTCAGTTTGCCACAGCGGTCAGCTGGGCTGCCGTCGATGATTCGCCCAATCTTATGAGGCACGCCTGAGACGGGAGCAGAGGAGAGGATGAGGAGAGAGTGAGAGACACACAGATATGGTTAGTGGAGGATAGGTCTGAGTTCAGGCTAATCTTACTGGTTGGCTGCTTCCTTTCTGTCTCTCCCTCTCTTCTTTCTATCTATGTTGCTCACTCTTTTCATATTTCTCTCGCCCCCTCTCGGCTTATGTAAGACAGCTGGCTTTATGCACAGCGAGTGTGGGCAGGACACTAAAAGGCGACGCGGCGTACTGTAGCCTAGCTACCTCTGACGGACTGATACAGTCAGGAAACCGTGTATATTTCAGATGGGTTAGATGGTTAGAGGAGGAGTACATGGTTTAAAAATAGAGGTGTTGGATTTGTATATAGTTGTGACCTCTTCCTCTCAGCAATTCTTGTCAAAATGGATTTGGTTATCGCTGCTTGGAATGACTGTGTCTGCATGAAAACTCAAGAGCATAATAATATGCTAAGCCTGCCCATTTAAGGTGACATTTCCATACGGAAGTACACTGCAATGTAAACAACCTGTGGACAGATGGACGGACACACACACTCACTCACTCATTCACTCAGACACTCAGACACACATACACACACTCACATACACACTCACACACACACACACACACACACACATGCACAGCAGCACTCACTGATGGCGGTGGTCTCGGGCCGGTTGAGCGAGCTGATGATGACGAATCCAAACCCTTCACTCTCCTTGCGGTGGATGATGACATCACTAGGTGGCTGCTGCACACTGGCAGTCGGCTCCCCATCTGTGGTGCTACCTGTACCCATGGCGGCAGTGGGTGCAGCTGCGTTGTTGCCAGGATACGTGACATTGGTGAAGTCGCTGCGTGGGGAGCTGTGCTGGGTGGACACGGAGCCGGGGCTGCGGCCGTTCTCTGGACAGGGCTCTCCTGTGGGGGGTAACAGAGAGCTGAATTAACCTGCTCTGCTCTCACACCACGCTGAAGCCCAGCACAGCAGCACAGCAGCACAGCAGCACAGCAACACAGCAGCACAGCACTCATCAATGAACAAAGACTGCCACTGTCTGGACTGGCTATGAGATCACTAAGGCCCCTCATAGAAAGGGATTTCAGCTAATTAGCTAATGCCAGGTCCTGACTATAGGGAAGCCTCTAGCCTTCTTTATGTTGGTCCCAATTAGAGGCAGCTGCCCTGCATTGTCTCTAATTGGGGATCCTACTTAAGTTGATGTGTTTCCCACCTGTGTGTGGGTTATTGTTTATGCATGTCGCACATCAGTTCATGGTTGCTTCCTTTCCTTTTGTTGTTTTTGTAATACCTAAAATAAAGTATGTCGATTGACTACTGCTCTGCGCCTTGGGTCCAGCCTACAACCAGCCGTGACAGCTAATCACTATCAGATCAGAGAAAGGTCATGGTTTCTCTCGCACCTTATTGGCTGTATTGTTGCATCCAAAGATATTTTTTAGTAAAAAGAAAACCTACATTGAAGATATCTGTAGATGTCGGTATACTACTGCTCAGCGCCTCGGGTCCATTCTCTAAACCATGACAGAATAGCTCACCAAAACGGGACCAAGCAGCGCTGGACAGTGAAGGAACTCCTTGGTGGTTGGGAGACTGACTCCAAGGAGGAAGACCTTCTAGCCCGGGATCCAGGGCAGCGCCGATTTTTGGAGTGGCGGATAAGGACGAGGAAGAGTTCCTATGGGGAGCAGTGGATAAGGACGAGGAAGAGTTCCTATGGGGAGCAGTGGATAAGGACGAGGAAGAGTTCCTATGGGGAGCAGTGGATAAGGACGAGGAAGAGTTCCTATGGGGAGCAGTGGATAAGGACGAGGAAGAGTTCCTATGGGGAGCGGTGGATAAGGACGAGGAAGAGTTCCTGTCGCGATACTTTGGGGGGGTCATTGAAGAGCTCCTGCAGCCATGGGAGGAGGAGGATGACGATGAGGTGTCGGATGAGGACGATGAAATGTTCCTCCAGTGACGGTGCCCCGCCCGGAGCTCCCTGCGCCGGTTCCCAGCCCAGAGCCCCCAGTGCCGGTTCCCAGCTCGGTACCTCCAGTGCCGGCTCCCTGCACCAGGGCTCCCGTGCCTGTTCTGTGCCCAGAGCTCCCAGTGCCGGTTCCCAGCCCGGTACCTCCAGTACCATCTCCCCGCACCAGGGCTCCTGTGCCTGTTCCCAGTCCAGAGCCCCCAGTGCCGGTTCCCATCTCGGTACCGCCAGTGCCTGCTCCCGGCACCAGGGATCCCGTTTATGTTGGTCTGGAGGTGACTGTCAGGGCCTGACAGAGGGGAGGTTTCTAGGAAAATCTATGTTTGGTTTTGTTGGTCCTCAATTAGAGGCAGCTGCCCTGCATTGTCTCTAATTGGGGATCCTACTTAAGTTGATGAGTTTCCCACCTGTGTGTGGGTTATTGTTTACGCATGTTGCACATCAGTTCATTGTTGCTTCCTTTCCTTTTGTTGTTTTTGTAATACCTAAAATAAAGTATGTTGATTGACTACTGCTCTGAGCCTTGGTCCAGCCTACAACCAGCCGTGACAGCTAATCACTATCAGATCAGAGAAAGGTCATGGTTTCTCTCGCACCTTATCGGCTGTATTGTTGCATCCAAAGATATTTTTAGTTAAAAAGAAAACCTACATTGAAGATATCTGTAGATACAATCGCTAAGAACAAAGATTCCCCAAAAAACAAGATGTCATGTTAGAGCTCATTACATCTCCTTCAGTGATCAAGGTTGAACTGAAGATAGTCAGAACAGGGAGAGAGAAGGAGCTCAGACCTCTGGGAGAGACAGAGTCTTGACACCTCCAAAAGTGTTACTTTGAATCAAACGGGATGAGAGGCAAGACGTCTGACGACAGGGATGAGTCAGACAGCCTTTCATGACTGGAGACAGAAGGGGGAGAGGAGACAGAGGAGGGTAGACGGGAGGGATGGAGGTAAGGGGGAGATGGGATCTCACCAGGGTAGCTGTGCTCTCCTCCACAGGAACCACAGGCAGCCGGAGCGTAAGCTGACACAAGGGAATCGGGAGATCTGAGAGGGGAAGGTGCCTGCCTGCCTGCCTGCCTGCCTGCCTGCCTGCCTGCCTGCCTGCCTGCCTGCCTGCCTGCCTGCCTGCCTGCCTGCCTGCCTGTCTGTCTGTCTGTCTGTCTGTCTGTCTGTCTGTCTGTCTGTCTGTCGGGGGCTGTTACACTCATTACACAGCATGTTCTTGCAGCTCTACAATTCAACACAACAGCTGGAGTCCACAGAAGACCAGAGGAAGGACGACTATCAGGCCTCCTTGGAGTAGAATGAAGTTGACCCTAGAGGATGAGCTAAGATCAGATTTATATTTTCCTCCCTAATGATTAAGATTAGGAGTTTTCAGTAAACTGACCCTTGATCTGTCCACTCCCATCCTCTCACCTGGGCCCTGTAGCCTCCTCCTGATGGTGAGGTTGACCTGTCCGTTGCGGGCGGCGCCGTGCATCAGGTCGATGACGTAGCGGTGGGGCTTCCCCGCCACCGGGATCCCGTCCACAAAGATGAGCTCATCGCCCGGCCGAAGGCGCCCGTCTCTGTCCGCCGGGCTCTTCTCTATGATGGCCCCAATCAGGATCTGTTTATGGGAACCAGACCAATCAGAACGCATGGAGGGCTAGGGGTCAGGGGTTAAAGAGTGGGTTGACCAATCAGAGGACTGCATTCAGAGAAGGACTACATTGAAGTGATATGTAACTAGGGTCAAGTAGACATTACACATGCAGTAAGTAACTGTATGTGAAATTACATGTATAAGTGGTTGTTATATTAGTGGTGCTTATGAGTAGATAAGTGTGCTCCATGTTTTCGCTAAGTGTTACTCTACAAACAGTTAACCAGTAACCATCCACAGCAGCAACAGCAGCACCAGTCTCTCAGTCAGTCAGGGTTCAGGGTTAGATACGTGTGTAATGGGTTAAAGAGGAGAAAATGACAGGGTTCCATGCCCATCCAATACGAGCCTTCTCACGGGTGTCCGGACTCACAGGCTGTCCCGCCTCGTCTCCCCCCAGGATGCGGAAGCCGAAGCCGGACTTCTGCCTCCTCAGGTGGACCTCCACCTCCTGGTACTCTGCCCCTGGGGTCCAGTAACAGACAAAACCTGTGAAAGATGTGGGCCTTGGAGTGCCCTTAGTCTAATGTCTAATTTATGTGGAGCCAGAGGGTTATTGATCACACATTGTGGAAATTAACACATTCAATTAAAGGCACTGTTTGTACTAACACTGTAAAAGTGTGAACATTTTTTATCAGTGGTATTTCCTGGTAGTTGCTTGTTGAAAATGTAATCTACACAGGACCTTCAAATCAGCAGGTTTGCATGGGCGGAAGTTTTGGCTTTCCATGGTGACATCAATGCGGTAAACTGGTCAATAGACCAATAACAAAGAGAGTTCCAAACCTCTCTGCCAATAACAGCTGGTTTTCAGTTTTCCCCTCCCCACTTAGACCAGACAGTTCTTGCTAAATTCTTGCTTGAGAATTTTTTAAATGTTCAGTAAGGTAATAGATTTGATATTGATATAAAAACTGCTGCATTGGGCCTTTAATGTATTGCAAATTCAATTAAATGTTTCATAAAATAGGATAATCCTAATTCCTTCATGTGGGGGGTTTCCTTCAGGGCCACCGTACATACCTGAGTGGTCCACAGAGAAGGTGGTCCTCGGCAGGCCTGGCTCTGTGTGGGGGAGGGAGATTGAGGGAGCACCCATAAACAATAATACGACACACACACACACACACACACACACACACACACACACACACACACAGACACACACACACACACACACACACACACACACACACACACACACACACACACACACACACACACACACACACACACACACACACACACACACACACACACACACACACACACACACACACACACACACACACACACACACACACAGTGTCTTACAACTGTCTCACTCAGAGCAGACTACTAAAAACACTGTCAGACTAGAGCAAACTTTCCTCAAAAAAACTTGCCTCAGCACATTGTCTGCAGAGTTCCTACAGTACATCATCCATTACACTGTGGAAAATAAGTGCTTACAGCATGAAATACAACAATCATTTTATTTACAGTACGTGTTAGGGAAGCAGAAACTCATCTGCAATCAGGACTTTACTGGAAAGCAGTATGCATTGTGGCGTAGTGATACTCATTACCCTGAAAACCTTTTCCTATGAAATGAAGTAGAGCGGGTCAAAGAGACTGAGGAAACAAAGATGGCGGATGACACATAAAGAGACTGACTGACACTTACCACAGAACCCATATACAGTGTTTTAAGTTTATATTAAATAAGATTGCTGGAGAAAAAAAAATAACCTTGCTGGCTAGAGGTTGATTTGAGGTATATTCCAGACGGTGTGTTGCAGTTTACATAAATCTATCTCCAGCTCTCTCACATGCAATGGGGTCTCTTGGTTCCCTACTAGAGTAAAGGCATCTAATTACAGATGTAGGATCTAAATTTGATCACTCGTTTGTTGCTGAGGATTTTCCTACACAGCAGGAAATGGAAACTTGTGGTGTATTCAAGCTTAAAAAGGCTTCTAAAGTTTGTAATACATTTCTTTTATCAACCAATTATAATCCACATAATTATTTTCCTGCTATAGCAAACGGGCTCAAATTAAGATCCTACAAAAACCTTATTAACATTCAGTGGAAGCTACACTGACTTGTCTTTGGTTGTGGGATATGGGTGCATTTCTTTCTCTAACAGCCTGGATTTGTCTCCAGGCTATATTGGGAAAAGTCCTAGTTAGATAAGGTTACTGAGAAATACCAATGTGCATGACCTAGAACACTCAAACCAGTGAGGGAGACAAGTAGAGTGTTCCTATAAGTTGCCCTGTGCCTCAACCCTGTTAACCTGACCCAAAACAGTCTGCATGTGTAGCCTAGCAGTGGACAGCACTTTGGGGGCATATTAGACGGAGGGGACAGATACTTAACACTAAACTAAACACGGGACTCAACCAGAGAACAAGGAAGAAAAGAAACAATGGAAGAGAGAGAGAGAGAGAGAGAGAGAGAAAGAGAGAGAGAGTGAGGAAAGCTACAGAGAAAGAGAGAGAGAGTGAGGAAAGCTACAGAGAAAGAGAGAGAGAGTGAGGAAAGCTACAGAGAAAGAGAGAGAGAGAGAGAGAGAGAGAGAGCTGGAGAGAGTTAGAGAGGAAAGCTACAGAGAAAGAGAGACAGAGACAGAGACAGAGACAGAGACAGAGAGAGAGAGAGAGAGTGAGAGCTGGAGAGAGAGAGCTGGAGAGAGAGAGAGAGAGAGAGAGAGAGAGAGAGAGAGAGAGAGAGAGAGAGAGAGAGAGAGAGAGAGAGAGAGAGAGAGAGAGAGAGAGAGAGAGAGAGAGAGAGAGAGAGAGGAGAGAGAGAGGAAAGCTACAGAGAAAGAGAGACAGAGGATTTGATGTGGAGTTCTTCCGACAGCCCTGTCCTCTTTAATAAAGGTTGTGTTACATAAGCGTGCGCACAGCTCGTCTCTCTCCTCACAGTGTCTATCTACTGTAGCCTACGATTGACTCAGGACCGCAGAGATTCTACCATAGAGAGGAGCAGAGCATCATCATATCTACCGGCTAGACCCTCACATGTCAATCATGAAGCCTCTATGGTACAGAAACCTGCAAGGACTTAACAGAAACTAGCACTGTCACTACCACTGGTCAAAAGGATGAGTGCACTTTATGTTCAGAATCATTTATTAGATGTGACTACTGATGTAAAAAACCAATGGTATACTGTCGTACAAAACTTTCTACAGTGCATATCTTGGCAACCCCAAAACTGTTAAAAGCTTGGTCGTACACTCAATGAACTGAAAGGAAATCCTTATGGTTATACCTCTGAGAGGATCTCTAATGGCTAAAATATAATTGTTGGCTCCTAAAGTTTACAGCGTAAGAAGACAGGTTTTTGGCTGAGATATCCCCCCCCCACCCAAAAAAAGCGAATTTGTTTATACACTCTGGCAGAACATCAACTGGAGGCAGAGATCCGCGAGACACTCAGAGATTCCCCTAATGAAGGAGTCTGGGCCATGTACAAATGTCAGATAAAAGTATAAACTCTTAAACCGTTGTCATACTATTCTCATCATATTCATCATCATATTTACATAAATACATCTGCAGACAAAACAACATAATATATCTCATTCTGCAGAACCCAGACAACCCAGACTATTTCCCTGTAGGAACAGAACAGGTGGAGCTGAGTCCATTGCTATATTGCACTATGGAGTTCTGACTACTGTTAACTAGGGCTTCAATGATTCATTCAGGAGGTGAGGTGTGTGTGTGTGTGTGTGTGTGTGTGTGTGTGTTGTGTACATCTTCATAGGTCCACCCAGACAGATATGATGGGGCTATTGTTGTTGTTGATGCTAATGTTGTTGTTGTTGTAATATGTTTCCAGTACTTACGCCTACTACTCTCATAGATAGCCCTGGACTTCTCATAGAGGTCATAGGGGTCGGGCCTGCTCAGATCAAAGCCCTCGGGGAGGGCAGAGTCTGGGACTGAGGCCCTGTGGAGGTGGCGGGTCAGGAAGGGGGCGTTGTGGGGGACAACGGGGGCAGACAGACTGGTCTGGGGGCTGCCCTGACCCCCTCCCTGGCCTTGGGCCGCGTCCCACTGCTCCAACACCTGTAAACACATCAGACATCAGGGCATTGGTTCAGTCTCCACCACCCCTACCCTGGTTCGCACCCGGTCCTTACTCACTGACAACCCTAACTGAACCTCCTTGAGAAGGATGCTGTCCTGGTATTCTAACAACTTAGACGAACCAAATGAGGTCATCGACATCATAGACTTCATTGACCTCTGTCACTCACTACAGCAGTCTAATATCAGTGGGGTAGTAATGCAACGTGAGCACCAGCCGGCGGAGAGTAATTAAAAGCAACAACAGAGATGAAGAGAGGAGAGGTGAAGACATTTTTTTAAAGAAAATAAAAGATGCCAAGGCTTATTAAAGCAGGTCCGGAAAAGCAGTGTGTTAATTATGCAGAGAGGGAGAGAGAGAGAGAGAGAGAGAGAGAGAGAGAGCAGTACAGGCACACCAGCTCAGGGCTGCTGGGAAGACGAGGGAGAGAGGCGGAGAGAATATTAAACATGTCAGGTTGCCACTGTCGCCGTCGTCGGAAGACGGCAAATGGCCAAAGTGGGCACACAGAGGGTACTGGCCCGTTGTAGGGTGGCTACGGCCCAAGACATTCTATGATAGAGACTGTAGTGGATGCTAGAGGGGCATGGTGATAGGAGGAGTGTCAACACAAAACATTCACCCCCCCTCAGAGAATCTCTTAGATGAGCCTGTATGTGTGTGTGCGTGTGTGTGTGTGTATATGTGTGTGTGTTCTGCGGCTATAATGAAATGTGGATGTGGTGAATAATGTATGGTTTCTCTATTGTGGAAAACACTACTATGGTGTCTCAATGCAGAAAAGCAAGCAGTGCTAGTGTCAAAAGAGGCTTGTTTTGTCCCAATTACTCTCAGCAGCGTTTAATTCCAAACCACTCAGTGTGCGTCCAGGAGAAAGAGACAGAAGCTGTAATTTATGTAAAGCCAGACAATGCAGATAAATGGTTAAGTGCATAAAAAAGTACAACACTGATTATTTGAAGTGATACACTCTATGACATGTTTTGACAAGCTGAGCTGCTTTCTTGTGTTGTACAAATGTGTTGAGTAGATAGTGAAGATGACATCTTGATATGTTAGGATGAGAGTGAGAATGATAGTTCTCTCTAGTACCACCTGATAAAATGACTAGTTTGATATCAGAAGCTGTATAAAAAGTTGCCTGTGTATTCATAGTAGCAGTTGTGAGATGACACTGCCAAGTCATCTGCTTCCATCAAACCAAGGCAATATCAAAGTGTTCCCACTCTGTGTGGTTCCACCCCTCTCTGCTACTGATCTATGGAATGTCTGAGTGTCTGACCGTGTAATGGCAGGGTGGCAGTCGGGGGATCTTATTAAGTCTAGGACCAGACTAGAGCACTGTCACTCCCCTTACCTCCTTCTTCTCCTCTCTCTATTATATGTACTAAGTGAAGTATGAAATATGTCAATGTATTTCCTAACTGGCCCTGAGATGAAGTATGAAATATGTCAATGTATTTCCTAACTGACCCTGAGATGAAGTATGAAATATGTCAATGTATTTCCCAACTGGCCCTGAGAGGGATATATTAAGTTGTTTTGAATTGAATGAAATCTCTCCCGCTTCTCTCTTTCTATCTCACCCTCTTTCCTTCTCTCTCTCTCTCTCCTTCTTTCTTTCTCTCTCTCATTTAGTCACAGGCAGTCAGGTTCTTTAAGACTGTATGACATGTGTGTGTGGCTAGAGACTGCTGTTTCCTACAACCAACACTCTCAGGTCTGGCCGTAAACTGACTCTGCATGTACACCAAAAGAACTACATACTACTGTATATTCTGTCCTTCACTCTCATGACTATATGAGAATATACTCATATATGCACAGGCTTTGTTCCAAACTGAATTCAGAAGGCAGGGCATCATTTGTATTTGTGCCAACTTTGAATCACAATTCCAGAACTCCCATAGTCTCTGCCTTTAAACTTTGTATCCATGTTGGATTCTTTGGACTGGGATTCTTTGGGTTATGGAACAGCTCAATGTGTGTAGAGGAACAAACACGCGCTAGAGAAGAGAGAGAGAGAGAGAGAGAGAGAGAGAGAGAGAGAGAGAGAGAGAGAGAGAGAGAGAGAGAGAGAGAGAGAGAGAGAGAGAGAAAGAAAGAGTGGCTTCGACTGGACCGTCTGCCTGCCTGACTCCATAGTTATTTTCCCAGGCATTTCTTCTACGGGAGCCCAGATTCAGAATTACCATTAATCTGTTGGAAACTGAAAGATTCAACAAAGAAGGGAACAGAAATGAGCTACAATGAGGAAAAATCCATGTGAGGGCTTGAGAGAGCTGCTGACAAGCAGGGATAACACAAAGGTTGCTTCTTCTGAGTCCATGGATGTGTGGAATGTTGTGATCTGTCGCTGGAGTCTCTACAAATGAGCTGGGGTTAGTAGCTGGTTAGCTACTATATATCAGAGCCGAGCTAGAAGATGAAGTAGCATGAAATGGGACGCACACACACACGCGCACACGCCCACGCACACCTTGTTTCTTGGCAATACACCATGTCTAATTCGACTCAGAGAGGCATTGTTGCGGCTCTTCCTTGTCTGGGTGACAAGTGTTTGTTGAGTGTTTGGGGACAGAGTCCACACAGACAGACAGACAGACAGACAGACAGACAGACAGACACAGACAGTCTGAGGTGGCTAGGTGTGAGCAGAGTGCTGTCTGAAACGTTTGTGGAGACATCTTGAAGGTTTCAGCTTTCAACATGTTAGTACAATCTGTCTAGACACAAACCAAAAATACAACGTTTTGACATTTTTTCGGACATATTTGACACTGGAGAAAATATACAGTGGGTGAAATAAGTATTGAACACGTCACCATTCTTCTCAGTAAATATATTTCCAAAGGTGCTATTAACATGAAATTTTCACCAGATGTTGGTAACAACCCAAGTAGTCCATACATACAAAGAAACCAAAACAAATACATTCAGGAATTAAGTTATGTGTAATAATGTGAAATGACACAGGGAAAAAGTATTGAACACATGAAGAAAGGGAGGTGCAAAAAGGCATGGAAAGCCAAGACAACAGCTGAAAACTATCAGTAATTAAAAAGCAATCTAGCCCCCTGTTAGTGCAAATTAATATCAGCTGGTTCAGTCCCAAATGATGGCCTACAAAAAGGTCTCATTGCCAATGTGTCACACAAGACACATCTCATGATGGGTAAAAGCAAAGAGCTGTCTCAAGACCTTTGCAACCTAATTGTTGCAAAACATAATGATGGCATTGGTTATAGGCGCATTTCTAAGATTCTGAATGTTCCAGTGAGCACTGTTGGGGCCATAATACGGAAGTGGAAAGACAATCATTTCACCATAAATTTGCCTCGACCAGGTGCTCCTCGCAAGATTTCTGACAGAGGAGTGAAAAGAATAATCAGAAGAGTTGTCCAAGAGCCAAGGATCACTTGTGGAGAGCTTCAAAAAGACCTGCAATTAGCAGGTACTGTTGTCTCAAAGAAAACAGTAAGTAATGCACTCCACCGCCATGGCCTGTATGCACGCTCACCACGCAAGACTCCATTGCTGAAAAAAAAGCATGTTGAAGCTTGTTTAAAGTTTGCTGCACAACATTTGGAAAAGCCAGTGAAATACTGGGAGAATATAGTGTGGTCAGATGAGAGCAAAATTGAACTGTTTGGATGTCCTAATACACACCATGTTTGGAGGAGAAATGCCACTGCACATCACCCTAAAAACACCATACCAACAGTGAAGTTTGGAGGTGGGAACATCATGGTGTGGGGCTGCTTTTCAGCAAATGGTACTGGCAAACTTCACATCATTGAAGGAAGGATGAATGGGAAAATTTACCGAGACATTCTTGACAAAACTCTGCTGCCATCTACCAGGATGATGAAGATGAAACGAGGGTGGACATTTCAGCAAGACAATGATCCCAAACACACAGCCAAGGAAACTCTCAATTGGTTTCAAAGAATGAAAATAAAGCTGCTAGAATGGCCCAGCCAATCACCTGACTTAAATCCCATTGAAAATCTAAGGAAAGAACTGAAGATCAAGATTCATAGAAGAGGCCCACGGAACCTTCAAGATTTGAAGACTGTTTGTGTGGAAGAATTTGCCAAAATCACACCAGAGCAATGCATGCGACTAGTTTCTCCATACAGGAGGCGTCTTGAAGCTGTCATTACCAACAAAGGCTTTTGTACAAAGTATTAAATAAATATCAGTGTGTTCAATAC
The DNA here is from genome assembly GCA_023634145.1 of Thymallus thymallus. NCBI lineage: Eukaryota > Metazoa > Chordata > Actinopteri > Salmoniformes > Salmonidae > Thymallus > Thymallus thymallus. Next base: position 14,505,575 of record CM042420.1, read on the forward strand.
TTTTTCCCTGTGTCATTTCACATTATTACACATAACTTAATTTCTGAACTTATTTGTTTTGGTTTCTTTGTATGTATGGATTACTTGGGTTGTTACCAACATCTGGTGAAAATGTCACGTCAATAGCACCTTTGGAAATATAGTTACTGAGAAAAATGGTGACGTGTTCAATACTTATTTCACCCGCTGTATATGACAATAGATGATCAGGAAAGATAGTTAAGTTAGTAGCAGATCAATAGCAGCCTGGAGATGAAGGATGATGGGAAGAATGGATGACTGATAATTTCTCGGTATGACTGTTAGAAAAGGGTTCTCTCACTCTCTCTATCAGGGATACAGAGGAGCTGAGAGAAGGATGGAATGTTGAAGGGACCATGCCAACCCAGAGTCTGGACCATAGATATAGCATTACTAGATAAGCATCTGGTCTAGCAGTTTGCATAGACATTGACTGTCATGTGCATAGACATAGACCACATAGAATGACCATCAATATTTATTTAGATCATGGCCCATCTGGCTCGCGGTATGAAGAGTCTAGTAATTCTATATCTATGAGTGGGCCACTTAACCCTTTCCTCTACATGTGACGGCAAGAGGAAGGGTCCAAATCAAGGCCAGGATACAGCAGCAGCCGAGACACGACAACAGCACTACAGTTAGTATAAGAGAATAGAATAGAATAGAATAGAGTAGTCATTCTCAGCTAAACAGCAGCAAGACTGCAGCCACAGTTCAGAAGATATAGATTTAAGGTTATAAAGTAAAGTCAAATCAGAGCAGCTCCAACACATATGCACAGTGCAGCCATTTTGTTAACTAAATGAGTCAATTAGAATTAATGGGAGAGCTGAGGCTCGGAAGACAATGCATTTTACCTGTTTAGGGGTCTTCCAGGGTGAATAGTGACCTGCAATGGTGAGAAAACAACAATGTTTAGCCTAGAGAGTAGTGGCAGCCATTACATTAGGTCTGAGCTGGTCTGTCTGTGTCTGTGTCTACTCCATGAACTAAGGAAACGGATGAAACTTAAATGGAATAAAACATTAAGAAACCAATGGAAAGATGACAGATTTACACTAAAAGCAATGAGAGGGCTGCAAAAATAATCCCACCCCAAGTGGTGTGATGCAATGTCCTTGAGAAGCATATTGTTGCAAGTACCAGAAATACAGTGGGTCAGAGAGGATCTTAAAGTAACATTGGTCTCCAAGCCAAGGGGAAGTTGAAAACTGCCACGACCACAGTATACACTGAGTATACAACACATTAAGAACACCTGCTCTTTCCATGACATAGACTGACCTGGTGAATCCAGGTGCAAGCTATGATATCTTATTGATGACACTTGTTAAATGCTCTATATTTAGTGTAGATTAAGATTTTGAGGAGACAGGTTTAAGAATAATTTTTAAGCCTTGCGACAACTGAGACATGGATTGTGTATGTGTGCCATTCAGAGGGTGAATGGGCAAGACAAAAAATGTAAGTGCCTTTGTACAGGATAAGGTAGTAGAATAGTCCACCACCCAAACAACATCCAGCTAACTTGACACAACTGTGGGAAGCATTGGCGTCAACATGGGCCAGCAATTCTTTCGACACCTTGTAGAGTCCATGCCCTGATGAATTGAGACTGTTCTGAGGGCAACTCAATATTAGGAAGGTGTCCCTAATGTTTGGTGTACTCAGTGTTTGGTATATCTCAGTGTTGCTAAATCATCCACCATTCAACACAGAAGGGACTATTTTCCACCTACACAGAAGAGTTTCACGCGACCCTACCCCACCCCAAATCTAATGGCACATTTTTAAAAACCGGTAAAATGTAGATTTTTACATCAACAAATAACCTTCAATGCATTACATTTTCACCTCATATCAAAATGAAAAGAAACCAATAAACTGTCACTACAGTCCCTGGTTCGAATCCAAGCTATATCACATCCGGCTGTGATTTGGAGTCCCATTGGGCAGTGCATTATTGGCCCAGTGTCGTCCGAGGTAAGCCGGCATTGTAAATAAGAATTTGTTGCCTAGTTAAATAAATGTTAAAAAAAATATACATGATGTTTCTCAAACACGTTTGTATATTGTACTATACAACAATCTGTCCCCTAGCAGTAGCATGGACCTCTGCCTTGGATTTAATAATTGAGGGAACAGTCGTCTAAACAGTCACAGCATGTGTGTGGGATGATGACATATCACAACACTACCGTGTTTTGACCACATACTGACATGCCAGAGGGCTCCAACTATTTATTGGGTAAATATTTATGTATATTCCAGATAATCTCCACTTCTAATATATCGACGTGGATTGGGACTTTCATTAATTGATCGAAGGCATACCAGAATGGGAATGTGCAAAGTTCTGGGATGATTTTGGCAGGAGGTTAGTCTGAATGGTCATGTAATAGGAGAAGATCATGTGTTTTCAAGGGGAAAACAGAACCCACTTGTCTCCCAAGACCCCTCCCCCTGAGCCCTAATTTACACCCATCTGTAAGCTGTAAAGTAATATGGTGGAAGCTCCACAACAACCCTTCTTATACCTATACAGACCCTTCAGATCTGCTAACACCGAAGGGGAAGGGCGCGTCCTTACCCACCACCACTGTCATCTAAAAAGGCCCGGCCAACATTTACTCAGCAAATGACAACATTCCACATTGTACTACATCCTAAAACACCTTATCACAACAAACAGAACACAGGCATTCCAGCAGCACTCACCACCGCCAGTGTTCCCACCCAGAGCTATGCAATGCAAGGCAGCAGGCACACGTCAAAAGACACAGCTTCATAACATATACGGCCCTAACTATTCACTCCACATCGGCCCCCGGAGAAACAGGGAGGAACGTAAAAAAGAACAAACAAACAACATCCTGTCTGTCTTCCCAATTCAATTTGCACCCCCTCCAGGAGAAAAAAGCTAGTGGGTGCAAATCGTCGAGGATCGTCTTAGCGAGTGACTGCATGCAACATACGCCAGGAGGCTCCCCAGAGCTAGTCTCTTTTTAAGGGCGCAATCACACCGTAAACATGCCCTCCATCACCAACGAGTGGCACAGCTGAAATGGAAAAGGATCAACAAAAGAGAGGGGGTGGTAGAGGAGGGAGGAAGGGAGAGAGATGCAGGGACAGAGAAGACATGTTTGCAGACTATCATTCTCTCTCAGTGAGTCATCAATCTGACTGGAGCTTGCCTTGCACAGATCCACAGCTAGAATAAAGATTCTTATAGATGGGGGGAGTGGGGGGGGTGGAATTGCAGCAGCTTAACAGGAATGATTTCAACAATTCTCAAATACTATTAATCTACTCTATCAGCACAGGCACAACATGCATAAATAGTCCACATTACTGGGTGATAAATGAGACGGCAGGCCTGGTTTTTATGAAAACTGACTCTTCGCTTTTCTTCACTTTTTCAAAACTAGGTCAATCAATACGAGCGCTCTTAAGATGACCTGCTATCAACCGGCATTACTTCAAGACAGAACAACCTGTGTTCCCTGGGAAAGGCAGAGCTCCAACCAGAGGGTACTCTACAGGGTAAAATCCATTCATTGTTAACTCAGGCATAGGAGATGTTTGGTTAGACAGAGATGTCAGTGATGCTCTTTCCTATGGTAGATCAGTACTGAGACTCTTGCCTCTGTTCCTGTCAGACGCCATAGCAGAGAATTGAGTAGTGAGGTCTGGACAGGCTGGTGGCTGGTGGGAGCTGTCCATGGTGCTGACGAGCCAGCAGACACTGTGGTAATCAGCTCTACTCAGCTCTCAGTTACACTAATGACTGATCACACTGATACAGGGGCCAGACCTGAGCATATATTGGTCAAATTGATGTATCAAATATGTTCTAATACCTGAGGGGCACTTTGTTTAGTTTGCCTGGTACAGTAGAACCAATGCTATAATTTGGATAGTGCAAAGATCTGAGCTAGCGCTACATCTGCAAGTTAACCATGACAGGTCACGTTATCATTCACCTACAGACTCATAGTACAGTAAGCTAGCTACAGCCCATAACACTTGCAATGATGACAGAACATTTCACCTGGATATCTGTCACATCTCCCTCTGGAGACTGTCACCGGTCTACTAGCGGCCACCGGCCCCCTTGTCATTATCCAACCCCGGACTGTTGTTGTCTTGTTATCAATCACGCCTGTTCCCTAGCCCATCATTATCATGTGTATATCTGTTCCCTCTGCTTCCCTAGTCTTTGCGCGTTATTGTCTTATGTTGCGTGTTTGATGTACGGTGAGAGATCCCACCAGCTGTTTGCTGTCAAGTCATACCCAGGCTCTGCCTGTTGTTTCTATTCTGTAATTTAGGACTGCACTTTGCACAGTGCCTGGTTTTTTTCCGCTGTTCGCGTTTGGGAACAAGAATAATACATCTCTAATCTTCCTCGAACTCCTGGACTGGCTCCTTCTCCTTCTCCACTAACACACACAACAATATCTGACAGAGTAGAGGTGTCTGAAATTAATCATTTGTCACAGAGAAGTGGGACAGGACCATGTAAGAGCAGTGGGACAGGACCATGTAAGAGCAGAGGGACAGGACCATGTAAGAGCAGTGGGACAGGACCATGTAAGAGCAGTGGGACAGGACCATGTAAGAGCAGTGGGTCAGGACCATGTAAGAGAAGTGGGACAGGACCATGTAAGAATAGTGGGTCAGGACCATGTAAGAGCAGTGGGACAGAACCGAGTAAGGGCAGTGGGACAGGACCATGTAAGAGCAGTGGGACAGGACCATGTAAGAGCAGTGGGTCAGGACCATGTAAGAGAAGTGGGACAGGAACATGTAAGAATAGTGGGTCAGGACCATGTAAGAGCAGTGGGACAGAACCGAGTAAGGGCAGTGGGACAGGACCATGTAAGAGCAGTGGGACAGGGCCATGTAAGAGCAGTGGGACAGGGCCATGTAAGAGCAGTGGGACAGGGCCCTGTAAGAGAAGTGGGACAGGAACATGTAAGAGCAGTGGGACAGGAACATGTTAGAGCAGTGAGACAGGACTATGCAAGAGCAGTGGGACAGGTTCATGTAAGAGCAGAGGGACAGGACTATGTAAGAGCAGTGGGACAGGACCATGTAATGACCAGAGAGACCCGGACAGTGCTGTCTCGCCAGTTCTACTGTGACTGTGTGTTGGACAGGGCAGTGTTCTGAGCCTTTCTGCTCCAATGAGACTGTGCTGACCGACTGCAGTCTCCTGTGGCAACCAATCGATGCCCTCGGTGGAGCACTGAACAGCTGGGCCTGCCCATGGTCCTAATACCCCTCAGGAGCTCAGGTAGTGTATACTGTATGTAAGGAAAGGATATTGAATTTAGGGGCTTGAGGGCTGAAGTACTGCTGACTTTCTTTTCTGCCTTGAACAATTGATTAGCTGGAGAGTTCACTCAACTGGTGGCTGAGGTTTGAATCACTTCCTGATTAGAAGAAAAGTATAAATAGCCCTGATGTAAAGTGTGACTGTCATTGAGAGCGAGAGGGCTGACATATGTTCTGTCTACTGTGAAAGAGCTGTATGCTAAATGAACCAGTAACATACTAATGGGACTCAGTGCTGCCCCGTACAGTTAATGTTAATGAGCTGAGCCCCTATGTAGATGTGGGCACTTCCAACACGACACACATGCACGAGTACACAGACAAATACACACTCATGTGCACACACACAGACACACTGCACACATACACACATGCACGTAAACACACACACACATACACACACACACACACACACACACACACACACACACACACACACACACACACACACACACGCACTCACAACAGCGAAGAGCACTATAATATCACACCGCCAGGCTTACAGCAGGCCATGTCATTATTTAAATGAGATATGGATAACACTACGATTTGATGGAGGGCGTAAGTCTTGCATAGCTTATGAATATACATAAAGCCCGCAGGGATGCCTAGCTACTTTAAATAATATCTGGCGCATGAAAATTGATTTTGTTGCATGCTGGTTTCATGTTCACTTCAATACCAAGGATGTGCAGTGAGAAAGCTCCATGCTTCAATCCACAATACATTACAGCCCACAATGACACAATCGTTTTTTTCGAATAATACAATCCCACTTTAAATCGCACCCTTTAAACAGAGCCATTGAGCCGATCCATTTTAAGCACCCTACTTAGACTCCCTACACACTTTTGTCGAGCTTTGACCCCTGACTCAATGAAAGTGATCTCGGCACCACTCAACCCTAGTGCGTGTGTTTGACCTCTTCTAGACCCGCTGGGATCTGACCTGGGTGCTTCCTGTTCTTCTCTCCTTGGGCCGTTCGGATTGGCCATGGATTCCTGCAGCGGCGCAGTGGCAGTTCAGGATTGGCTCAGGTCTGCATGGTGCATGTTGGTGGAGACAGAGCTGTGAACATGGCTGTTGCTGTTCAGCACTGTGCTGGTCTGGCAGACAGCCTGCTCTAGCCTCTCTTACTGTTGGCCAATGAATCACTGTCTGGCTGTGTGCTGAATAATCCCTGTGTTGCTGGGCGGCGCTCATTGATTCAAAGACTCTCTAGCCCTCTCTTCTCTCTATCTCTCCATCTCTCTCTCTTCATTGTGAGAGTCATCTCTTGTCCAGCCTGGAGGAAGATATAGCCACCTTTAAGAGCATTAGGAGGGAACAGGACAGGCCAAATGAGTGATTAAGAGTAGAATGAGTCACAACCGACAAGAGAAAAACTCAGTGAGAGAGTGTACTCGACCAGCAAAACAGCTATTGACCATGTATGGGCTTTCGTGTGTACTGTGTACGCATACGTGTAGATTTCTGCTGGTGGGTAAGCATGGGTGGGCGAATGTATGTGAACTTCACAATCCTGCCATGTCGACACATACTAAACAGACATGTGTCAGCCTGAAAGCCATGTCGCTGAAATCCTCCAGCTCCAATTAGTGTTGTGGACGATGGCATCTTGGTAATGGTGTAGCTAGGCCTTAATGAGGGTGTCTGCAGCACACTCGCTAATTAGTGCCGCTGATGAGAGGCACGGCGGCTATTTGTATTAGCAGAAACAGGCCAGGAGTCAGCGGGGAGTTGAAGGGATGGCTGAATATCATAACTTTATTAGGGGAGCAGGACCGTTTGAAAGTGATCCTGAGTAATTCACTGGATGTTAGGGACGGCAAGTGAATCCGTTTGTGAACCGCGGAGGAGAGAGTAAACACTGTGGACCTCCTCCATTCTTGATGATGGGTGTTATGGGAATTGATACCAACACAAGTGGAGACATAAGGATACTCACACACACACACACAGACACAGAAACACACACACACACACACATACACACACACACACACACACACACACACACACACACACACACACACACACACACACAACCACACACACAAACAAACACACGCACACACATTCACATCGCAAGCCCAAGTGGCTGCACTGATAACATCAATTTAGCTGTCATAAGGTAGTTATGAAGTACCAAACCATGAAGCAATAATGAATAACCATACAACACAATCATTTGTGCAGAAAGCTATGGGCTAGAGACACAGTTTAAACCCAGACATTACATCCTGAGTGTATGTACAGCTAATATATTGATTTCTTGAGAAAAAAACATTAAATTAAGTCTTTACACTCCACACAGTGACAATGGTTGCAACTTTCATAGCAACGCTCATCCGTTGAGTACTGGTGACCATGACAACGTGCAACCGGGCTACATCATAAACAAACAAAACGCACGCACGCACACACACACACACACACAGAGTGCTGGGCACTCTCTAAAATCATACATCTCAATAGTCAATAGCTCCCAGAGATAAGAGTTTTCCCTCATCACAGTTAGTGAGGCCCCTGACAGACAGAGCTGCTTTAGGATCTCACTGACGCTGTCTCTGCCTTTAATGGAGGGGTTGTCACGGCAACCCGCCATAAAAGAGCCACAACAGTGCCGCGAGGCTCTACACGGACAAGAAATCATGAGTGTTAGAGCGTTGGGCCAGCAACCGAAAGGTCGCTGGTTCGAATACTCGAGCCGACAAGGTGAAAAACCTGTCAATGTGTCCTTGAGCAAGGCACTTAACCCTAATTTGCTCCAGGGGCAGACCCTGTAGGTAGGCTGTCATTTTGAATAAGAATTTGTTCTTACCTGACTTGCCTAGTTAAATAAAGGTTAAATAAAATACAATAAAAATGCTGACGGAGGGTGTCAGTACTAAACACAGCCACCAGATGGTGCTGTCTCAGTGTATTGTAAGGCTGAGAGGTGGTAGACTGTAGACACGTCTCGAGCGCTCTGACTGTCATTAGATGAGCCGCATGGCAGCGCTAGCCACACAACCATCTGGACCCCACCACACACGATCATACAAACACTCTCATGCACACACTGCTGCACAACGGACCGTGCCAATGCATTATCAACTTAGTTAGCTAGTCCTCCCTCTGCTCTCTCTCTCTCTCTCTCTCTCTCTCTCTCTCTCTCTCTCTCTCTCTCAGTTTGAGAGTGTTTACCAAATAGATGATAGTGTGTGTGTGTGTGTGTGTGTGTGTGTGTGTGTGTCTGTTTGTATGTGCCATGACACAAACAAGCCATTTGAGAGTCAATGAGAAGAGAGGACGTGTTTGCTAGTTGTATGTAATGTGGTGACAGACATTGGCGGTCACCTCTTTACTCTCTCTCTGGGCACGGGCCTCAGGGACCAAGACAGGGGCCATTTTAATTAGAATGTATGGCCCGGGTCCAGTTCCTTGACAGCCCAGCCAAATTGCTGGGCATTAAGAGCTGGAACATCATTTCAATGGAATGTTGACAGTTTTATTAGGGCCCGTAATGGCCTGGCTAAATGCTGGAAGCTCTCATTCCTGATTGGTTTGAGGATGGAAAGATATTTTTTTCAGTTTTAAGCCGGAGCAACAGAGGTTAAGATCTGGGAGCCAGGAGGGAGTGTGTGCTATTGGCTGCAGGGGTTGAAGTCCTTTCCATTTCAATTCAGTTCAAGTTAGGACATGAGGTGAATTGAAATTCCAATTCAATCACTGAAAAAATCCTAATGGAAGAAAAATGTGTTTGTGACTCTGTATCTCCAACCAATGTGGTATGGAGGGGGGTGGCCATGTTTGAAACAGAATTAATCGTGTCAAGTGACTACTATGACCTTTCACCCTCGCCGCCTGTCTGTCACAAGATGTCCGACAAACAGATGTGATGTTCCACCGTGGCTTGCTGCCTCAGGGTGGTGGCGTGGAGGAGCTAAATGACGCTACGTGGGTTTGATGTAATGTGACTAAATCTACATCAGTTAGCTAGCTTCTTCATGGGCCAGCAGGCTCTGCTCGATCGCCGCCAGAGCACAGACTGAGAAAGTGGCTCAAACACAGCCAGGGTCCGACTAGCGCACAGATGGGAGGCTCTTTGAGTGTGTGTGTGTGTGTGTGTGTGTGTGTGTATGGGCATCACTCATGAGACAAAAACGACTTAACCCTCCCAGCACCTAATCCTTTGCCCACTTCCTGGTCTCACATCTTCTGCTTTCTCCTCTCCTCCATATCCCTGCTTCCCCTCTCCCTCTGTTTTTCATTCTGATCACATGCACTCTGTGCGGATCACACGCACTCTGTGCAGATCACACGCACTCTGTGGGGATCACACGCACTCTGTGGGGATCACACGCACTCTGTGGGGATCACACGCACTCTGTGGGGCCCTGGATCACATGCCAGTCTAACAAAGAACGAAATGTGCACCTGCCAGTAAATCAATTACCATAATTACATTGACCTTTCTCTGAAGTCTTCTACCAGTTGATCAACAATTATTGACAGTGTGTGTGTGTGTGTGTGTGTGTATGTGCGTAGCACCAGTGTAATAGCTGAGTCATTGTGAGGCATTATTGCAATCATTGACTCCACACTTCAATAGGGCAGGAGGATTAATGTGAGCTTCCTGATCACAGTAGGCTTAACTACTACTAATGTCCTGCTATTAACCTCTTCTGTGGATGGGATCACTCTCTCTCTCCTCCATGAGCGCTCTCTCTCTCTCTCTCTCTCTCTCTCTCTCTCTCTCTCTCTCTCTCTCTTCTCTCTCTCTCTCTCTCTCTTCTCTCTCTCTCTCTCTCTCTCTCTCTCTCTCTCTCTCTCTCTCTGTCTCTCTCTTCTCCTGAATGAACGATTCTGACATCACATTTAACAAGGTCCATCAAGTAGAGGCTCGCAACCTTTGAGAAGAAAGTCAGATTTGTCTGACTTTGACCACAGTGACATTGAGTTCCATATACAATCTTAACAGATGTCATACCCTTATTCTATCCTTCCTCATAAGGCCCAAGTAATGTACCTGTATAAGCACAGCTTTCATATAACTGACCTATCTGACGTGATCATCTATACAATACAGCACATTGGTTTGGTGAACAACAACACTACAATCATCCCTGACTCAGATAAAGATGGCTAGCCTGTTAGCAGCCTGTTACATGTTGCCTGTTAGCAGGCCATTCTCTCAGACCAACAAGACAGAAACAAAAGCACTATAGTGCAAATTTGCTAACATTCTATATCCTGCTCACATCATCGTCTATTTATTTCACGCTGTAATTCTCTGCTCACAAAAGTCTGACACACTAGACTTTTATCATATTAAAGTCGTAGAACAAAGAGACAAACTGAGAAACCTTGAAAATGAGTCAGCGTTTTTATCAAGCAGGAAATTCAATCAATAAAATCTCCATCTCCTAGAGCTAGTGGGTGGCAGGTAGCCTTGCGGTTAGAGCGTTGGGCCAGTAATTAAAAGTCGCAGGTTCTAATACACGAGCCGACAAGGTGAAAAACCTATCGATGTGTCCTTGAGCAAGGCACATAACCCTAATTTGCTCCAGGGGCACCGTACTGACCCTGTTGGTAGGCTGTCATTGTAAATAAGAATTTGTTCTTAAGTGACTTGCCAAGTTAAATAAAGGTTAAATAAAAAATTTAATAAATACAAGTGGATGGGATCACTCTCTCTCCTGAACAAAACAATACTGATATCACATTAAACAAGGTCCATCAAGTAGAGGTTTGCTACCTTAGAGAAGCAAGTCAGATTTTTTAGACTTGAATAGGTGACCACAGTGACGTTGGGTTCCATATAACATCTTAAAAAGTGCAATATGCAGAAATTGCTCCACCATTTCCCGGTTGCTAAAATTCTAGTAATTCGCCTAATTTCAGTTTATGTGACAAAACAAGCAGCTATTGTGAAGCGAATCATTTAAACCGCTATGAAATATCTTTTCCATAAACAAATATATAGTATTTTCAGTTGTTTGAAGCTGGTGAACAAAACTGAAAGTAAAAGAAGCAAAAAAATGAAACTTAAAACGGGGAGCATAGAAATAGGGCACATTGAACAGATCTACGCTCTATATCCTGCTCACCTCATCGTCTATTTATTTTGCGCACAAAAGTCTAGACTATGCACACATATTAAACTTTTCTAAAAGAAAGGTCGTAGAACAAAATGCAAAAACGGAGAAACCTTGAGTCAGCGTTTTTATCAAGCAGGAAATTTAATCAATAAAATCTCTGTTTGGATGCCAAAGAAAGAGCGCAGGCTAAATATGCACAGATCTTCAGAGTAAACGGAAGGTAAGCACTTTTTCTCCCCAGTAAGTGAAGTAAAGTAGAGTAAAGAGAATGTGAGAGTAGCTGTGTGTCAGTAAAACACGGCAGTACTGTATAATGGGTTTCTGTGGTCTTAGGACAGGACACACCCAGACAGGACACACATTCACCTGGACCAGGTCAAAGGTCACCAGGAAAACAGAGACAGAGATAGAGAGTAAAAGGGGCAGGAAGAGAGAGAGAGAGAGAGAGAGAGAGAGAGAGAGAGAGAGAGAGAGAGGAGAGAGAGAGGAGAGAGAGAGAGAGATCGGTATAGATAGATGAAAGAAAGATGAAGAAGCTCTGCTACATGGACAGAAAGACAGGAAGTAGCCAGCCGGTTATGGAGGACTCAGGGGTATTCTTACCTCCTCCACCCCTCTGGATGACCAGGCTGGTCTCAGCTCCGACGGCACAATCCTTGAGCAGCTCCACCACCTGGGTGTGACTGAGGCCCTGCACTCCCTGGTGGTTGATGTCTACAATCAGGTCCCCCTCACACAGACCAGGACAGCCCTGGGGCTCTAGCACCTGCTTCACCCTCTGGGCCCGTTGGGCTGTCTGCGATGGTGAACCCGAACCCCTCCGCCCCCTTCACCATGGTCAGCGTCAGCAGCTCCGCCTGCGTCGCCCCCGATGACGCCATGGACACAGAGTCCTCGCCGTGCGGCCCACCGGGCGTCAGGGAGGAACCGTCCAGGTGAGTGTCGCCGGGGTGCGGCGGCGCGGGGTTGATGGTCGGGGGTGGGCGTTGAGATGTTGGTCACCGTGCTCCTGACGAAGCGTGCCGTGCGCGAGATGTAGTCCATGTAGCTGTCGTAGTTGGAGCGTCCGTTGACCAGGAGGGGGCGCTGCTCCATCAGGCCCAGGGGGGAGAGGAGGGTGGTGGTGGCGCCGGCGCTAGCGCCCGGGTCCTCGGGGTCGTAGGGCAGCTGGTAGCCACGGCACAGCACCAGGGTTACGCTCTGCCCGATGGGCACTGACTGGAACAGCTTGACCACGTCGGCATGGGTGGTGCCCAGGACACACACGTCATTGATGTACACGATGACATCACCTGGAGGAGGGGAGACACACAGCCAATCAAGTACTGTACATGGCCAAATACAAGACCTATCGGGTGTTCAATAGGGCTTATTCAATACTGTGTAGAACAGGCATGGTTCTTTATCATGCAGAATAGGTCTTGGTCTCAGTATCAATATGCTACATTTCTATCTGAAACTAAATCTGAAAGTTGCATTCTACTGAATAGGCCCCAGATTAATGTACCTACATTGGACTTCAGATAATGAATTGTGTGGTGAGATTTGCTACAGCTCAAGTGCCATATTTTTCTCTCTGTGTCCGGTGCTGTATTATATTTAATATTGTATTTTATGTTCTGTCAGGTGAGATACGGCTCTCTATTTCAGAAGATGTTGATTAAGTGGGAGAACACAAGGTGGCATCCATATTTAATTTCAGTCTCGCCAAAACACACTGTCCAGGTTTGTAATGACAATAATAATTTTTCAATTATAAGCACTATAATTAGGCTAATGAGAGAAAGAGAGGGAGAGATAGGGAAAACGAGAGGGCGGGAGAGAGAGAGAGAGAGAGAGAGAGAGAGAGAGAGAGAGAAAGAGAGAGGACGAGAGATGAGAGAGAGGGAGAGAGTGGGAGAGAGAGATAGAGAGAGAGAGGGGGGGAGAGGGAGAGGCAGAGGCAGAGGGAGAGAGAGAGAGGGAGAGAGCTCCTATGCTGTATGAAAGGTGAAAAGGCCAGTGGGGAGAGCTACCTCTTCATCAGGCTGATAACTGAACCGCCACGACTGTCAGTTTCCTGGCAATTGTTTATATAGATGGAGGTAGTAGGGTTGGTAGATTTAGTGACCTGGTCAAGTCCGTTTGAACCAAGTCAGTCCAATGACATTTGAATGAATTCCCTTCATTTACTGATAAAATGGAATTGACCCATTTAGATAATGACCACACTGACCACTTTAAGGGACCAAAGCAGATGGTGTGATGGGTACTCTAGGTCTGAATAATTTCCTCCCGCATGACCTTAGCATATAGCCCTGGTCCCACATCTGTACTGTTAGTACAATCAATGTAGGTACAATTACCATAGACGTTGGCAACTCAACACAAACAGACCTGGGAAGCAGGGTACTTAGCATACCCTGTCATTGTCATTTCCTTTGTGTGTGGAGACAGAACGCGTTCAGAGTTTGAATGCAGGTTCATATTGACAGAGCTAACGATGACGTATTCCTGGAGGCAGTGTGACGCGTGGCAGCGGGACGGTTTAATTAATCTGGGTAAATACGGACGACATTTGCCTGAGAGCCCTGGTGTCCCAATCAATAGCTTCACACGCTCCTGGAAAACAGACGATTGCGCCATGACCTCATCATGCCCTGGCCGCGGTGGCCCAGGAAACCATTCTTTATGACGGGGGACGAGGAGGGGCAGACACCACTGCAGGAATTCACACGCATTTTCTAACACACCAAATATGCAGGTGCGCAGGTGTGCATAAAAACACACTCACACAGTGCCACGCACACACACTTTCTCTCTCTTTCTCTATCCTCTGCTTTTATATGACTTCCTGTTCTTTCCACACTATGACCTGACCAATAGAAACACCCGCTCTAGCATCAAGGACCAATGATGCTTTCATCACTCCCATCACTTCTATCTCCATTGTCTAATCACATCTATCAACTACTAATGGTCTTCAGCAGAAGAGAACAGAAGACACCCTCCTCCTGCCAAGAACAGGCCATCATATCATAGTGTTAAAGTGTCCTCAGTAGGGGGGGTCTGACTATCGTAGAGGCCATATGTGTCCATGGTGGAGGACAGAGTAGCCATCTGGACTATTGGCACACATACAGAAAGAAAGAAAGAAAGAAAGAAAGAAAGAAAGAAAGAAAAAGAAAGAAAGAAAGAAAGAAAGAAAGAAAGAAAGAAAGAAAGAAAGAGAGAGAGAGAGATGGAGAGACAGAGAGAGAGAGAGTGCAGTAGCACTGATGATGGCACAGTGACAACCACAGCACTGCAACTGCTGTCACTGCAGAACGGCTATTTACTCTATAAGAATAGCAGGTAGCTTCCCTTCACAGGCAGATACTTTTAGTTTTTAGATAAGGCTACATGTATGGGTTTAGTTGTGTAAACAAAGGTACGTTGCTATTGGTTTGACTGCATGAACCCCTATGTCAATGGACCCCATCCCATAATGTCACTTTATCCTCCTCCAATACATTCCCTGCTGAAAGCGAAGCATGGTGTGTGTGTGTGTGTACGGACAGAATGACAAATAATCTGTCCGAAATGGGGAATTTCACACTTCCACAGGCCTGGTTTCCCTCTCTCCCTCTATGAGGGAGAGATGCTGTTAGAAATCCAACACAGCTTAACTAGGCCACTGATTCTGGAGGGCGAGAGGAGAGGAGGGAGAGGGGAGGGGAGGGGAGGGGAGAGGAGAGGAGAGGAGAGA